>CATNEM010000203.1:1115000-1447500 GCA_950096795.1 Macrostomum cliftonense | reverse complement strand
ACACTTCGCGCATGTCGGCGCTGGCGCTGGCTAGGTTGGCTAGCAGCATGGGGAGCAGGGTGGGCAGGATGGCCTGCAGAGTGCGCGGCGTATGGGGCACTACCACTTTCCAGACGTGACACGAAGCCTGACGGACTAGCAGGGCGGAATCGGAGCGGCTCACGTAACTGAGGACGGTTGATTGACAGCAGTTGCTTGTTGGATTAATTGTATTCTAAAGATATTATAAAATAGCTAAATAATAACATATCTAGAGAAGTTACCTGGAATCTGAAATACCCCGAGCAAAAGACACCTAGAGAAAGTACCTTGAGTATACAATAGCTGGTGTAGAATATACCCAGAGAAAGTACCTCGAGTATACGATAGCTGGAGTAGAAGGTACCCAGAGAAAGTACATCGAGTATACGACAGCTGGAGTAGAAGATAACCAGAGAAAGTACCTTGAGTATACGATAGCTGGAGTAGAAGATACCCAGAGAAAGTACCTCGAGTATACGATAGCTGGAGTAGAAGGTACCCAGAGAAAGTACCTCGAGTATACGATAGCTGGAGTAGAAGGTACCCAGAGAAAGTACCTCGAGTATACGATAGCTGGAGTAGAAGGTACCCAGAGAAAGTACCTCGAGTATACGATAGCTGGAGTAGAAGATACCCAGAGAAAGTACCTCGAGTATAAGATAGCTGAAGCAAAAGATACCCAGAGAAAGTACCTCGAGTATACGATAGGTGGAGAAGATACCGAGAGAAGGTACATTTACCTGGAGTAAGCATCATAATGAGTACAAAAGAAGTAGATTGTAAGATACCTGGAATATTGTAAGATACCCAAAGAGGATACCTACAGCAAAAGATAACCAGAGAGTATACCTGGATAATGCGTTATTTTGAGTACAAGAGACTTACAGAGTATGATACTTGGAATACAAGCCTAGTTTCAGACACAGAAAAAATGCTTTGAAAAGAATAAAAAGAAATAAGAAAGATATCGACAATAGAAGAAACCTAGATTTTCGAACGTATGAAAACATAAATAGCAAAAATGTTTACTACACTACTAACAAAAAGTAGCAAAAATCGAAAAATAATGCAATCAAGGCACGCATTAGCCGCGTGATCACAGCGCGCTCTCTTACAGCCCAGCTAGCACGCGATTCCGCCTCTCCTGGCCCAGTTGATCGCCAATCCTGGCAAACTCGTTATTAGAACCCATCGTGTCGTCGTCATTGGCGCTGAATGTGGTGCCTTTGCCGGAGGCGCCGCTCAGTTTGTAGAGGAGATCGCCGAGCAATTGGACGCTGCTGTAGCGGATTCGCCAGTTCTCGTCGAATAAGCCAACCTAGGGTGGTAATTCGAGCAACGCTTGTGCTCTGGCTCTACTACGAGTATAATCTGATACATTTCTATTCATATCTAACCTGTTAAATCGTATCTCAATTCTACTCTAATCTCAGCCAGATCTTATCTTTTAGTACCTGTCACTTTAATCTGATCTCAGGGGTGTCTCTACTCCAATCTGATCTCAGGGGTGTCTCTACTCCAATCTGATCTCAGGGGTGTCTCTACTCCAATCTGATCTCAGGGGTGTCTCTACTCCAATCTGATCTCAGGGGTGTCTCTACTCCAATCTGATCTCAGGGGTGTCTCTACTCCAATCTGATCTCAGGGGTGTCTCTACTCCAATCTGATCTCAGGGGTGTCTCTACTCCAATCTGATCTCAGGGGTGTCTCTACTCCAATCTGATCTCAGGGGTGTCTCTACTCCAATCTGATCTCAGGGGTGTCTCTACTCCAATCTGATCTCAGGGGTGTCTCTACTCCAATCTGATCTCAGGGGTGTCTCTACTCCAATCTGATCTCAGGGGTGTCTCTACTCCAATCTGATCTCAGGGGTGTCTCTACTCCAATCTGATCTCAGGGGTGTCTCTACTCCAATCTGATCTCAGGGGTGTCTCTACTCCAATCTGATCTCAGGGGTGTCTCTACTCCAATCTGATCTCAGGGGTGTCTCTACTCTAATCTGATCTCAGCCGTGTCTCTACTCTAATCTGATCTCAGCCGTGTCTCTACTCTAATCTAATCTCAGCCGTGTCTCTACTCTAATCTAATCTCAGCCGTGTCTCTACTTTAATCTAATCTCAGCCGTGTCTCTACTCTAATCTGATCTCAGCCGTGTCTCTACTCTAATCTGATCTCAGCCGTGTCTCTACTCTAATCTGATCTCAGCCGTGTCTCTACTCTAATCTGATCTCATCCGTGTCTCTACTCTAATCTGATCTCAGCCGTGTCTCTACTCTAATCTGATCTCAGCCGTGTCTCTACTCTAATCTGATCTCATCCGTGTCTCTACTCTAATCTGATCTCACCCGTGTCTCTACTCTAATCTCAGCCAGATCTACTCGTTTCTTACATGCCGCTCTAATTCTGTCTCGCTTGTTTTTCTGCTCTAATCTCGCAATAAACAACCAGTAAAAACCAGTTAAAACTAGATCTCACCTCCAGCTCCGGCAGCAGCAGGGAGATAGCCATCTTAGAGTACTGTTGCACCAAAGTCTGGCCAGCTTTAAGCGCAGTCTCGCGTACAAACTCAATCTCATTGGCCAAGCCGCTCAATATAGCCGGCAGGGTGGCGCTAACGTACTGCGAGAAGTCGCTTTGAAATACGCGCGGCAAGAATACAAACATCAGCAGGTAGCCGTCGCGTACGTGCGGAGCAATGTCCGGCTGCTTGGCCGTGTTGATGAGCTCCGGCATCAGGGATTCGAGCTTGGCGCTGCCCATGCCGCCGATCATCTCGGAGAGACCCTGGGCCGCGCCGGCACGGTTGATAGGACTGTCCTCGGACACCAGGGTGGACATCAGCCAGGGGAACAGGTCCTGTGTCCGATGCGAGGTGGGTTGCATTTTCGTTTGGCTAATTCTTTTATTAATCCCACTAAAGCATCGCATCTAATCTCACTGCAATCTAATCTCAAAACTTAAGTGAATCTTATTTCACAAGAAGCAGAAGCTACTTTTCATCTGACAGCATATTATGTTGTTTTTTTAATCTCTCCACTGTGAAGAGTTTAATCTCACTATAGTAAAGAATCTAATCTCACTACGATAAAGAATCTGATCTTACCATTAAGAAACTAATCTCACCATGAAAAATCCAATCTCACCATATAGAGTCTAATCGCACCATTAAGAAACTAATCTCACCATTAAGAATCTAATCTCACTACTATACCCAATCTAATCTCACTACTGTATCGAATCTAATCTCACTGCAGTAAAGAATCTAATCTCACAATAAAGAATCTCATTTCACTTCAGTAAAAACTCTAATTTCACCATAAAGAATCTAATCTCACAATAAAGAATCTAATCTCACCATAAAGAATCTAATCTCACCATAAAGAATCTAGTCTCACCATACATACCGAATCTAATCTCACTACTGTATTGAATATAACCCCATTACTATAAAGAATCTAAACTCACCATAAAGAATCTAATCTCACTACGGTAAAGAATCTAAACTCACCATAAAGAATATAATCTCACTACGGTAAAGAATCTGATCTTACCATAAAGAATATAATCTCACTACGGTAAAGAATCTGATCTTACCATAAAGAATCTAATCTCACTATAAAGAATCTGATCTCAGCATAAAGAATCTAATCTCACAACAGAAAAGAATCTAATCTCACCATAAAGAATCTAATCTATCTTAGCACAAAGAATCAAATCTTACTTTCCTCTACTCTAATCTCACTCTGCCTATTTACTCCGATCGCAAATTTCTCAAATATATAATATAATGTCTAACTCCAACAAAGCATTGAAAAAACAACACCGGGCTCACCTGGAAACTAGCCTCGCCCATCTCGCGAACCATGGAGCCTAATGCTTTAGCGGCCACCGAGCGAACATCCGGCACGGGATCGAGTAGACACTTTTTCAAACCGGGCAGCAGAGACTCCATGTAGGGCGTCAGATCGGCTCGCTCAGTCAGGCGGTACATGCTGCCAACAATGAGGGCCGCAGTCTTCCTAGTCTCAGTGGCGGGATCGCGGAAAGCCCTGCCTAGCACTGGCATGATCAGGGCCAGCGAGGCTGTGTCAATTTTGTGCACGAATTTCACGGCTAGCAGTTGTTGCAGTGCAGCGTTGGTGTGACCGTCCGGGTCGCGTATGGCGTCCAATAGGTGAGGCACAATGTCGCGGATCTGAGCGTTGGGAATGGATTTGGGGTTATTTATTATCGATTTGTCTGTATACTAGACGGACTGATGGAGACTAGACATGCAATGAAAAGATAAAGGAGACAGAAAAGGGGCAGATTACAAAGGGATAACATTTGAAGATAGGGTAAAGATCCGGTACTAGATAGTAAATTGCATAAAAAAGGGTAGAATAGAAGGCAGAGTAGAGAACCTAGAAACTAGGCGCTGGACGGTGAAGTAGAGGGACTAGAGAATAGAAAGTAGACAGTAGAGTAGGCAGAATAGACAGTAGACGATGGACAGTAGACACTACAGTAGAGAGATCAGAAAGTGGACGATAAAGACTAGACAGTAGACTAGGGAGACTAGAGAAGAGAGAACTAGACAAGAGAGACCAGACAGCAGAGAAGAGAGACCAGACAGCAGAGAAAAGAGAGCAGACAGCAGAGAAGAGAGACCAGACAGTGGAGAAGAGAGACAAGAAAGTGAATAAGAGAGACTAGACAGCAGAGAAGAGAGACCAGACAGCAGACAGTGGAGAAGAGAGACCAGACAGCAGACAGTGGAGAAGAGAGACCAGACAGCAGAGAAGAGAGACCACACAGTGGAGAAGAGAGACAAGAAAGTGGATAAGAGAGACTAGACAGCAGAGAAGAGAGACCAGACAGCAGAGAAGAGAGACCAGACAGTGGAGAAGAGAGACAAGAAAGTGGATAAGAGAGACTAGACAGCAGAGAAGAGAGACCAGACAGCAGACAGTGGAGAAGAGAGACCAGACAACAGAGAAGAGAGACCACACAGTGGAGAAGAGAGACAAGAAAGTGGATAAGAGAGACTAGACAGCAGAGAAGAGAGACCAGACAGCAGAGAAGAGAGACCAGACAGTGGAGAAGAGAGACCAGACAGCAGAGAAGAGAGACCAGACAGCAGAGAAGAGACCAGACAGCAGAGAAGAGAGACCAGACAGCAGAGAAGAGAGACCAGACAGCAGAGAAGAGACCAGACAGCAGAGAAGAGAGACCAGACAGCAGAGAAGAGAGACCAGACAGCAGAGAAGAGAGACCAGACAGCAGAGAAGAGACCAGACAGCAGAGAAGAGAGACCAGACAGCAGAGAAGAGAGACCAGACAGTGGAGAAGAGAGACCAGACAGTGGAGAAGAGAGACCAGACAGCAGAGAAGAGACCAGACAGTGGAGAAGAGAGACCAGACAGTGGAGAAGAGAGACCAGACAGCAGAGAAGAGACCAGACAGCAGAGAAGAGAGACCAGACAGTGGAGAAGAGAGACCAGACAGTGGAGAAGAGAGACCAGACAGCAGAGAAGAGAGACCAGACAGTGGAGAAGAGAGACCAGACAGTGGAGAAGAGAGACCACACAGTGGAAAAGAGAGACCAGACAGCAGAGAAGAGAGACCAGACAGTGGAGAAGAGAGACCAGACAGCAGAGAAGAGACCAGACAGCAGAGAAGAGACCAGACAGCAGAGAAGAGAGACCAGATAGCAGAGAAGAGACCAGACAACAGAGAAGAGACCAGACAGCAGAGAAGAGAGACCAGACAGCAGAGAAGAGACCAGACAGCAGAGAAGAGAGACCAGACAGCAGAGAAGAGACCAGACAGCAGAGAAGAGAGACAAGAAAGTGGAGAAGAGAGACCAGACAGCAGAGAAGAGAGACCAGACAGTGGAGAAGAGAGACCAGACAGTGGAGAAGAGAGACCAGACAGCAGAGAAGAGACCAGACAGCAGAGAAGAGACCAGACAGCAGAGAAGAGACCAGACGGTGGAGAAGAGAGACCAGACAGCAGAGAAGAGAGACCAGACAGCAGAGAAGAGAGACCAGACAGCAGAGAAGAGAGACCAGACAGTGGAGAAGAGAGACCAGACAGCAGAGAAGAGACCAGACAGCAGAGAAGAGACCAGACAGTGGAGAAGAGAGACCAGACAGCAGAGAAGAGAGACCAGACAGCAGAGAAGAGAGACCAGACAGCAGAGAAGAGACCAGACAGCAGAGAAGAGAGACCAGACAGCAGAGAAGAGAGACCAGACAGCAGAGAAGAGACCAGACAGCAGAGAAGAGACCAGACAGTGGAGAAGAGAGACCAGACAGCAGAGAAGAGAGACCAGACAGCAGAGAAGAGACCAGACAGTGGAGAAGAGAGACCAGACAGCAGAGAAGAGAGACCAGACAGCAGAGAAGAGAGACCAGACAGTGGAGAAGAGAGACCAGACAGTGGAGAAGAGAGACCAGACAGTGGAGAAGAGAGACCAGACAGTGGAGAAGAGAGACCAGACAGCAGAGAAGAGAGACCAGACAGTGGAGAAGAGAGACCAGACAGTGGAGAAGAGAGACCAGACAGTGGAGAAGAGAGACCAGACAGCAGAGAAGAGAGACCAGACAGTGGAGAAGAGAGACCAGACAGCAGAGAAGAGACCAGACAGCAGAGAAGAGACCAGACAGCAGAGAAGAGAGACCAGATAGCAGAGAAGAGACCAGACAACAGAGAAGAGACCAGACAGCAGAGAAGAGAGACCAGACAGCAGAGAAGAGACCAGACAGTGGAGAAGAGAGACCAGACAGCAGAGAAGAGACCAGACAGCAGAGAAGAGAGACCACACAGTGGAGAAGAGAGACCAGACAGCAGAGAAGAGAGACCAGACAGTGGAGAAGAGAGACCAGACAGTGGAGAAGAGAGACCAGACAGCAGAGAAGAGACCAGACAGCAGAGAAGAGACCAGACAGTGGAGAAGAGAGACCAGACAGCAGAGAAGAGACCAGACAGTGGAGAAGAGAGACCAGACAGCAGAGAAGAGAGACCAGACAGCAGAGAAGAGAGACCAGACAGTGGAGAAGAGAGACCAGACAGCAGAGAAGAGACCAGACAGCAGAGAAGAGACCAGACAGTGGAGAAGAGAGACCAGACAGCAGAGAAGAGAGACCAGACAGCAGAGAAGAGAGACCAGACAGCAGAGAAGAGACCAGACAGCAGAGAAGAGAGACCAGACAGCAGAGAAGAGAGACCAGACAGCAGAGAAGAGACCAGACAGTGGAGAAGAGAGACCAGACAGCAGAGAAGAGAGACCAGACAGCAGAGAAGAGACCAGACAGTGGAGAAGAGAGACCAGACAGCAGAGAAGAGAGACCAGACAGCAGAGAAGAGAGACCAGACAGTGGAGAAGAGAGACCAGACAGCAGAGAAGAGACCAGACAGCAGAGAAGAGACCAGACAGTGGAGAAGAGAGACCAGACAGCAGAGAAGAGAGACCAGACAGCAGAGAAGAGAGACCAGACAGCAGAGAAGAGAGACCAGACAGCAGAGAAGAGACCAGACAGCAGAGAAGAGAGACCACACAGCAGAGAAGAGAGACCAGACAGCAGAGAAGAGACCAGACAGCAGAGAAGAGAGACCAGACAGCAGAGAAGAGAGACCAGACAGCAGAGAAGAGACCAGACAGCAGAGAAGAGAGACCAGACAGCAGAGAAGAGAGACCAGACAGCAGAGAAGAGACCAGACAGCAGAGAAGAGAGACCAGACAGCAGAGAAGAGAGACCAGACAGTGGAGAAGAGAGACCAGACAGTGGAGAAGAGAGACCAGACAGCAGAGAAGAGACCAGACAGTGGAGAAGAGAGACCAGACAGTGGAGAAGAGAGACCAGACAGCAGAGAAGAGACCAGACAGCAGAGAAGAGACCAGACAGCAGAGAAGAGAGACCACACAGTGGAGAAGAGAGACCAGACAGCAGAGAAGAGAGACCAGACAGTGGAGAAGAGAGACCAGACAGTGGAGAAGAGAGACCAGACAGCAGAGAAGAGACCAGACAGCAGAGAAGAGACCAGACAGTGGAGAAGAGAGACCAGACAGCAGAGAAGAGACCAGACAGTGGAGAAGAGAGACCAGACAGCAGAGAAGAGAGACCAGACAGTGGAGAAGAGAGACCAGACAGTGGAGAAGAGAGACCAGACAGCAGAGAAGAGACCAGACAGCAGAGAAGAGACCAGACAGTGGAGAAGAGAGACCAGACAGCAGAGAAGAGAGACCAGACAGCAGAGAAGAGAGACCAGACAGCAGAGAAGAGACCAGACAGCAGAGAAGAGAGACCAGACAGCAGAGAAGAGAGACCAGACAGCAGAGAAGAGACCAGACAGCAGAGAAGAGACCAGACAGTGGAGAAGAGAGACCAGACAGCAGAGAAGAGAGACCAGACAGCAGAGAAGAGACCAGACAGTGGAGAAGAGAGACCAGACAGCAGAGAAGAGAGACCAGACAGCAGAGAAGAGAGACCAGACAGTGGAGAAGAGAGACCAGACAGCAGAGAAGAGACCAGACAGCAGAGAAGAGACCAGACAGTGGAGAAGAGAGACCAGACAGCAGAGAAGAGAGACCAGACAGCAGAGAAGAGAGACCAGACAGCAGAGAAGAGACCAGACAGCAGAGAAGAGAGACCAGACAGCAGAGAAGAGAGACCAGACAGCAGAGAAGAGACCAGACAGCAGAGAAGAGAGACCAGACAGCAGAGAAGAGAGACCAGACAGCAGAGAAGAGAGACCAGACAGCAGAGAAGAGAGACCAGACAGCAGAGAAGAGACCAGACAGCAGAGAAGAGAGACCAGACAGCAGAGAAGAGAGACCAGACAGTGGAGAAGAGAGACCAGACAGTGGAGAAGAGAGACCAGACAGCAGATAAGAGACCAGACAGTGGAGAAGAGAGACCAGACAGTGGAGAAGAGAGACCAGACAGCAGAGAAGAGACCAGACAGCAGAGAAGAGACCAGACAGCAGAGAAGAGAGACCAGACAGCAGAGAAGAGAGACCAGACAGCAGAGAAGAGACCAGACAGCAGAGAAGAGACCAGACAGTGGAGAAGAGAGACCAGACAGCAGAGAAGAGAGACCAGACAGCAGAGAAGAGACCAGACAGTGGAGAAGAGAGACCAGACAGCAGAGAAGAGAGACCAGACAGCAGAGAAGAGAGACCAGACAGTGGAGAAGAGAGACCAGACAGCAGAGAAGAGACCAGACAGCAGAGAAGAGACCAGACAGTGGAGAAGAGAGACCAGACAGCAGAGAAGAGAGACCAGACAGCAGAGAAGAGAGACCAGACAGCAGAGAAGAGACCAGACAGCAGAGAAGAGAGACCAGACAGCAGAGAAGAGAGACCAGACAGCAGAGAAGAGACCAGACAGCAGAGAAGAGAGACCAGACAGCAGAGAAGAGAGACCAGACAGCAGAGAAGAGACCAGACAGCAGAGAAGAGAGACCAGACAGCAGAGAAGAGAGACCAGACAGTGGAGAAGAGAGACCAGACACTGGAGAAGAGAGACCAGACAGCAGAGAAGAGACCAGACAGTGGAGAAGAGAGACCAGACAGTGGAGAAGAGAGACCAGACAGCAGAGAAGAGACCAGACAGCAGAGAAGAGAGACCAGACAGTGGAGAAGAGAGACCAGACAGTGGAGAAGAGAGACCAGACAGCAGAGAAGAGAGACCAGACAGTGGAGAAGAGAGACCAGACAGTGGAGAAGAGAGACCAGACAGTGGAGAAGAGAGACCAGACAGCAGAGAAGAGAGACCAGACAGTGGAGAAGAGAGACCAGACAGCAGAGAAGAGACCAGACAGCAGAGAAGAGACCAGACAGCAGAGAAGAGAGACCAGATAGCAGAGAAGAGACCAGACAACAGAGAAGAGACCAGACAGCAGAGAAGAGAGACCAGACAGCAGAGAAGAGACCAGACAGCAGAGAAGAGAGACCAGACAGCAGAGAAGAGACCAGACAGCAGAGAAGAGAGACCACACAGTGGAGAAGAGAGACCAGACAGCAGAGAAGAGAGACCAGACAGTGGAAAAAGAGACCAGACAGTGGAGAAGAGAGACCAGACAGCAGAGAAGAGACCAGACAGCAGAGAAGAGACCAGACAGCAGAGAAGAGAGACCAGACAGCAGAGAAGAGACCAGACAGTGGAGAAGAGAGACCAGACAGCAGAGAAGAGAGACCAGACAGCAGAGAAGAGAGACCAGACAGTGGAGAAGAGAGACCAGACAGTGGAGAAGAGAGACCAGACAGCAGAGAAGAGAGCAGACAGTGGAGAAGAGAGACCAGACAGCAGAGAAGAGACCAGACAGCAGAGAAGAGACCAGACAGTGGAGAAGAGAGACCAGACAGCAGAGAAGAGAGACCAGACAGCAGAGAAGAGAGACCAGACAGCAGAGAAGAGACCAGACAGCAGAGAAGAGAGACCAGACAGCAGAGAAGAGAGACCAGACAGCAGAGAAGAGACCAGACAGCAGAGAAGAGACCAGACAGTGGAGAAGAGAGACCAGACAGCAGAGAAGAGAGACCAGACAGCAGAGAAGAGACCAGACAGTGGAGAAGAGAGACCAGACAGCAGAGAAGAGAGACCAGACAGCACAGAAGAGAGACCAGACAGTGGAGAAGAGAGACCAGACAGCAGAGAAGAGACCAGACAGCAGAGAAGAGACCAGACAGTGGAGAAGAGAGACCAGACAGCAGAGAAGAGAGACCAGACAGCAGAGAAGAGAGACCAGACAGCAGAGAAGAGACCAGACAGCAGAGAAGAGAGACCAGACAGCAGAGAAGAGAGACCAGACAGCAGAGAAGAGACCAGACAGCAGAGAAGAGAGACCAGACAGCAGAGAAGAGAGACCAGACAGCAGAGAAGAGACCAGACAGCAGAGAAGAGAGACCAGACAGCAGAGAAGAGAGACCAGACAGCAGAGAAGAGACCAGACAGCAGAGAAGAGAGACCAGACAGCAGAGAAGAGAGACCAGACAGTGGAGAAGAGAGACCAGACAGTGGAGAAGAGAGACCAGACAGCAGAGAAGAGACCAGACAGTGGAGAAGAGAGACCAGACAGTGGAGAAGAGAGACCAGACAGCAGAGAAGAGACCAGACAGCAGAGAAGAGACCAGACAGCAGAGAAGAGAGACCAGACAGCAGAGAAGAGACCAGACAGTGGAGAAGAGAGACCAGACAGCAGAGAAGAGAGACCAGACAGCAGAGAAGAGAGACCAGACAGTGGAGAAGAGAGACCAGACAGCAGAGAAGAGACCAGACAGCAGAGAAGAGACCAGACAGTGGAGAAGAGAGACCAGACAGCAGAGAAGAGAGACCAGACAGCAGAGAAGAGAGACCAGACAGCAGAGAAGAGACCAGACAGCAGAGAAGAGAGACCAGACAGCAGAGAAGAGAGACCAGACAGCAGAGAAGAGACCAGACAGCAGAGAAGAGACCAGACAGTGGAGAAGAGAGACCAGACAGCAGAGAAGAGACCAGACAGCAGAGAAGAGAGACCAGACAGCAGAGAAGAGACCAGACAGCAGAGAAGAGAGACCAGACAGCAGAGAAGAGAGACCAGACAGTGGAGAAGAGAGACCAGACAGTGGAGAAGAGAGACCAGACAGCAGAGTAGAGAGACCAGACAGCAGAGAAGAGAGACCAGACAGCAGAGAAGAGACCAGACAGCAGAGAAGAGAGACCAGACAGCAGAGAAGAGACCAGACAGCAGAGAAGAGAGACCAGACAGCAGAGAAGAGAGACCAGACAGTGGAGAAGAGAGACCAGACAGTGGAGAAGAGAGACCAGACAGCAGAGTAGAGAGACCAGACAGCAGAGAAGAGACCAGACAGTGGAGAAGAGAGACCAGACAGCAGAGAAGAGAGACCAGACAGTGGAGAAGAGAGACCAGACAGCACAGTAGAGAGACCAGACAGCAGAGAAGAGACCAGACAGTGGAGAAGAGAGACCAGACAGCAGAGAAGAGAGACCAGACAGCAGAGAAGAGACCAGACAGCAGAGAAGAGAGACCAGACAGCAGAGAAGAGACCAGACAGCAGAGAAGAGACCAGACAGCAGATAAGAGAGACCAGACAGCAGAGAAGAGAGACCAGATAGCAGAGTAGAGAGACCAGACAGTGGAGAAGAGAGACCAGACAGCAGAGAAGAGAGACCAGATAGCAGAGTAGAGAGACCAGACAGTGGAGAAGAGAGACCAGACAGCAGAGTAGAGAGACCAGACAGCAGAGAAGAGACCAGACAGTGGAGAAGAGAGACCAGACAGCAGAGAAGAGAGACCAGACAGCAGAGAAGAGAGACCAGACAGCAGAGAAGAGACCAGACAGTAGAGTAGAGAGACCAGACAGCAGAGAAGAGACCAGACAGCAGAGAAGAGACCAGACAGCAGAGAAGAGACCAGACAGCAGAGAAGAGACCAGACAGCAGAGAAGAGACCAGACAGCAGAGAAGAGACCAGACAGCAGAGAAGAGACCAGACAGCAGAGAAGAGACCAGACAGCAGAGAAGAGACCAGACAGCAGAGAAGAGACCAGACAGCAGAGAAGAGACCAGACAGCAGAGAAGAGACCAGACAGCAGAGAAGAGACCAGACAGCAGAGAAGAGACCAGACAGCAGAGAAGAGACCAGACAGCAGAGAAGAGACCAGACAGCAGAGAAGAGACCAGACAGCAGAGAAGAGACCAGACAGCAGAGAAGAGACCAGACAGCAGAGAAGAGACCAGACAGCAGAGAAGAGACCAGACAGCAGAGAAGAGACCAGACAGCAGAGAAGAGACCAGACAGCAGAGAAGAGACCAGACAGCAGAGAAGAGACCAGACAGCAGAGAAGAGACCAGACAGCAGAGAAGAGACCAAACAGCAGAGAAGAGAGACCAGACAGTGGAGAAGAGAGACCAGACAGTGGAGAAGAGAGACCAGACAGCAGAGTAGAGAGACCAGACAGCAGAGAAGAGACCAGACAGTGGAGAAGAGAGACCAGACAGCAGAGAAGAGAGACCAGACAGTGGAGAAGAGAGACCAGACAGCAGAGAAGAGAGACCAGACAGCAGAGAAGAGACCAGACAGCAGAGAAGAGAGACCAGACAGCAGAGAAGAGACCAGACAGCAGAGAAGAGACCAGACAGCAGATAAGAGAGACCAGACAGCAGAGAAGAGAGACCAGATAGCAGAGTAGAGAGACCAGACAGTGGAGAAGAGAGACCAGACAGCAGAGAAGAGAGACCAGATAGCAGAGTAGAGAGACCAGACAGTGGAGAAGAGAGACCAGACAGCAGAGTAGAGAGACCAGACAGCAGAGAAGAGACCAGACAGTGGAGAAGAGAGACCAGACAGCAGAGAAGAGAGACCAGACAGCAGAGAAGAGAGACCAGACAGCAGAGAAGAGACCAGACAGCAGAGAAGAGACCAGACAGCAGAGAAGAGACCAGACAGCAGAGAAGAGACCAGACAGCAGAGAAGAGACCAGACAGCAGAGAAGAGACCAGACAGCAGAGAAGAGACCAGACAGCAGAGAAGAGACCAGACAGCAGAGAAGAGACCAGACAGCAGAGAAGAGACCAGACAGCAGAGAAAAGACCAGACAGCAGAGAAGAGACCAGACAGCAGAGAAGAGACCAGACAGCAGAGAAGAGACCAGACAGCAGAGAAGAGACCAGACAGCAGAGAAGAGACCAGACAGCAGAGAAGAGACCAGACAGCAGAGAAGAGACCAGACAGCAGAGAAGAGACCAGACAGCAGAGAAGAGACCAGACAGCAGAGAAGAGACCAGACAGCAGAGAAGAGACCAGACAGCAGAGAAGAGAGACCAGACAGCAGAGAAGAGAGACCAGACAGCAGAGAAGAGAGACCAGACAGCAGAGAAGAGAGACCAGACAGCAGAGAAGAGAGACCAGACAGCAGAGAAGAGACCAGACAGCAGAGAAGAGACCAGACAGCAGAGAAGAGACCAGACAGCAGAGAAGAGACCAGACAGCAGAGAAGAGACCAGACAGCAGAGAAAAGACCAGACAGCAGAGAAGAGACCAGACAGCAGAGAAGAGACCAGACAGCAGAGAAGAGACCAGACAGCAGAGAAGAGACCAGACAGCAGAGAAGAGACCAGACAGCAGAGAAGAGAGACCAGACAGCAGATAAGAGAGACCAGACAGCAGAGAAGAGAGACCAGATAGCAGAGTAGAGAGACCAGACAGTGGAGAAGAGAGGCCAGACAGCAGAGAAGAGACCAGACAGCAGAGAAGAGACCAGACAGCAGAGAAGAGAGACCAGACAGCAGAGAAGAGACCAGACAGCAGAGAAGAGACCAGACAGCAGAGAAGAGACCAGACAGCAGAGAAGAGACCAGACAGCAGAGAAGAGACCAGACAGTATCAATCCCACAAACTCACCTCCTGGTTAGTAATGACTTTGCCAATCTTAGCCAGGGCCTCCTCCCCGGCCTTCTGCACGCGCACATGCGAGTCGGTGAGCACTTCCATTAGCTTGGGGACAATCTGCGGCAGACAGGCGCTCAATTGTTTAGGCGCGCAGTAGGACATTGAGCCGAGTAGATCAACGCTGGCGCATTTTGTTCGCCAATTATCCTCGGCTAGGGTGCTCAGTAGCGAGGGCAGAACCAGCTTGACGCCGTGGTTGCTGAGCTTGCTCATCACGGCTATGGAACACTCGTTGGCGGCCTGACGTACGCAGGCAACGGAATCGCCGCAGCAGATCAACAGGCTAGGCAGGATGGACACAACGTAGGGCTCAAACAGGCGGCCCCAAACCAGGCAGATCTGTTCAAGCGCTAGCAGGGCGCCTTCCCTACGCTGGGGATTCTTTTTGTCTTTCATAGCGTCTAGCAGGCGCTGGTTGATTTGCATCTCTTTTAATACGGCGATGCCCAGGCCTTTGGTGGCGCCGGCTAGGCCGTAGGCTGAGCCTTTGCGCTGGGCGTAGGAGTCCGCCTCCAGGGCCTGCGGTGGCGGGGCGGGGGCACTGCTGAGATGGCTCGGGTTTGACACCGAGACAGAGAGGGAGGGACAGACATACAGCCAGACAGACAAACAGACAGACAGAAAGACAGACAGACAGACAGACAGACACACAGACAGACAGTAACAGAATTTCAGACAGACCGACAGACAGACAGTAACAGAATTTCAGACAGACCGACAGACAGACAGTAACAGAATTTCAGACAGACAGACAGACAGACAGACAGACATACAGACTTTCAAACAGACAGGCAGACACACAGACACACAGACAGACAGACAGACACATACAGACTTTCAAACAGACAGGCAGACACATACAGACTTTCAAACAGACAGGCAGACACATACAGACTTTCAAACAGACAGGCAGACACATACAGACTTTCAAACAGACAGGCAGACACATACAGACTTTCAAACAGACAGGCAGACACATACAGACTTTCAAACAGACAGGCAGACACATACAGACTTTCAAACAGACAGGCAGACACATACAGACTTTCAAACAGACAGGCAGACACATACAGACTTTCAAACAGACAGGCAGACACATACAGACTTTCAAACAGACAGGCAGACACATACAGACCTTCAAACAGACAGGCAGACACATACAGACTTTCAAACAGACAGACAGACATTAAACAAAAAGCAAGCAGCACACAGACCTGCAGCAGCAGTTTCTCCACGATGACCTCTTTGTCCTTTTTCATGGCCGGCATGAGCGGGGGCAGGCAGGCGGACACAGCCTCCTGCACAGTCTGTGACGGGATGCTCAGCGTGTCCAGTAGGCGAGCAAAAATCCGACAGATCCTGGCCTGATCCCGTTCCGGGTCCAAGTAGCGAGCCAGCTGACCCAATAGCACCACGACGCCCTGGCGAACCGAGTCAAGGGCGGCGATGGCGGGTGCCGTTTCTAAGAATCGTTCGAACAGCGTCACCAAGTCGGTCAGACAGTTGCGTCCGTGAAGTTCAACAGCTTTCTGGCCCATTTTCAGCATGGCGGAGCGAACCTGCACGGGGTACGCGAAGTGGCTTGAATCTTTTCGTTTTTGCACATGAATCTCGCCTAAACAGTCTAGAATCTCACCCAATCAGCATAGAATCTCACCCAATCAGCATAGAATCTCACCCAATCAGCATAGAATCTCACCCAATCAGCATAGAATCTCACCCAATCAGCATAGAATCTCACCCAATCAGCATAGAATCTCACCCAATCAGCATAGAATCTCACCCAATCAGCATAGAATCTCACCCAATCAGCATAGAATCTCACCCAATCAGCATAGAATCTCACCCAATTAGTATAGAATCTCACCCAATTAGTATAGAATCTTACCCAATCAATACCGAATCTCACCCCATTGGTATAGAATCTCACCAAATCAGTATAGAATCTCAGCAAATAAATACCAACTATAACCCTATCAGTATAGAATCTCACCCAATCACCATAGAATCTTACCTAATCAGTATAGAATATCACCCAATCAGTATAGAATCTCATCCAATTAGTATGGAATCTCACCTAATCAGAATAAAATCTCACCCCATTAGCATATAATTTCACCCAATCAGTATTGAATCTCCCCCCTATCAGTATAGAATCTCACCCAATCAGAACACAATCTTACCCAATCAGTACCGAATCTCACCCCAGCATTACAGAATCTCACCACTTGTAGCCGTAACCCACCACTAACCTGATCAGACTCGTCCTTCAACAGCGTATCAACCAGGCCGCTGCACAGGTCCTTAGTTTCAACAATAGTCAACGAAGGCAACAGTCGTTCCAAAGCGTTAGCCACAGCCGATCGACCTTCCCAACGATCTGGCGGGCGATCGCGGGTCAGCCTGCCAAACTGGTCGTACTCAGCTGGCGGCCTGTAGGCCAGCTCCTTGTACAGGGCTAGCAGACGGTTCAACAGGTCGCTAGGCGACAGCACGGCAAGCTGGCGATCTTCAGTATCGTCGACATTGTCGTCATTAGAAGTCGACGACGAAGACGAAGCTGGTTGATTAGCGCCGACAGCGAGCGAGGCCAGAGCACTAGCCGCGGCGGTTCGAATAGCCAATCGAGGCGAAGCCAAGCAGCGCAGATGAAATTCGGCCAGAGAGGCTGCCAGACTATTCAAGTCGCTGTTGTTGACTGAGGCGTTAAAATCGACAAACTGACGACGCCAAACTTTGACGGCTTGTTTAGCAACGTCGGGTTCCGGATGGCGACGAGCCAGATGCACGTGACAGAGCAGGTCGGTGCGCAGACGCTGCTCGTGGTCGGATTGGCTGGCCATCGGCTTGGCACCGGCCAGGCATTCCAGAGCAGTCTGAGCTGCTAGGGGATCCTCGGAGCCGGTGATGCAGCTGGGGAGTTATTGAGAGATAGCCAGTGACATACTACTAACTACACTAGTTAGTAGTACTTGCACAAACATATAAGTGAACGAACAAAAATCAGTAAAGGATCGATAAAAATTAGCAAAATATCAATAAAAAAGTAATAAAAAATGAAAAAACCATCTATAAACGATAAAGCGATCAATAAAAATGAGTGACGTTACGATAAAAATGAATGAAGTAACGATGAAAGTTAGTGACTTAATAAAAATTGAGTGACGTAACCATGAAAGCGAGTGACGTAAGAATAAAAATGAGTGACTTAACGATAAAATGAGTGACGTAACGATGAAAATGAGTGACGTAATAATGAAATTGAGTGACGTAACGATGAAAATGAGTGACGTAATCATGAAAGTAAGCGACGTAACGATTAAAATGAGTGACGTAACGATGAAAACGAGTGACGTAATCAAGAAAGTGAGTGACTTAATCATGAAAGTAAGTGACGTAACGATGAAAATGAGTGACGTAATGATGAAAGTAAGTGACGTAACGATGAAAATCAGAGATGCAACAATAAATATGAGTGATATAACGATAAAGTGGGTGATGTAACGATAGAAATCAGTGAAATATTGATAAAAGAGTGACCGATAGAGAAAAATGAGAGCAATCTGTGTGGTCTACAGGTAAAATGACCGATTGATAAAAATTATAATTGAACTATCCACAAAAAACTAGCAAACGAACCTGAGAAGCGCCCGAACACAGGCAGGCGTCAGCCGGTGGCCGCAGCGGTCGCACAGCAGCAGCAGAGCGAGCCTGGCGGCGGGCAGATGGCCGGCCAGCATAGGCAGCAGGCTGTCCAAGGGCAGACGGTCCGGCTGAGCAGTGAGCCGGCAGTAGCGCTCGCTACCGGACAGAGCGAGGCCGCAGCGCTTCGGCTGGCAAGCTTGACCGTCCGAGTGCAGCAGGACGCAGCGCAGCAGCGGCAGGGCTACGGCGAAATCTGACTCGACTCGTTGTCGATCGCCGATCGATAAATCGTCGACGCTAGTTTCGTCGACGTTGGCGTCGGCGTTGGCCAGCCGACGCAGCGCCGAATCGACTAGCAGATTGGCGGCTCCAGTCCAGTCCAACGATCTGGCCATTGAATTGGCGGCGCCTAGCAGAGCGGGCGAGCAGATGCTGAATAGGGCTCGCGCGTAAACTAGACTGTAGCCAGATGACGAGTCCTTAGCAACAGTTGCTAGGGCTTCGTAAGCTATTAGCGCGCGACGAGCTGTCAACGGATAGGCTAGAAGGCTTGACAGGCAGTCGGCCAGGCGATGGCGAAGAGACAGGTGGGAATATTGGTCGGGGGCGCGGCCTAAAGAGAGAGGGGAGTCAATAAAAACTAAATTAAGATTGCTGATTAACTTATTTATAATTTTAACAATCATGCAGTGCCAGTGCCGTAGATCCAAGTGTCCTTCCTGAAGGTTCAAGTGCTATTACATTTCCCCAAATCCAAGTGCCACTCCTTCAGATCTAAGTGCCATTTCCTCAAATCTAAGTGCCATACCCTAAGTAGCAAGTGCCATTTCTTCAAATCCAAGTGCCATTCCCGCAGATCCAAGTGCCATTCTCTCAGATCAAAGTGCCATTCCCGCAGATCCAAGTGCCATTCCCTCAGATCAAAGTGCCATTCCCGCAGATCCAAGTGCCATTCCCTCAGATCTATGTGCATTGTGCACTTCCTGCAGATCCAAGTGCCATTCCCTAAGATCCAAGTGCCATTCCCTCAGATCCAAGTGTCATACCCTTAGTAGCAAGTGCCATTCCCTCAGATCCAAGTGCCATTTCTTCAAATCCAAGTGCCATTCCCTCAGATCCAAGTGCCAGTCCCTCAAATCCAAGTGCCATTCCCTCAGATCCAAGTGCCATTTCTTCAAATCCAAGTGCCATTCCCTCAAATCCAAGTGCCAGTCCCTCAAATCCAAGTGCCATTCCCTCAGATCCAAGTGCCATTCCCTTAAATCCAAGTGCCATTCCCGCAGATCCAAGTGCCATTCTCTCAGATCAAAGTGCCATTCCCTCATATCCAAGTGCCATTCCCTCAGATCCAAGTGCCATTTCTTCAAATCCAAGTGCCATTCCCTGAAATCCAAGTGCCCTTCCCGCAGTAGCAAGTGCCATTCCCTCAAATCCAAGTGCCATTCCCGCAGTAGCAAGTGCCATTCCCTCAGATCCAAGTGCCATTCCCTCAAATTCTAACAGTCTAACCGAGCCCGCACTAACCAACAGCATCGATGAGTCCCAGCATCAGCTGAAAGGCGTATTCAACGCGCCGATCCAAGCCGGCCAGACGATCCCGAATAGCCTTCTCAACAGCCAATTGTTCGGCCATGGCGGCGGCCAAACGTTTCTGCAACTCTTTGTCGCCTTTCTTGCTAGCTAGTTCGCGTCTCAATTCCAATTCGGCCATCTGGTCTTTGTAGCTGTACAGCCGATTCTCGCGTTTCACATTGGAACCAGCCGAATCGGCGCCCGTAACGGCTGATTCCAATTCTTGGCGAATTTTATTAGCCGCTTCGTCCAGGGCGGCGGAATCGAACACGCGACCGTCGGGGGTGCGCAGAACGCCGGCCTCCAGAGCGGTGACGCTGGCAACGTCGGCCTCGGTCAGGCAGTCAATGAGGCGATCGGCTAGGCGATTGGCAAAGTCGGGACAGTCGGCAATCAGGCTGGCTATTGCTCGCCGATGATGCGGCTGAGGTGAAGCTGAGCTAGTAGCTGATAGCAGCGGGTCGAAACAGAGGCGCAGGATGGCGTCCAGGTCCAAGGGGATCTGCAGGGTCAGGCAGGGTTCAGTAACTGAAGCTCATAGCCTGAGGGTTCAGTAACTGAATCTCATAGCCTGAGGGTTCAGTAACTGAAGCTCATAGCCTGAGGGTTCAGAAACTGAAGCTCATAGCCTGAGGGTTCAGTAACTGAAGCTCATAGCCTGAGGGTTCAGTAACTGAAGCTCATAGCCTGAGGGTTCAGAAACTGAAGCTCATAGCCTGAGGGTTCAGTAACTGAAGCTCATAGCCTGAGGTTTCAGTAACTGAAGCTCATAGCCTGAGGGTTCAGTAACTGAAGCTCATAGCCTGAGGGATCAGTAACTGAAGCTCATAGCCTGAGGGTTCAGTAACTGAAGCTCATAGCCTGAGGGTTCAGTAACTGAAGCTCAAAGCCTGAGGGTTCAGTAACTGAAGCTCAAAGCCTGAGGGTTCAGTAACTGAAGCTCAATGCCTGAGGGTTTAGTAACTGAAGCTCATAGCCTGAGGGTTCAGTAACTGAAGCTCATAGCCTGAGGGTTCAGTAACTGAAGCTTATAGCCTGAGGGTTCAGTAACTGAAGCTCATAGCCTGAGGGTTCAGTAACTGAAGCTCATAGCCTGAGGGTTCAGTAACTGAAGCTCATAGCCTGAGGGTTCAGTAACTGAAGCTCAAAGCCTGAGGGTTCAGTAACTGAAGCTCATAACCTGAGGGTTCAGTAACTGAAGCTCATAACCTGAGGGTTCAATAACTGAAGCTCATAGCCTGAGGGATCAGAAACTGAAGCTCATAGCCTGAGGGTTCAGTAACTGAAGCTAATAGCCTGAGGGATCAGAAACTGAAGCTAATAGCCTGAGGGTTCAGTAACTGAAGCTCATAGCCTGAGGGTTCAGTAACTGAAGCTCAAAGCCTGAGGGTTCAGTAACTGAAGCTCATAACCTGAGGGTTCAGTAACTGAAGCTCATAACCTGAGGGTTCAATAACTGAAGCTCATAGCCTGAGGGATCAGAAACTGAAGCTCATAGCCTGAGGGTTCAGTAACTGAAGCTAATAGCCTGAGGGATCAGAAACTGAAGCTAATAGCCTGAGGGTTTAGTAACTGAAGCTCAAAGCCTGAGGGTTCAGTAACTGAAGCTCAAAGCCTGAGGGTTCAGTAACAGAAGCTCATAGCCTGAGGGTTCAGTAACTGAAGCTCAAAGCCCGAGGGTTCAGTAACTGAAGCTCATAGCCTGAGGGTTCAGTAACTGAAGCTCATAGCCTGAGGGTTCAGTAACTGAAGCTCATAGCCTGAGGGTTCAGTAACTGAAGCTCAAAGCCTGAGGGTTCAGTAACTAAAGCTCATAACCTGAGGGTTCAATAACTGAAGCTCATAGCCTGAGGGTTCAGAAACTTAAGCTCATAGCCTGAGGGTTCAGTAACTGAAGCTCAAAGCCTGAGGGTTTAGTAACTGAAGCTCATAGCCTGAGGGTTCAGTAACTGAAGCTCATAGCCTGAGGGTTTAGTAACTGAAGCTCAAAGCCTGAGGGTTCAGTAACTGAAGCTCAAAGCCTGAGGGATCAGTAACTGAAGCTCAAAGCCTGAGGGTTTAGTAACTGAAGCTAATAGCCTGAGGGATCAGAAACTGAAGCTAATAGCCTGAGGGTTCAGTAACTGAAGCTCATAGCCTGATGGATCAGTAACTGAAGCTCAAAGCCTGAGGGTTTAGTAACTGAAGCTCATAGCCTGAGGGTTTAGTAACTGAAGCTCATAACCTGAGGGTTCAGTAACTGAAGCTCATAGCCTGAGGGTTCAGAAGCTCATAGCCTGAGGGTTCAGAAACTCATAGCCTGAGGGATCAGATACTCATAGCCTGAGGGTTCAGAAACTCATAGCCTGAGGGATCAGAAACTCATAGCCTGAGGGATCAGAAACTCATAGCCTAAGGGTTGAGTAACTGAAGCTCATAGTAACTAACCCGCTGCCAAGCGGCAGTTTCATCAACGCTGTCCTCTTTCGAACCGGCAAACAGTTTCAGAAGCAGCCGACGCCAGAGTCCCGGCGTCCGCACCGACGTGTGATGGCACGGCAGCAGCAGCAGAGTGGGCAGTTCAGTTGCCACGCCGGAAGTTGAATCGTCGATTTGGCCAACATCGGCGAATGCTGTCATCAGATCGTGCAGGGCGACGCCAGTCTCCGGGGAGGCGTCGGCTGCTGACGGATCTCTTGATGCGGCGTCGCTGTCGGACGTGGCAGCCAAAACGGCGGCGTCGGAGGATAAATCGGCGGATGATGCGCTAGTGCCTAGCAACACGTTAGCAACAGGGGCGTTGGCAACAAGCAGCTGGTTGCACGCTACTAACAGCGAGCGGCCAAACGACAGGCCGGTGAGACCCTGGGCAAAAATAAGGAATAACATTTATTATCTGGTGATTGGTAAATTGGTTACGCTGTGACTTCAGCAGCAAGTTATACGTCGACAATTGCAATGACGTAAACAAGTCAAAACAAATCAGACAGGCAGACGGAGTTAAAAACCTTTTAGGGCAGATATTATATATAAACAACAGACACAAACAAACACACAGACAGACACAGACAAGCAGACATACACAGACAGGCAGGCAGACACACAGACAGACAGACAGACAGAAAGACAGACACAGACACACACAGACAGATAGACAGGCAGACAGACAGACAGAGAGACAGAAAGAAAGACACAGACACACACAGACAGATAGACAGGCAGACAGACACAGACACACACAGACAGATAGACAGATACACAAGGACATACAGACACACACGGACAGACAGACAGACAGACAGACAGACAGACACACAGACAGACACACAGACAGACAGACACACAGACAGACAGGCAGACAGACAGACAGGCAGACAGACAGGCAGACAGACAGGCAGACAGACAGACAGACACACAGACAGACAGACAGACAGACAGACAGGCAGGCAGGCAGACAGACAGACAGACAGAGAGGCATACAGACAGACAGACCTGGAGGTGGCGCCGGGCGCAGCGCAGCGCATCGGCGCGCACATCGGCATAGTTGACGCAGGTGGCCACAGACGATAAAAATGCGCACATCGGTTCGTTAGGCAGATTCGGGTAGTCGCTTAGCAACGCATCAACAATAGCCAGAGCGGATGGCAGGCAGCAACGGGCCGGTGAGCCGCCAGTTCGAATAGCTCTAGCCAGAGTGTCGCTTAGCAACGGCTGCGGCGGCTTGCCGCAGGCGGCCATAGCGGCTTCGAACAAATCGTTAGGAGCGGCGCCCTCGGCGTGCAGTCGCAGGGCGAGTTCGCAGGGTGCCAGAGCTTCCAGAAGAGCAACGGCGGCCGCTTGCAACGGTGCAGCGGTGGAAGCCGATGCCGACGAGGACTTGCTAGCGGAGCTGGACGCTACCGCGGCTGCCGTAGCCTTGGTGATGGCGTCTTTCAGAACAGATGTCGCAGTTAGAAGGCCTGACACTGGATGCTCGACAAATGCCGAGCGAAGACACCAAAGGTAGTGAAGCCGCTGCTGTTGGGTCTGCTTTTTGGCTAAGCCGTCCTGCAATATTGAGAAGCACATTTTTAGCCGCTAATTAGCCGCTAGATTCAATCGCTAATTAGTTACATTTTGGTCGTTAATTATCCGCTAGATTCAACTCCTAACTAGTTACTTTTTAGCCGTTAATTAGCCGCTAGACCTTATCGCTAATTAGTTACTTTTGGCCGGTAATTAGCCGCTACATGTTATCACTAATTAGTTACTTTTTGGCCGTTAATTATCCGCTAGATTCAATCGCTAATTAGTTACTTTATTTGGCCGTTAATTAGCCGCTAGATTCAATCGGCATTTAGTTACTTTTTAGCCGTTAATTAGCCGCTAGATTCAATCGGCATTTAGTTACTATTTAGCCGTTAATTAGCCGCTAGACTTTATCGCTAATTAGTTACTTTTTGGCCGTTTATTAGCCGCTCGACCTTATCGCTAATTAGTTACTTTTTGGCCGTTGATTATCCGCTAGATTCAATCGCTAATTAGTTACTTTATTTGGCCGTTAATTAGCCGCTAGATTCAATCGGTAATTAGTTACTTTTTGGCCGTTAATTAGCTGCTAAATTCAATCGGTAATTAGTTAATATTTAGCCGTTAATTAGCCGCTAAATTCAATCGGTAATTAGTTAATATTTAGCCGTTAATTAGCCGCTAGATTTGATCGCTAATTAGTTACTTTTTGGCCGTTAATTTACCTGCAAAGCAGTAACAATTGGTGGCAAATCTTTGGCGTCAATTTTCTGCAGGCAGAGACGCAATTGGCACAGCGCTTCAATAGTGATGGCTTCTTGAGCTGAAATTTAAGCAACGATCATGGATATTTCTTAACATAAAGTTATGCAAAACACAGGGCTGGAGAAACTATGAGATTTAGTGACAAAAATGCGATTACGAGCTAGCAGCCGGAGCCATACATGAAACTGAAAGTCTGAATACGAAAATTTTTACAGCATGCAGACACGAGTTGGAAAAAATGCGATAGTTTAAGGCATTCTGTCTTTATGTTTAAAGTTGATCAGTTGGGCAGGAAAGTGCTTTTAGTTCGTAGACAGCTGTCAGGGGGAGCAGTGCTGTCAGGGGGCGGAAATAGCTATCAGAGGGCGGAAAAGTGCTGTCAGGGGGGGGGCGGAAAAAAGCTGTCAGGGGATGGAAAAGTGCTGTCAGGGGATGGAAAGGTGCTGTCAGGAGGGCGGAAAAGTGCTGTCAGGGGGCGGAAAAGTGATGTCAGGGGGCGGAGAAGTGCTGTCAGGGGCGGAAAAAAAGCAGCCAGGGGGTAGAAATAGCTGTCAGGGGACAGAAACAGCTATCAAAGGGCGAAAAAAACTCATGGGGGCGGAAAAAGCTTTCAAAGGACGGAAAAGTTGTCAGAGGGCGAAAAAACTGTGAAGGGGGGGCGGAAAAGTGCTGTGGGGGGGGGGCAAAAAGTGCTGTCAGTGGGAAGAAAAGTGCTGTCAGTGGGCGGAAATAGCTACCAGGGGGGGGGGGATGAAAAAAGGCATTTAGACAGGCCAGACTCACCCTCCTGTCCCAGAAAGCTGACCAGCGCTTTGCCCAGAATAGCCGAACAATCGCGCCTAGCCGAATCAGTGGGCGCCGCACCGGGCAGCTGAGAGCAGGCGGCCAACAAGCTCAGCTTGTGCTTTGGATTAGTTAGCTTAGCCTCGTTGCCTAGCAACATGCCGCACAATCGTTTGACAATACTGTCAACAAAGGCTAGGGAGTCGGTGACCTGTTTGGCTAAACAGCCGACGCAGTTGACGGCGCCGGAGCGCAGACTGTCAGACTCGGCGCGCAGATGGCCGCTAAGCGTGTCTAGGAGGTCGCCGCTGTACTGGCTGAGGTCCACGCTGAGGCTGTTCAGACAGTTGGACACGGCTGGCAGGGCCACCTGCGGTTTGACGTCCGTTTATAATGGTAGCTTTGTCACATCCCTAGCCTATGGTCTAGCATTGATCTCATAGCCAATACAGCCAAATCTCATAACACACACAGCCTAAAAATTTTCCTTAATGTGTGAAAACTGCGCAACAACGTAAAATCTCCAAATCCCGCAACTACAAAAATTAAATCCCATAACTAGATTTTTATAATGTCATGCCCCCAAACATCTTAAATTACAGACACTGATACGCCGTGCAAATCCCACACAGACACTGATACGCCGTGCAAATCCCACACAGACACTGATACGCCGTGCAAATCCCACACAGACACTGATACGCCGTGCAAATCCCACACAGACACTGATACGCCGTGCAAATCCCACACAGACACTGATACGCCGTGCAAATCCCACACAGACACTGATACGCCGTGCAAATCCCACACACACACACACTGATACACCGTGCAAATCCCACACACACACTGATACACCGTGCAAATCCCACACACACACACACTGATACACCGTGCAAATCCCACACACACACACACTGATACACCGTGCAAATCCCACACACACACTGATACGCCGTGCAAATCCCACACACACACTGATACACCGTGCAAATCCCACACACACACACTGATACACCGTGCAAATCCCACACACACACTGATACGCCGTGCAAATCCCACACACACACACACTGATACACCGTGCAAATCCCACACACACACTGATACACCGTGCAAATCCCACACACCGTGCACATCCAACAAATACACACCGTGCAAATTCCGCAAACCGTGCAAATCACACACACTGAGCAAATCCCATACCAACAACTTGCAAATCTTAAATCCCTTACAGATCAAATCCCATGTTATTCCATTTAAACTTACTTCAGGCGAGCGCAGAACAGCTTTCTTAATTAACGGCAGCACCTCATCAACAAACAGTTGCCTGTCAACTAGCAATTGAACCATCCGCTTGCTGCTGTCCAATTTCAATCTGCTGGCAGGCTCCTTAGTAACAAAGCAGGTCTGCAGGTAGTGCTTCAGCAGGGTCGACTGGATTTTAAAGAAAACATTGACATTGATTTGATGATGTGAGAATTACAGATATTTAAAATCTAAATATTCTCCTATAAAAACTATACGAGCTGACAGCGGTATAAAAACTACCTGTAAATTACCTGTCTAACACACCGGTGAATTACCTGTCTAACACACCAGTGAATTACCTGTCTAAGACACCCGTGAATTACCTGCTTAACACACCGGTGAATTACCTGTCTAACACACCGGTGATTTACCTGTCCAACACACCGGTGATTTACCTGGCTAACACACCGGTGAATTACCTGTCCAACACACCGGTGAATTACCTGTCCAACACACCGGTGAATTACCTGTCTAACACACTGGTGATTTACCTGTCTAACACACCAGTGAATTACCTGTCTAACACACTGGTAAATTACCTGTCTAAAACACGGGTGAATTACCCAGAAAATACTCACAAGCAGCCACCTTCACTGTATAAAAGTACACGGGGATAAAAGTACACGTAGACGCTCTGACCTTGTCAGTGATTTCGCCAGCCAGGCCACGATCGTGCAGATAAACGGCTAAAGTAGAGCAGAAAGCAATGAGACCGGGATTTGGGCTTTGCTCCGCAGCCAATTGTAGACAAATTGACCGCAGATTTGGTACCTGAATAAAAAATTACGTTTCATATTTAGCATTGGTGAATTTCTGGCATTCGCAACATACGACTGTCACGTGACAAAAATAACATTAGTCCCAGAGCCATTCTTTAAATTACTAAAGTAAGAATGTCTTAAGATCACGTGACGTGACACTAACCTATAATATGGCCATTAAAATTACGATATTACGTAACATATTTTGACAGCCGACCTGTCTACTAATTTTATAGCTCCTCAGTCCTGACGTCGGAGGCTGGAGGGGTAGCAACACCCACTCCGATTTATCAAAATTCACAATCGTACCCAATATTAGGGTGGACTGAGGCGGACTTAAAGTTGGCGCTCGAACCAACGACCTAATGGTCGGTTAAAACGTGGAAACCCTAACCACAAACTCGTCAGTAGCTTAGTGCTGTATATAGTGATAATAAATAATTAAAAAAATAATAAATCTAGACACCTGACCTTTCGACCACATGTAAAGCCAACGGCACAGCCGCAGCTAGTTGCGCGGCGCATCTGAGGCCTGTGTACAGCTGCTCAGCCTGACGGGCTGGAGGGGCCGCAACACCCACCCTAAATTTATCCAGCTCAAACTGGTACCCGATCTCAGCTGGGTGGACTGAAGCAAGTGCTTTGCTCAAGTGCACAAATTGTCTACTAGAGCCGGGACTCGAACCCACAACCTTCCGGTCATAGGGCAGTCGCCCTAGCCACTCCTACACTCCTCCTAGTGATAGTCACGTGATAGTTATTCCTAAAGTCACGTGACCGATCCATATTGACAATTTTAGTCAGTAAAAATCATTTGAAGTAATCAAAGTAATTTTGAAAAAAAACGCTTTACCCACCCCGAATAGCCGAGCAGCCACACGGTGAAACGCGGCACGCAAGCTGGACCGCTGCGCCAGATAGAGGCCCTGTATTAGGGCGGCAACGGCGAGCAGTGCGGAACGAACCGACTCTAACCGGAGAGCGGATTTCTGTTGCTGCTCAGCTGATAGTAGAATTGAAACCAGGCAGTGCAAGGAGAACACACTTTCGCGTAGATGAGAGGGACTGTTGAGAAAGAATAATACATTAATATTTTATTAATTAAAAAACTAGGCTAGTGCTAGGCAAACTGTTTAAGCTTCATATAGGCACCGATTTAAAGAAATGCTAAAAATAAAAACTATAAAAACCTACGCAAATTTTTTTTAAATAACCTAAAGTGTAGTTGCAAAACAATCTAGGGGCGATTTCCTAGAAAATATGGGGATGATTTCCTAAAAAATATAGGGACTATTTCCATAAAATATAGGAACGCTTTAGTAGAAAACATTGGATGACTTTCCAGAAAATATAGAGACGATTTTCAAGACAATCTATGGATTTTTTTAGGATAATATACGGGTTTTCAAGATAATCTATGGAATTTTTTTAGGATAACCTAAGGGTTTTCAAGATAATCTATGGACTTTTTTTAGGATAATCTAAAGGTTTTCAAGATAATCTATGGACTTTTTTAGGATAATATACGGGTTTTCAAGATAATCTATGGACTTTTTTAGGATAATATACGGGTTTTCAAGATAATCTATGGACTTTTTTTAGGATAATCTAAGGGTTTTCAAGATAATCTATGGACTTTTTTTAGGATAATCTAAGGGTTTTCAAGATAATCTATGGACTTTTTTAGGATAATCTGAGGGTTTTCAAGATAATCTATGGACTTTTTTAGGATAATCTGAGGGTTTTCAAGATAATCTATGGACTTTTTTAGGATAATCTAAGGGTTTTCAAGATAATCTATGGACTTTTTTAGGATAATCTAAGGGTTTTCAAGATAATCTATGGAATTTTTTAGGATAATCTAAGGGTTTTCAAGATAATCTATGGACTTTTTTAGGATAAAATACGGGTTTTCAAGATAATCTATGGACTTTTTTAAGGATAATCTAAGGGTTTTCAAGATAATCTATGGACTTTTTTAGGATAATCTAAGGGTTTTTAAGATAATCTATGGGCTTTTTTAGGATAATCTAAGGGTTTTCAAGATAATCTATGGGCTTTTTTAGGATAATCTGAGGGTTTTTAAGATAATCTATGGACTTTTTTAGGATAATCTAAGGGTTTTTAAGATAATCTATGGGCTTTTTTAGGATAATCTAAGGGTTTTCAAGATAATCTATGGGCTTTTTTAGGATAATCTAAGGGTTTTCAAGATAATCTATGGGCTTTTTTAGGATAATCTAAGGGTTTTCAAGATAATCTATGGACTTTTTTAGGATAATCTGAGGGTTTTTAAGATAATCTATGGACTTTTTTGGATAATCTAAGGGTTTTCAAGATAATCTATGGGCTTTTTTAGGATAATCTGAGGGTTTTTAAGATAATCTATGGACTTTTTTAGGATAATCTGAGGGTTTTCAAGAAAATCTAGGGACCTTTATAGGACAATCTAAGGACGGTTTTCAAGATAATCTAGGGACCTTTATAGGACAATCTAAGGACGGTTTTCAAGATAATCTAGGGACCTTTATAGGACAATCTAAGGACGGTTTTCAAGATAATCTAGGGACCTTTATAGGACAATCTAAGGACGGTTTTCAAGATAATCTAGGGACCTGTTTAGGATAATCTAAGAAGGGTTTTCAAGATAATCAAGCGACGATATTCAAGACAATCTAGGGACGTTTTGCAAGATAATCTAGGCACCATATTTTTAACAAAGATTAAAAAAGATTGCAAAGAATTTTCTAAAAAAAGTTAATCATAAATTCTATTAAAATTTCTTTAAAAAATCAACCCAACACACAATTACAAAATTACCTAGGCGTTTGGCCAGCATAGAATCGCTCCAAATCGGAGCAGAACAGCCTGCAGTGCTCCACTGCGGCCGGGTGCGTGGCCTGCAATTGGCCAAATAGCCGAATCAAAGCGGCGCGTCTCCGACTGCCGTTTGGGTAGTGCGCGCTTAACGGCGAGGCGTGCTTGAAGAAGGCTTTTAGAGCTGCGTCCGGGATGCCTGCAAGGATGGTGACATCAGAAAATACAGTTTCTGTAATAATTCTAACTAATAATTCTCACTGACAACTCGCTGTTCTCACTGACAACTCGCTGTTCTCACTGACAACTCGCTGTTCTCACTGACAACTCGCTGTTCTCACTGACAACTCGCTGTTCTCACTGACAACTCGCTGTTCTCACTGACAACTCGCTGTTCTCACTGACAACTCGCTGTTCTCACTGACAATTCGCTGTTCTCACTGACAACTCGCTGTTCTCACTGACAATTCGCTGTTCTCACTGACAACTCGCTGTTCTCACTGACAACTCGCTGTTCTCACTGACAACTCGCTGTTCTCACTGACAACTCGCTGTTCTCACTGACAACTCGCTGTTCTCACTGACAACAACTCGCTGTTCTCACTGACAACTCGCTGTTCTCACTGACAACTCGCTGTTCTCACTGACAACTCGCTGTTCTCACTGACAACTCGCTGTTCTCACTGACAACAACTCGCTGTTCTCACTGACAACTCGCTGTTCTCACTGACAACTCGCTGTTCTCACTGACAACTCGCTGTTCTCACTGACAACTCGCTGTTCTCACTGACAACTCGCTGTTCTCACTGACAACTCGCTGTTCTCACTGACAACTCGCTGTTCTCACTGACAATTCGCTGTTCTCACTGACAACTCGCTGTTCTCACTGACAATTCGCTGTTCTCACTGACAACTCGCTGTTCTCACTGACAACTCGCTGTTCTCACTGACAACTCGCTGTTCTCACTGACAACTCGCTGTTCTCACTGACAACTCGCTGTTCTCACTGACAACAACTCGCTGTTCTCACTGACAACTCGCTGTTCTCACTGACAACTCGCTGTTCTCACTGACAACTCGCTGTTCTCACTGACAACTCGCTGTTCTCACTGACAACAACTCGCTGTTCTCACTGACAACTCGCTGTTCTCACTGACAACTCGCTGTTCTCACTGACAACTCGCTGTTCTCACTGACAACTCGCTGTTCTCACTGACAACTCGCTGTTCTCACTGACAACAACTCGCTGTTCTCACTGACAACTCGCTGTTCTCACTGACAATTCGCTGTTCTCACTGACAACTCGCTGTTCTCACTGACAACTCGCTGTTCTCACTGACAACTCGCTGTTCTCACTGACAACTTCGCTGTTCTCACTGACAACTCGCTGTTCTCACTGACAACTCGCTGTTCTCACTGACAACTCGCTGTTCTCACTGACAACTCGCTGTTCTCACTGACAACTCGCTGTTCTCACTGACAACAACTCGCTGTTCTCACTGACAACTCGCTGTTCTCACTGACAATTCGCTGTTCTCACTGACAACAACTCGCTGTTCTCACTGACAACTCGCTGTTCTCACTGACAACTCGCTGTTCTCACTGACAACTCGCTGTTCTCACTGACAACTCGCTGTTCTCACTGACAACTCGCTGTTCTCACTGACAATTCGCTGTTCTCACTGACAACTCGCTGTTCTCACTGACAATTCGCTGTTCTCACTGACAACTCGCTGTTCTCACTGACAACTCGCTGTTCTCACTGACAACTCGCTGTTCTCACTGACAACTCGCTGTTCTCACTGACAACTCGCTGTTCTCACTGACAACAACTCGCTGTTCTCACTGACAACTCGCTGTTCTCACTGACAACTCGCTGTTCTCACTGACAACTCGCTGTTCTCACTGACAACTCGCTGTTCTCACTGACAACAACTCGCTGTTCTCACTGACAACTCGCTGTTCTCACTGACAACTCGCTGTTCTCACTGACAACTCGCTGTTCTCACTGACAACTCGCTGTTCTCACTGACAACTCGCTGTTCTCACTGACAACTCGCTGTTCTCACTGACAACAACTCGCTGTTCTCACTGACAACTCGCTGTTCTCACTGACAATTCGCTGTTCTCACTGACAACTCGCTGTTCTCACTGACAACTCGCTGTTCTCACTGACAACTCGCTGTTCTCACTGACAATTCGCTGTTCTCACTGACAACTCGCTGTTCTCACTGACAACTCGCTGTTCTCACTGACAACAACTCGCTGTTCTCACTGACAACTCGCTGTTCTCACTGACAATTCGCTGTTCTCACTGACAACAACTCGCTGTTCTCACTGACAACTCGCTGTTCTCACTGACAACTCGCTGTTCTCACTGACAACTCGCTGTTCTCACTGACAACTCGCTGTTCTCACTGACAACTCGCTGTTCTCACTGACAACTCGCTGTTCTCACTGACAACTCGCTGTTCTCACTGACAACTCGCTGTTCTCACTGACAACTCGCTGTTCTCACTGACAACTCGCTGTTCTCACTGACAACTCGCTGTTCTCACTGACAACTCGCTGTTCTCACTGACAACTCGCTGTTCTCACTGACAACTCGCTGTTCTCACTGACAACTTGCCGTTTTCTTTGTTCATGTTCTAGATAAAACAATAATCTAAAACACAAGAAAATATGAGCAAACAAAACCCATTATAAACAAAGTGAACTTACAGTTTTCAGTCAGTGCATCGCAGACAGCAAGCACATGTTTAGTTGGCAACGAAGCGCCTTTGGTCTTCACCCCAGTCAAGAAGCACTTGACCTCGTCCATGAGTAAATTGTTGGACTTTTAATTCAGATTTTGCCACTCTATAGACAAATTTCAGCTGGACTTTTTCCGATCAGCTAAAAAACCAAAATGACTTTTGAGCTGATGCAGCTCGAAAGAAACCAACTTTACAATACTTTCGGAGTGCGAAACCGAATACTAGTGCACAGTTTTGATCTGCAATAGCAAGTGAGAGATATGACAAAAAATTTTTGTTATCCATGCATAAAGCAAGCTCCCTCTGCGGCCGCTAACTACCCTCAGATGACTCAGCTGACTGCTAACTACCCTCAGATGATTCAGCTGACTGCTAACTACCCTCAGATGATTCAGCTGACTGCTAACTACCCTCAGATGACTCAGCTGACTGCTAACTACCCTCAGATGATTCAGCTGACTGCTAACTACCCTCAGATGATTCAGCTGACTGCTAACTACCCTCAGATGACTCAGCTGACTGCTAACTAGCCTCAGATGACTCAGTTGACTGCTAACTACCCTCAGATGATTCAGCTGACTGCTAACTAGCCTCAGATGATTCAGCTGACTGCTAACTACCCTCAGATGACTCAGCTGACTGCTAACTACCCTCAGATGATTCAGCTGACTGCTAACTAGCCTCAGATGACTCAGCTGACTGCTAACTACCCTCAGATGATTTAACTGACTGCTAACTACCCTCAGATGATTCAGCTGACTGCTAACTAGCCTCAGATGATTCAGCTGACTGCTAACTACCCTCAGATGATTCAGCTGACTGCTAACTACCCTCAGATGATTCAGCTGACTGCTAACTAGCCTCAGATGACTCAGCTGACTGCTAACTACCCTCAGATGATTCAGCTGACTGCTAACTAGCCTCAGATGATTCAGCTGACTGCTAACTACCCTCAGATGATTCAGCTGACTGCTAACTACCCTCAGATGATTCAGCTGACTGCTAACTACCCTCAGATGATTCAGCTGACTGTTAACTACCCTCAGATGATTCAGCTGACTGCTAACTACCCTCAGATGATTCAGCTGACTGCTAACTACCCTCAGATGATTCAGCTGACTGCTAACTACCCTCAGATGATTCAGCTGACTGCTAACTACCCTCAGATGATTCAGCTGACTGCTAACTACCCTCAGATGATTCAGCTGACTGCTAACTAGCCTCAGATGATTCAGCTGACTGCCAACTACCCTCAGACCATTCAGTTTATGTAATGGTAATTACTAAACTCACTGAGGTAACATAAAATAATACTATGAAATTAATATATTTAATCAAAGAGACAACATGTTCGATAAACTCATTTACCCACTGGGGTATATTTAAAAATCCAACATTATCATTTATTACAAGTATAAAAGTTGGACATTATAAATAGTTTACATGCTATTTATAAAAAAAGAGACGAGAGTTTCTGAAGATAACAAATATGTACTATAGAATAACTATACACTATAGGTAAAGTACAATCAGCTAATGGCACATACGAACCAGAAATAAATAAGCGATTACCAACTAAATAATTTGGTTCGCACAATCTGCAAAATAGAAAAAAACAAAATTGTCGCCAATAGAGCTCATTTTACTTGTAGTAGTATTTCTACCTCTATTATTGTAAAAGAAGCATAAAGTACAAAAAATTTCTGCTTAACTATCGCATCAATAAATATAAGTTTATGCAATTGTCACGGTGATATCAAATATCCTTGAAGTGAAAGTGGAGATCCTGCGCACTCAATTAGTACATAATGTTGATAATTTACTTTGATAACACAGCTAAAATTTACTAAATAAAAAAACAGAAGCGCATCAAAAAAATCAACAAGACAAAATCGAAAAAAAAAATTAATTCTTTATCAAAAACACAAACGTTTTCTGTTTTCTTTTTATCTAGCATAAAATCAACAGCAAGGAGAGCAAAGGGAGTACAGATTAACATTTTGCATTGACTTGTCTCGCTATCTGCTGGTAAGCTTAGTAAAATAATTCATTTAACTTAACTATGCTACAAAGCCCTTGTTAATTTAATCATTGAACTGATCGTATTATCAATTAATTAGTGGATATAAAACCACAAATAGTGTTTGAAGGAGGACCCCAATTCTGTCCAACAAAATATAATAAGAGATTAAAAAATAAATTAAATTTAGACACCCGACTTTTCGATCAGATGTACAGCCCACGGCACAGCCGCAGCTAGTTGCGCGGCGCATCCGAGGGCTGTGTACAGCTGTTCAGTCCTGACGGGCTGGAGGGGCCGCAACACCCACACTAAGTTTACCCAGCTCAAACTGGTACCCGATCTCAGCTGGGTGGACTGAAGCAATGCGGGATTAAGTGACCTTGCTTAAGGGCACAAATAGTCTCCTAGAGCCGGGACTCGAACCCACGACCTTCCGGTCATTAGGCTGGCGCCCTAGCCATTAGGCTACAACTCTTCCTAACTACAACTAATAATAAGAGAACAAAATCAAAAAATCAACAAGGGCTTTTCTTAACGAAACGGAACAACTCTACCAACCCTGAGAGTAAAAAACAATCAAGACAAGAAAAAGAAAACAAACAAACAGAAACACACGAGCGGCAGTAACGAAAACAACAAATCTACAATGATATGATTAGTAATAAAACAAACTCATTCATCAACTTTATAAGAATCAAAACAAAATATTTCAGAAGCAAATCAAACGATTTAATTAGGGAGAAATCAGTCAGCATTGTTCTTCCTGATTAAGTTGACAATAACAATATTAATTAAACAATATTTTTATAGGCAGTAATTATCACAGACTTTAGTCCGAATAGTTCAATAAATAAATTTGTCCTTTTAACGAAAAATGCTCCGTTAGTAATAAGTAATATCTATTACTAAGACAAAATATACTGCTACCAAAATATGCCTTGCTTAATAATAATGAACTTTATATGCTAAATAAATTAAATGATAAGGGTCTAGTATGTGTGATACATACCGGTAGTGAGGATTTACAATATTAAGCAATACCAGCGTATTGACAAAAAAATCGATTTACATTAGCATAGATTTGAGGCAATTTTTAACAGTTAGAATATAGGGTCGATTTTTTATGTAATAGATTAGGGGCGATCTTTAATATAACTGATTAGGATCTATTTATGTCATAGATTGGGGCGATTTTCAATATAATTGATTAGGATCTATTTATGTCATAGATTGGGGCGATTTTCAATATAATTGATTAGGATCTATTTATGTCATAGATTGGGGGCGATTTTCAATATAATTGATTAGGATCTATTTATGTCATAGATTGGGGGCGATTTTCAATATAATTGATTAGGATCTATTTATGTCATAGATTGGGGGCGATTTTCAATATAATTGATTAGGATCTATTTATGTCATAGATTGGGGGCGATTTTCAATATAATTGATTAGGATCTATTTATGTCATAGATTGGGGGCGATTTTCAATATAATTGATTAGGATCTATTTATGTCATAGATTGGGGGCGATTTTCAATATAATTGATTAGGATCTATTTATGTCATAGATTGGGGGCGATTTTCAATATAATTGATTAGGATCTATTTATGTCATAGATTGGGGGCGATTTTCAATATAATTGATTAGGATCTATTTATGTCATAGATTGGGGGCGATTTTCAATATAATTGATTAGGATCTATTTATGTCATAGATTGGGGGCGATTTTCAATATAATTGATTAGGATCTATTTATGTCATAGATTGGGGGCGATTTTCAATATAATTGATTAGGATCTATTTATGTCATAGATTGGGGGCGATTTTCAATATAATTGATTAGGATCTATTTATGTCATAGATTGGGGGCGATTTTCAATATAATTGATTAGGATCTATTTATGTCATAGATTGGGGGCGATTTTCAATATAATTGATTAGGATCTATTTATGTCATAGATTGGGGGCGATTTTCAATATAATTGATTAGGATCTATTTATGTCATAGATTGGGGGCGATTTTCAATATAATTGATTAGGATCTATTTATGTCATAGATTGGGGGCGATTTTCAATATAATTGATTAGGATCTATTTATGTCATAGATTGGGGGCGATTTTCAATATAATTGATTAGGATCTATTTATGTCATAGATTGGGGGCGATTTTCAATATAATTGATTAGGATCTATTTATGTCATAGATTGGGGGCGATTTTCAATATAATTGATTAGGATCTATTTATGTCATAGATTGGGGGCGATTTTCAATATAATTGATTAGGATCTATTTATGTCATAGATTGGGGGCGATTTTCAATATCATTGATTAGGGGAGATTTTCAATATCATTGATTAGGGGCGATTTTCAATATTATAGATTAGGGGTGATTTTTTATATCATAGACTAAAGGCGATTTTTAATATCGTAGATTAGGGGCGATTTCAATATCATATTAGGGGTGATTTTTAAAAATATAGGCTATGGACGATTTTCAATATTATATATTAGGAGCGATTTTCAATATCATAGATTGGGGCGATTTTCAATAATATACGAGCGTAGGTTAGGCGCAATTTTAAAAAATGTAGGTTAGGGGCGATTTTAAGTATCATTGATTGGGGGGTGATTCTTAAAATTATTCAATTTTTTATATTTTGATGAATATTAGAAAAGCAGGATAGTCATTGTTGTGAGGATTTAGATTAACTTTCACTAGGGTTTCAGGGAATTAGCATTACAATAAGTCATATTGTCAAGCTAAACATTTTTTAGAAAAAAACAAAGCAACAATTTCGCATAGAGTTTTTTTTGTTTTTTTCTAAAAAGCGTAAAATAAAGCCGATACTACTAGAAGTAATTAGCTCGCGCTAATATCAAAAACAGCTGTACAAATACACGAGAAAGCCAGACGAAAATGTAGAATTAGCTACATTCAGCTGATTGTACAGCAACGCACGCGAAATTTTTCCAACGAAGTTTTATTCCGACAAGAAACACCGGTTGCTGAAGCTTGCTGTTGCTGCTGCTGCTGCTGCTGCTGCATTCCCACAATGGAACTAATCGTAAAGCCGCTATCCTGTCTCGAACCCGAGCCTGGCTGTTGCGTCTGTAGTTGCCGATTTCTGCGCAAACTATTGTTAGAAGAAGAGCTTCTAATAATTTCTAAAGAACTGCTTCGACTTTTACTTTTACTTAGTGAGGACTGTCTTTGCTGTTGGGGAGGCTGCGACAGCCGCGGCACCTGTCTTAACTGTCGAGAACTTCTAGTTGAACGCCTGTGCTGCCTAGAATGCGACGCTTGCTGTTGTTGTTGCTGTTGCTGCTGCTTCTGCTGCGGCCTGGCGGACGGTCCGCTATCCAAAATGACGCGATTGATTTCCTCCGAGCTCAGCGTGACGCACTGATTCACGTGACCAGATAGGCGGGATCGCCTATTGTCATTACTATTATTATTATTGATTGGATCTTTTTTAGACGACTTTATACTACTTCTAGTAGCCACAATGTCAGAACTAGTAGCGACATCATTCTCCTCGTCAACATCCTCATCTGTATTGTTGTTATCTTCGATGATTTTTTCAATCTGATCATCTTGTTGTTGTTGTTTTCCCTCAGCGAAGTCATCTTCTTCTTCTAGTAGATCAACTTCGTCTGTGGAAGCAACAGGCGCAGCAACAGTGGCGGTAGCGCCGCTAAATAGCGAATGATGGTGACCATTGTTAGCGTTACTATTGCCGCCGCTAACTGACAGATAGAAGATGCCCGAGTTCTGCTTGCTGCCGGCATTATTCGGACTCGGACAGCCGCTTAAATCGACGCCAACGCGTTGTGACGACAAAGACCTCAGACTGGAAGCCAGCGAGCTCAACGAAAAATTGCTCTCCCTAGCCGCGCTAGACCGACGCTTCTGCGACGAGGTCGACGAACCGGCGCCGCCGCCGCCGCCGCCGACTATAGTCGGATGAATCCCGGCGCCGGGGAACAGAGCCGAGGACGACAGCGACGGAGCCGGCGGCAGCAGGGTCGGCAAGATCGGATCGGGGATCTGCAAGACGCCGCCCTCGCCAGTCTCCTCCTCGCGGATGGGATCCCACACGTTGGCCAGACCTGATAGGCTCGACAGGCGACCCCCGGCAACGCCGCCGCCGCCGCCGCCGCCGAACTGCGGCGACTGAAGTCTAACTGGCGGCGTGCCGGTGCCGCCAGCACCTGCGGCCGCCTCCTCCAAGCTGGCAACATCGTCGTCTTCTTCTTCAAGTATCATGGAGAATCGGCGAAGTTTCTCTTCAACGCTTAACGAAGCCGAAGAAGATTGTCGACTGCTGCTGCCCTGCTGCTGCTGCTGCTGCTGTAAAATGTCGGCCGAGGCAGCCGACAAAGCGGACGGATCCGATGTCTTACGCTGATTGGCATGCTGCTGTTGCTGCTGTTGCAAAAGCAAATGCCGATTAGAAGAGCCGGCAGCTGGCGATGCCAAACTGCGTTTAATTAGACGCTCGGCTAGCAGATAAAATGTTGACGTTATGTAACTGTAATCGTCGCGTTCTAAAGCTTCTAAGATCTCCTGCTCCGTGGCTAGGCCTCCGTCAACCTGGCAGTTTTTTTTAATATTAGTCAAATAAAACTGGATTTAATCAAATAAAACTGGAAGTACTTAGGGGCAGAGAGGATGGGCTAAAATGTACTTAGGGGGCAGAGAGGATGGGCTAAATGTACTTAGGGCAGAGAGGATGGGCTAAAATGTACTTAGGGGGCAGAGAGGATGGGCTAAAATGTACTTAGGGGTGCAGAGAGGATGGGCTAAATGTACTTAGGGGTGCAGAGAGGATGGGCTAAAATTTACTTAGGGGTGCAGAGAGGAGAGGCAAAATATAATAAAGGACAGAGAGAAATTCAATTTACTGAAATTTCCAAATTGAATTGAGGCAAGAACCAGAGAATCTTGCTTAAATTTTATCGCACTTAGCGAATACAAATAATACATAAACGTTATGCATGTACACGGAATATAAAACGATATGTGCAATAAAAAAATTAATCTGCTCACCATTTTGGCTATAACCTCCTGTTGATCCGACTGACTAATTTTACCAAGGCTAATCAACGGTCTCTCATCGTAGACGCTATGCTGCACATCGGCGAACCAATCGTCGGCTAATATGCCGTCAAGTGTTGGCCGTTTCGATGGATCGCGTTGCAATAGGCGGCCAATTAGATTGCGACACTGCTGGGAAACGTGTTTGGGTACTTTGTAACGAACGTCCATTATTCTTGCTAGAGTCTCAGAGTCGTTTGGCTCTTCGAATGGCAATCGGCCAGATACTAGCATGAATAGTATTACGCCTGTAAATTAAAGTTTTTTTTCAAACTGCTTAGTTAAAAAAATATAACTGCTGTGGCTAAAGTAAGGACATATTCCCACAAAATTCCTAATCATCTTGATATTATATAGAAGGAAGAGACAACCAATGTACTCAGGGAGTCACGGGCAGAAAGTAGAGACCAACTGTACTTAGGAGCAGAAAGGAGAGACCAAATGTACTTAGGTGCAGAAAGGAGAGACCAAATGTACTTAGGTGCAGAAAGGAGAGACCAAATGTACTTAGGAGCAGAAAGGAGAGACCAAATGTACTTAGGTGCAGAAAGGAGAGACCAAATGTACTTAAGGGCAGAAAGTAGGGACTAAATTTACGAGTACTAGAGTTAAGAAAGGAAAGAGAAAGTATTTTTTACTAAAAACTTTGTACGCTGGAATATTAGCTGAGCCAACTATGGTGATTTTAACTCAAACATTTTCCCCTATACGCTCGTAGCAATTACTCAAACTCCAAACATTTAACTCACCAAGCGACCACACGTCAACTTTAGGTGCATCGTAAGAATCACCAAGCAGAATTTCAGGCGCTGAATAGGCCAGCGATCCGCAAGACGTGTCCAAATACTTGCCAGGCGTGAACACGTTGGAAAATCCAAAATCTGTCAGCTTAACAACGCCTAATCGTTCGAAAACAACGCAATTCTCTAATTTAAGATCGCGATGACAAACGTGCAATCGATGGCAATAGGCTATAGCGGTGACTATCTGATGGAAAAAGCTCTTAGCTAAGGATTCTTTGAGACCGCTATGACCGTCTTGGCGAACAATAAAATCGTATAGGTCGCCGCCGTCGCCGAGTTCCAATATGAGGTAGAGCTTATTAGGCGTGTCAATAACATCGTACAGTCTGACAACATTGGGATGCTGCACCAGCTTCATGCACATCACCTCCTGATAGAGGCTCTCTCGATTAGAGGCATCGAGTTTAGCTTTGTCAATAACTTTAACAGCCACCTGTTCGCCAGTGAATACGTGTCTGGCTAGTTTCACAACGGCAAAGTGGCCCCTACCAATGGTGTGATGCAGCTCGTATTGGCCAGCTATGCGCATCTCGGCCGAATCTCGAGAATAATGCCTATTTGGCTGCAACTGCTGGCGCTTTTGCACGGCCGGGTCTAGCGACATCTTTCTATTTGCAATATTTACACTTGCTTAGTATACTACTAACATATACAGCAGTAGGCTACTAAGCATTTAACTAATCAACATTGGTTAAATAATGACATTGACTTGGCTTTTTTATGCACAATTGGTCAAAGAAGTTAGCTGAAATAGATTGTGTATTAATTATATATTTTTGCTCGATATTAGGTGTCTAAAAAGTACTTTAAAATCTCAAAAATTATTTTTAGTATAATATACTATTTCTAGACTGTCTTAAGAAAACACATTAAGTAGTAAGCTTTACCTTAGCTAATTATCTTTGATTAGTAAAGTAGTTTGTCAAAATTCATAATTTGGGCTAAAAAAAATTCAAAAATGGGCTTAAAATTACATAATTAGCATAGATAGATTAGACCAGTAAGTCAGTAAATGTTTTTTCTGCTTTATTCTAAATTTGCCAGTGCCCAACTCAAAATGCACTCAGCTAATATTGATTCCCTCTTCCCATTTATTGAGCATTTGTCAAGAAAAAATATATAGCCTGATTCAATATGCAAATTCAATAATGTTTGGATTGCATTCCTTTTGAAGCTATTAATAAAATATAAAACTCAAATAGATTTATTATAATACTAAGCTTTACATTTAAGTGTATTCTGGTAAATAGGCTTTTTAATGCATGCATACAATACAGGGCTTTTACTAAATGCACCCCAAGAAAAATTTATACCTTGGATAATAAACAATAAAAATTGCAGCAAAACACCTAGTAGCTTTTGTTATTTTAAGAATATCTAGATTAAACAGAGACTTCCTTTAGACAAAAATTAAAACTTGCCACACAAAGAGACAAAGAGAATTACCACAATAAATAGACATTATAGACCTGCATAATTGCAGAAAATTAGGTAATATCAAGAAATGTACTTATAGAATGAAGTAAATAAAAACAATATAATATTTACCTAGTCAATAAGTTACTTATTAAGCCACTTGTCATTTAGTTATTTTATTGGTTTAATACTTGGTCACTTACCCAAATTAGTCAATTACAGATAGTCATAACTTAAATTTTTACTTACTCACTTGGTTAATTAGTTTTTTACCAAGTTAAGTTCAAGATAAAATTTGGTTTTTCTATACTTTAATAAAGAATAGATAAATCAAAGCTTGAATATTTCAATTTTTTATAAATTATAAGTTAGAAAATTGTTTTCAAATTATAGACCAATTTAATTAACAAGTCCATGTGGAATTTTCAAATATATAGTTTTACTTCTAGAAAAAGACAATGGTATACTAGCAAGATACCTATCTTGGTGCATGGTACACAAGTTTTCTTACCAAATGGCAATGCCATTTGGCATAATTGCCTGAATTTGATTATGCCATTTGAAATTTGAAATTGCCATGGCATTCTGGTGATACAAAAAACCTAGCCTATAGTGTAAATTGTGTTAAGTTCATCATAAAACTATATTTTAAAAATTATTTGCATACTCAAATGCATGTGGAGAATAATATTTGAGCACACAAGTAACTAGATTACATATCAACTTCTAAATAGCCCCATTGGTAGAGTGAACTTAGTTATTATCATAATAAACTAGTAGGACACAATGCTTTGTTGGTGCTATTGACAGCTATAGTACATGCCAATAATGCACTCCAATTATAAATCCAACCTAACATATTTGGTATTTTTTCAGTTCATGATCATTCCAGAAGGTCTTGATTACCATTAAAAGAAGGTATGATTACCATTGAAAGGAACAGAAACTCAAAAGCACTGATTTCCAGACTAGTCAATTATAACAACAGTCAGACAAACAGACAACCATTTGACACAAGAAGCTACACTGCTTCTATATATTACCTTCAGTATATGATCATTTGCATATCCCCATCCCCCCTTAAATGATTGTGAACTAAAGCTAGGAAGATGAATAACATGAAATTTTTATGTCTAGAGTTTAGTAATGAATCTAAAAAATGGTTACCTAGCTTTGGTTTGCAATCATTCAGAGGGACAGGGACATGCAAATGATTATATACCAAAGGTGATATATAGAAGTGGCCGTGCATAGCTTGCAGTAACCTAACAAATAGGTATTTATATCTTATGTCATAAAAAAGGCACTGCCTAAGGTGCTGCTACATTCCCCTTCACCTTTGCTCCCAAAGTAGATAGATATATATGACAGACAATGCAGTCACTTTTGATTAACACCTTTTGATAAACTTCAATCAATTATTGAGAGCTCTCAATAGTGTGATTCCACTTTGTCATTTTGGTGCTGAAATGGCATTAGAGACATGGGTGATCATGAACCAAAATGCAGAAGTCAAGGTAATTGTGAACTAAAAGAATGCCACATTTCTTGCTATGCATACCAATTTTGGCTCAATAGCAAATGCATGCTAGAAAATTCTAGTACAAAATGCACAGTTTTATTATGGATAGCTATTAACAACACAGTAAAAGAATATTCAAAAAAATATACACAGCAACCATGTGCTTAATATGGATACATGGGAGTCTATATGGTAGCTATATCTATACTATACTAGGATAGTGGTGCAGTGTGCACTGGAACTTATTTTTTCCTCAAACATTGCAATGTGACATATTCATATAATAAAAAATTATGTGCAGTAAGCCAATAATTTTTTTTAAATTGGAAAATTGGAAAACTAAAACATTGGAAAATTTGGTCTACCAGTATTACTTAACTTAGTTGAAATAATATTTGCAACTTATATTGGGTGAAAGTTCTAATCTAAGGACCAAAAGAGAAAGGTCCTGCAAACCACTTCTTGTCTATATTTTATTAATTGGCAATTGCTATGTCTTTTTAGTTTTCTCATTCAATCTCTACACTTAGGCCTACATAGGTGCTAGTTAGATTGTCATCTGCCAGTTCGTCATCTAAGATGACGAAATGACCAAGAATAATATTGCTACGTTATGAAGAATGACAAAGTATCCAAAAATAACAAAATGCAAAGACATTTCGTCATCCACCAATCAGATTGTACATGCAAATTTTTTCTATCCATTGAAACAAATTAATCAGTTCAAATAATGGCCATCAGATATTTAACCAGAAATATTAGATAAAAAAACTTTGAAGTAAACTAAAATCAATCAGACAAAAATTATACCTAGCTAGGCCTTATTGGTTTGTACACCCTTGTCTCTTCCCACCTCCAAGCCAATAGAAAATAAAGACTCTATGTGGCAATCTTGGTCTGTGAACATTTTGGTCTTACACCTCTTTTAATTTTTGCACACTCTTATTTGTATGTTTCTATTAGCAAACAACAGTTGTCAAAACATATTTCTTAAGTAGAAATGCCTCACAAGGCAGAATATGCATGCAGATGATGATCTGACCACTATTCTTATTTCTTAGCTATCTGAGTTTTCATTGGTGTATAACAAAGTGTCCTATGTTATAGAGTGACATGCTGGCAAGATAAGGAAGTGACCAGAAAAAAATCAATGATTTCACTACCCCAGATGACGAAATGGAAGATGACGAAGTGACTAGGATCCACCTACACTGCCCATCTTATGACTTCCACTATCAATTTTGCAACTTAAATAAAACAGGTTGTACTTTTACAAATTTATCTGAATATTTTTTATCTCTAAATATCCTAGTCTACACTCTCCTGTGCACTAGCTATGCACAGGATCCTAGCTGAGCTAGCTCCACTGCTACTAATGCCAATGAACATCTATGCATATAGATTTTAGTCCTATGCACTAGTAAATTCCAGCAAACTTGCCACCTTCCAGACTGTAGTAAAGAACTAGACTAATTCTGTAATAGCTTGAAAAATTACAAAATTAGTTTGAAAGAAAGTTTAAAAGGCAATTTCTATTGTTAAACAAGGACAGATGAAATTATATAATATAGGCTAGTATAACTAAGAAATATATTTGGACGTTAGTTTTCCACTCAAGGAATTTTTACAATAAAATTTAGCCCGCTGCAACGGCAAGTGTGCAATGTCTTAACATTGCCAGTAATTATGGTTTTAATTAGCTAATAATAATTTATTTTAAAAAGTTTCATGTATAATTAAAATGGGAAATTTTTCTTTTCTATTCTAAGCTTAAAATAGGTAAATGAATTTCGGTTGGTGTCACTAAAAATTTGAATATTATTTCATAACTTGATCAAAAATATTTTTAGATAAGTCGCTATTTCTAGAGATTTCTAGAGACGCACGACGAAGTGCTGACCAAAATTTACAAATTTTATTGCTCACCGAAAGTGCAATAGTCGTTTTGAAAAAGTGCTAGTAATTTAGAAAAATAATATTATAAACAAAAGCAACAAAATAATTTGAGTATTCCAGTGTAAGTAATATTAAAATTTTCTGCACTGTTATTAAATAAAAAAATTGCATGTTAATGACGATAAATTTGTTTTTAAAGTTATAAATTTTGGCATTTTTGCCTTTTTAATTTTGGTAAAAGTGCCGAATTTTTACTCTTTTTTTCTTGTGCGCTCTCTGTTCAATTTTTGTGTTATTCGTGTATTGATATGCATGACTAGTGTCTAGAAAAATAAGTGCTTATTATATAACAAATCAATGTAGTTTATGCATACATTATTGTCTTTCATAGAAACATAAATCGATACATATATGCTATACAAATATCCAATTGAAGAAAAATCCACTAGGCAGTTGAACCTTTCAAGTTCTAAATGGCCTTTAAATCCCTATTTTTATTTTACAAAATATTCAATTTAAATTCTATCGAAAACGGTTTTCAAATTTTTAGCAGAAGATTTTTCTGTTTTTTTTTATGCTATACTTGTCGCCCTCATTTAGTCCAGATATTACTGACGACGCATTACATTTTTGCTCAAAGCTTTAGACGTTAGCGCGAGCAAACTGTCACTTGAGTCGTGATGACAATTGCTCTTCTAGAACGATGTACACAGGATATGTAGGCTCTCTGCGCCTTCTTAGGCGTCTATAATATCCGTCTAAAAATTTAAAAGAAGAAAAGCATCAGAAGAGCTACCTAAAGTGCTGAAATACCTGAAAAACCAATTATTTATGGCTTATGACTTGCGATTTTCATATAAAGTTAATCCATCAAATATTTCTCTGCCTCACTTCAGACCAAAAATGACGGACAATCTAAAGTACATTGTTCAAGAGCTCAACAAGGAGCCATTTAATAAAAGTCTAAATTTGATAACCTGCGACTCTCTCGAACCAATTCAGCTGCTACAAATTCTGAACGATGTGATCGCAGAAATCGACGAAAGGGTAAGTTATAGAAAAAAGGTTAAATTTTATAATTAACACGGCAACATTATACGTTAACTTTATTTGATTTCTACATTATTTATTACACTGATTTCAACCTTCAGCACCAAATGGACATCCGTAATGAAAGTGCGGACCAGACATTCGCCCGAATCATTGACGCTCTTAGAATATTTCGATTTAAACCGCCTAGCGATCCTGGTCACTTGTAAGTCATGTTTTTTACTCGTTTTTGTGGCACCAGCTAGTTTTCAATGAAGGAAGCGCTATGAGCTATACGCTCGTATTTGCTTGAAGAAAAGTCTGTTTTACTGCAAAAAAAACTGTCACGCAGTTGAAGTCTTTGTTCTGGCATCTTTGCCTTTCATCAGCCAGGTATAATGGCTCAGCAACCTTGCCCCCCTTCATACCCCTTGAAGCTGTGTTTATAATTACAAATCTTTACTGTGTGCAGATGAAAATTATTTGTTAGCTACTTGTCAGTAGCCAATGTCTTACAATTTAGTTCTCAATTCTATTAACTTCAGCGAGACATTCAAGCTCGGCCTGGTGCAGGGCAACAAGACCACCGTCTATCCCATCCTGGAATGGCTGCTACAGAAACGACCAGAGCTAAAGAAGCGAGCCTATCTGGCCCGCTTCCTGGTCAAGATTAACATCCCGGCGGAGATAGCGCAGGATGAGGAAGTTGAAAATCTCTACATGCAATACGAGGAGCACATTGAAGAGTTCAAACAGGTGCACAAAGGCGTCGAGGCGGCGCGTTCAGCCAGCCTGCCAACTGGCGACATCAAAAAGGACATCAAAGCCATGCAGGATGAGAAGGAGCAACTCGTTAGACGGGTTGACCGGACTAAAAAGCGAGTGCAGAGTTTCCCTAATTCGGCTTCGATGCTGCAGCTGGCGCAGCGTTTGCGACTTGAGAAAGAGCGCGAGGCGAAGATTTCTAGGCAGATCAGCGACCAGCGGACTGTCGTAAGTTGGCGGTCGATGCGCGCTCGCTGAGCTGGATAAAGACTGTTGGGATTTTGTATGGGGAATATTCGGTTTGTTTATAAATAATAAACTAATAAATTTAGACACCCGACCTTTCGATCAGATGTACAGCCCACGGCACAGCCGCAGCTAGTTGCGCGGCGCATCCGAGGGCTGTGTACAGCTTTCAGCCTGACTGGCTGGAGGGGCCGCAACACCCACACTAAATTTACCCAGCTTAAACTGGTACCCGATCTCAGCTGGGTGGACTGAAGCAATGCGGGATTAAGTGCCTTGCTCAAGGGTACAAACTGTCTCCTAGGGCCGGGACTCGAACCCACGACCTTCCGGTCATTAGGCTGGCGCCCTAGCCACTAGGCTACAACTCCCGGTGGCAGCTTTGTTTGCAAACTGATAAACACTTGTTGAATCAACTCCATTCGCCAGATCCAAAGCTGTCAGAGTCGGGCACAGCGGCTCAACCAGCAGGTCAAGGACATGCGCCAGGCGGCCGCCGGTTCAACAGCCGACGGCCTAATTGCCCGACTAGAAGAGGAGAAGAAAATCAATCGGTACATGGTGACGGAGAAGCTGCCAGCCGAGATTGCAGCTGAGAAGCGTCAGGTGGCCGATCTGCAGAAGATCGCATCCGAGCCCGCCATGGGTCAGGCGGATTTGGAGCAGTACAGGGCTAAGGTGCGAACTTGTACGGCAACTTCCTTTTCTTGATTCTGAGAATTTTTTGAAATGGTTTAACTGCATTTTGAGACTTCTCCCGAATCAGCCAAATCTCCCGAAATGTGTACTCCAGATGCGCGAGGTGAACGCCGAGATCAACCAGCTGATCGAGAAGAAAATGATGGCCGGCGACGTGCGTGACGACAAGGCGTCGCTGTTTCGTCAGCAGGCGAGCATCGTCAGCAGGAAGAAGGCCGCAGCTGCTGAAGCGCTGCGTGAGGCTCGCGAAGAGTTAAACCGCGCCGAAGAGGAGCTGCAGGCGCGTCGGGCCACGCTGGAAGCTAACCGGGGTCAGCAGGGGGCCGGGGAGGAAGTGCTGAAGGAGGCCCAGGTGAGTCGCTGAATCTTGACGAGATGAAAGTTTAATAAAATTTAACTGCTACAACTCTACAACTACAACTACTACTACAACTACTACTACTACTACTACTACTACAACTACTACTACTACTACTACTACTACTACTACAACTACTACTACTACTACTACTACTACTACTACTACTACTACTACTACTGCTACTACTACTACTACTACTACTACTACTACTACTACTACTACTACTACTACTACTACTACTACTACTACTTCTACTACTACTACTACTACTACTACTACTACTACTACTACTACTACTACTACTACTACTACTACTACTACTACTACTACTACTACTACTACTACTACTACTACTACTACTACTACTACTACTACTACTACTACTACTACTACTACTACTACTACTACTACTACTACTACTACTACTACTACTACTACTACTACTACTACTACTACTACTACTACTACTACTACTACTACTACTACTACTACTACTACTACTACTACTACTACTACTACTACTACTACTACTACTACTACTACTACTACTACTACTACTACTACTACTACTACTACTACTACTACTACTACTACTACTACTACTACTACTACTACTACTACTACTACTACTACTACTACTACTACTACTACTACTACTACTACTACTACTACTACTACTACTACTACTACTACTACAGTTTCGAGACTACGTGGCCAAACTGCGCACGAAAAGTACAGTCTACAAGGAGAAAAAACGCCTAATGAACGAGTTAATAGCGGAGAACGGCATCCTGACGCGCACGCTGGAGATTCTGCGCCAGAAGGAGGAGGCGGTGAAGCGGCAGATCAGCCAGGCGGAGAAGCGAGCCGGCGTCAGCGGTTATTCTGACACGCAGGAGCAGCTGGAGAAGGTCAGCAAGATGATGACGCAGCTGAACCAGAAGAAGGGCGACACTCTGGAAGACATGAGCCGCATCATCGCCGAGCTCAACAAGCGCGTCAACGAGAAGAAGAACGAGCTTGCGCCCCTGATAAGGGAGCTGCGTCCATTGCGCGAGGAGGCCAAGGTAAGAAATACCTTCTCTACTAGGCACCAAAGGCGAGCGCCTCGCACTAATCAAACTCGCACTCAACACTCCATCCCAAAATCGGCAGAAACTGCAAGTCGAATACGACGAGAAGAAGGCGAATTATGAGCGCCAGTCAGCCGGCGTCGAGGAGAAGCGCATGAAGCTCGAACAGGAGGTGAAAGCCCTGCGCGAAGAGTGCCAAGGCGAGGAGTCGCGCTACGCCTATATGAAAGGCATGCTGGAGATTCTCGACACGCAGCACCAGCGCGTGCAGGACGAGCTGCGGGCCTACAAATCCCAGGATCCCAACGATAAGAAAAAGCCAACTTTGCGCGATGTGTTTAAAAAGAAGATTGCCGAACAGGTGAGCGCTTTTAGGCTTAGTCCAGGCTTTGTGGCCACGGGAGAAGCCCTAGGAGTTGTAGCCAAGGGGCTTGTAGAGTAGGGATTTTTAGCATGGCTAAAAGGGGGTTGTAGCGAAGGAGTGTCACCCCTACTAAGGGTACAAGAGCCAGTACAGTAGCCGTTTGGGACTTTTAGTCTATCTATTGTATTGTACCCCAAGAACCACTAGGACTTACTTTTGTGTGTTTGTTTACTTTTTGTATGTAAGGGATTTTTAATGTTCCGAGGGGAGATTGTACCCTGGTGCTAAAGAGCGTCCGACTAAAGACTGAAGGGTCACCTCAGGGCAACCTATTTTTGTCCTCGAGCAAGTCACTTTGCCGGGATTAAGCAGTCCTGCGCAGCTCTCCGATCTCAATAAAAGACAATTGAAAGCAATTATTACTCCAAACACCTGCACCGACATGAAACTCAGGAAAACATCGGCAAGTCTTTGCGCGAAAAGCAGAAAGCTGTACGCGAGAGTCAGCAGCCGGCGATGAAGCAGGTGAAAATGTGGTCGGATCTGCTGCGACTGATGGACTGTAAAATAGCCTGCCAAGCTAGGGCGGAGGTCGCCGCAGAGGCTGGCGAGTACGCCGGGGTGACCAGCCTGCAGGAGAACCGGCTGGTCCTGTGAATGAACCAAAAACTGTCAGATTTTTGATGATCGGACAATACTGCATGGCTATTGAAACACTGATTCTATAGCTAATGCTTTTTTTATTGCACCAGGAAAACTCTTTTCAAACTGCTTTATTTCTTTTTTCTCACTTTACTAATTTAGTAATGTAGTAAAAACTGATCAAAGTTTATTTACGAGCGTATATCATTGACTAAGTTGAAAAAATAGTCAAGGAGTAAGGTTTACATTATTCTGAACTGTTATATATAAATATCAAAGTAGACACTAAGTCTATGCGAATCTAATAAATTATCATTCAAAGTGACGTCTATAACAGGTTAATTATTAGGTGTCTTTGACTATTATAAAAAAGAAAATTGATTATTTGTGGCCTTTGTGATTTTGTTTAGTGATTTTACAAACTATGACGAATTGATCCCATCCAAGGCTCACAATACGATTAGCCTTGCTACATTGATTATTCCATTGTGAATATATCCAGTAGGTACTGCTGCATAAAAAATATTAACAGTCTAATAAAGATTAGGAAACTGTGTGTAAATTCCGTGCTTTTTATAACTCACCGATAATCTAACTCAAATATGAGTTAGAAAGACACAGACTGTACTCCCTACTGTTTGAATAAATTTGATGTAGTTGCTGTGGAAAACCAAGACCCCAGAATTTATGTCGTGGCTGCAACGGAAGCTCCAAACTTCCTTCGCATGCTGGCTTGCTTTGTTAATTTTATCTAGGCCTAGAAAACTTTCCAATTTCCTGTTGGTTAGTGAGCAAAGTCTCGCTGAAATCGCATCCAATCTACGCCTGTGGATATAGAAAATGCCTCGCTCCTAAGAGGAGTTTTAGCCTATTGGAAGATCGTGGGTTCGAGTCCCGGCTCTAGGAGACAATTTGTGTACTTAAGCAAGGCACTTAATCCCAGATTGCTTCAGTCCAAACCCAGATGAGATCGGGTACCAGTTTGAGCTGGGTAAATTTAAGGTGGGTGTTGCGGCCCCTCCAGCCCGTCAGGACTGAGCAGCTGTACACAGCACTCGGATGCGCCGCGCAACTAGCTGCGGCTGTGCCGTTGGCTGTACATGTGGTAAAAAATTCGAGTATCAGAATTTGAGATATCTATAGAACTGAATTTTTTATTCCTGCCAACTCTGAGTATGAGTTTCGATGCGGTTTAATGATGTTATACTCGTATTTAGACTCCAGCAGCCTACGACTTTTATGCTAAAAATGTCTCTTTTGAAAAAAATAAGCTTGCACGCTAAATGAGGTAAATTAACTGCAGTCTAGGTTAGCGTCATAAATCAGATTATTCTGCAAGTTATTGGTATGTTAATTTAGAAGAATACGCAACAGACATGCAGTAAAATTCAAAGCAAAAGCAGCAGGAGTGACATTCATGAAAGAAAGTTTTCCCCAAACAACAGTGGGCTTCCCACGGTTTGAATAAAATAAAAATCCATTGCTTTAGTCAATCAGTTACTCGTTCAAGCAAAAAAATTTGGCCGTTAAGTGAGACTTCAAAACACGCCAAGACACTCGCAGATATACTTCACCGGCCCTTCACAGCTCCTATCATCAATGCCCGACTTGTGTTTATTGTGGACATTCACACAGCCTAAGTAAGGCAGCCCTTGACCTGGCCTGCCCGGCTCCCAGACGTCGCTCCGGATGCTCTCGTTGCACGCGTCCCAAATCCAGCCGTCAGTCCTGCTAACAGAGCCCGCCAGCTGGTAGCCTCCGAGGAACAAGCTCTCTGCCGGACTGTGCGACACGTTTTTGATCCACACGAGGTGGCGAGACTCGTCCGGGTCCAACGCGTCCGCGAACTTCGACAGCCCGGCCTCCTGTCCGCACAGGCGCTTGGCGTCGGCCCAGCTGGTCGCCGGCGAGCCCGACACCTTGTAGGCGGTGCCGAACCGAGCGAACTCGAATCCTTCAGGACACAGGCAGCCAGGCGCTACTCCGCCTACCGACCTGACGTACATGGTCACCCGGTAAGTGCAGCTGGCCTCTGACTGCACTCAGTGACTGCACTCATCGAACACGAACAGCTTGCAAAGACAGGCGGCGCCTTCGGGCAGCGAGAAGGCGTGGCACTTGGGCGTCTTGGCGCACACGAGGCTGCAGGACAGCGGGTCGCACGAGCCCCACACGAGGTGGGTGAAGTCGGGGCGAACGCAGTCAGCGCCGCTGATCTTGTTAAAGGTGGCTTTCGGTGAGGCGCAAGCTGCCGTGGTAGCTACGGACAGGCAGAGCAGCAGAAGGCTTTGCAGAGCTCGAATCATGATGATGGAAGCTGCTGAAGGTGCAAAAAGCAAGTAAAAATTATTTTAGATGAGGAAAAACTATGCGGGATCCGTGATCGAAATCCTGGAATTTTAGAACAAAATAAAACGGTCTGCTTTGTTTTTTAAGGAAAGTCTTATTTTGTTTGATTAAGCAGCAGTTCTAAGAGTAAAATGTTTCCCAGCCCTAACGGATGTTCGATGCAGGCTTCCAACTTCCCTGCAAACTTCCTTCTTTGATTCATAAAGCAGTTTTTCCATTATATGACTTTAGTTTTCTACTAGCTTAAGTTAGATTTTAGTTTAGATCGTTTTCGCGGTTACTATGCTCACATTTTTGTGGCTACGTAGATTTATTCTAGATGCAGTGTATGGTGAAATTTGGTGCTGTAAAAGTGCCTTCATCGTCTGCTCAGCATCACTGGCTTACTACCTTATAGACAGTGAGTTTAAACATCGTCTATAGCGAGTAAGGAGAATTCGAGGAAATTAAAGATTTTTAGGCTTAGCTAAGGAGAAGCATTAGAAACTAACGTTTCACTGTTCTTCGCTCAAAAACTGAAGATTTTTTACTGGTTAAAATTAAAAAGCTTTATTAATCACTTGCAGCAGTTGATGTTTTCGACTGTCGAAATACTCTCAGGCTTTTAAATTATTCTTAGAGACGAACACCACAATTTCAATTTCGAATCAAAGTTCGATACTTTCGTTTAGTCGCCGTTACAGTAAACCCCCGAGCGTTGAATAAGGGATCAAATACGCTCGTATTAGCGGGGCTGAATGCTCGCAGTCCGGCCGTTCCGCTACTTTCTGAAGACCGTTTCTTCACCGCCTTCACCAACTAAAAGCTGTCGTTTGGAACGCATGTTCAAGATGCCGGATCTGTTAGTCAGTCGGGCGGTACCGACATCTAGCTTTCCGTGTCCGAGTAACACCACAGATGTTTCACACGTGCCGGTTAGACCAAATCGGTGGAGGATGCAATTTCCCGATGCACCGTCTCCTCCCGGGAGTGTATTTCGCGGCAACGAACCCTTCCCTGCAGACCAAACATCTACGGCCTTGTCCACACGTCAGTCCGAAGCAAAGGTGGTCATCTGGTGTTGCGTCCTGAGCTGCGTGACCGGCCAGACAGCCAAGGTGCCCTAGTGGTCGGCATCCCCGTCTCGGCGAAACGCTTCACGGATGGGCACGTCGACTTGGTTTCAACTGCTGCCGTCGTCGCAGGGCTTCACGCTCCTAAATCCGACGCGTCCACGACCGAGCTGATCAGTGTGCAACGGCCGTATGACAGCTCTTTTAATTTCTCAATCGAGAGAGCAAAGGGTTCCTGCCGGACATTGGCAAGCACCACGACCACTTATCCGTCAATAAGCTCAAGTCGGCAGTCATTGAGACATCTAAACTCTCATTAATATGCGTGCTGTAACTCACGGTATTTAAATGCTAACAATTGATCATTAACTTACGATGACAAAATAAACCGAGAAGCTTTCTTTATTATTCCAAAAAGCCATCTTTTTGGCCATTCGTTAAAGCTTTCAATCGTAAAAAACTCCGACTACTGCTTTAAAATCAGGGCATGTTAAGAATACGCTAAGACATTCGCAGACGCACTTTATCGAGTCACCACATCGCAAATCATCAGTGCCTGTCGAATGCGAGTTGGCAACATTCGCACAGCCCTGGAAGAGTTCATGGCTCAGATTCAAAACACGGACAGACACTCGCAAATGTACTTTATCCCAGCGCTGCAGCTGTTGTCGTCGATTCCGGATTTGTGCGTCGCAAAAACGTTGGCGCAGTGCGTTGTGTGCCCGTTCGGCCTGTCCGGCTCCCACACGTCGCTCCGGATGCTCTCGTTGCACGCGTCCCAAATCCAGCCGTCAGTCCTGCTAGCAGAGCCCGCCAGCTGGTAGCCTCCGAGGAACAAGCTCTCTGCCGGACTGTGCGACACGTTTTTGATCCACACGAGGTGGCGAGACTCGTCCGGGTCCAACGCGTCCGCGAACTTCGACAGCCCGGCCTCCTGTCCGCACAGGCGCTTGGCGTCGGCCCAGCTGGTCGCCGGCGAGCCCGACACCTTGTAGGCGGTGCCGAACCGAGCGAACTCGAATCCTTCAGGACACAGGCGGCCAGGCGCTACTCCGCCTACCGACCTGACGTACATGGTCACCCGGTAAGTGCAGCTGGCCTCTGACTGCACTCAGTGACTGCACTCATCGAACACGAACAGCTTGCAAAGACAGGCGGCGCCTTCGGGCAGCGAGAAGGCGCGGCACTTGGGCGTCTTGGCGCACACGAGGCTGCAGGACAGCGGGTCGCACGAGCCCCACACGAGGTGGGTGAAGTCGGGGCGAACGCAGTCGGCACCACTGATCCTGTGAAACTTGTAGTTCTCAACCTTGCATGGTGGAGATGCGCAGCCGTATGTGGCACAGAGCAAACTTACAATGAATTTCAGAATCCTGTAGAGATAAAATTAGTAAGATTGTTTACGGGAATGCAAATGCAAATGAGAAGGCTTGGATTTATACTTTTTTATGCTGCAAAATGGTCTGCGATACAAATCTTACCCAAACATTAACAAATCGTCTAATAGGACTTGTACGAAGTATCTGGACTTCCTGTCTTTCAAAGCGAACGTCTTTCCTTCTTGCCAGTGTGAATTTTATAGCCTGGATGCGCTTTACCCACTTGTGTTTATGAAAGTCGATAATTTCTTGTTGCTTTTTGCTTCCTTGGAATTTTCGCTCTATTAAGAGCTTTTATCGTGAAACTTTACACTCATAACAACGAATATTTCTTAATGAATAGCCCTTCAAAGCTTTCGATGGTCATTATGACAGTTTTTTACACCAATTTAACGATGAAGACAATCGATGCAAGGATGCAAAATAGTTTGCCCTTGATAACTTAATGAAGAATTGTTTTTTCACGCTTTCAGCGTTTCTGCCTGGTTTCTATTTGAATTGCGATGCAGCTTCTTTAAAATTTGCCCGCCTGTTTTTTTGTTTACCTGAGGTTCTTAGAAATAAAGAAAAAATCTTTCTGACAAGACTGAGGTAATGGCATATTAACATTTGCTTATTCAATTCCCTCTATAGTAACGATTTTTAAGTGACAGCTACAAACAAAGGGAACTGTTCTTTACAGAATTAACTGTTCGGCATTCAACGTAGTGAATAAATAATTGGGTTCTACTGAGCAACCCAAATTATTCGTGGGCGCGATTTGTGCACTTCCTAAATGTAAGATTGTCATGACAGTTTTACATCAGAGTGCGCTATGTATCTGAAATCAGCAAAATGGGCCAATTGCCCACACTAGCTGTTTGTGTCACTATGTCCCCGACAATCATGATCATTATTATCTTTTTTTCTTATATCTCCTCTACAAAAAAGACGTTTTGAACCGTTGCTTTTATAACGGAATCTGTCAGCCAGTAGCGTATAAAAAATTCGAATCTCATCACGATATGTTTGAAACCTGTACTAGACATGTTTCTTCTAAAAACCTGGGTAGCAACTTAATTTAGTAACAGAACAACCTAACAAAAATTCGATCAGTGTATAACAAACTACATTACGAATTCAAAACATTATGTGCTTTGTTAGACTGCAAAAATACAAATACAGCCACTGATATGAGTCCAAACTGGAAAAACTAAAACCACTCAAAGGCCAAAATTCAAATATTATGAAATAAAAAAAGTTTTACGTCAGCTTAAAAAACCAGAAAGCATTCGCAAACGTACTTTCGGCTCAATTCACAAGCGCCAACGTGAATTCCAGTGCCGTGAGCCAAAAAAACAGTCACGCAGTCCATATGTGGAAAGCCGATGTTCGGCCTGTCCGGCTCCCAGACGTCGCTCCGGATGCTCTCGTTGCACGCGTCCCAAATCCAGCCGTCAGTCCTGCTAGCAGAGCCCGCCAGCTGGTAGCCTCCGAGGAACAAGCTCTCTGCCGGACTGTGCGACACGTTTTTGATCCACACGAGGTGGCGAGACTCGTCCGGGTCCAACGCAACTTCGACAGCCCGGCCTCCTGTCCGCACAGGCGCTTGGCGTCGGGCCCAGCTGGTCGCCGGCGAGCCCGACACCTTGTAGGCGGTGCCGAACCGAGCGAACTCGAATCCTTCAGGACACAGGCGGCCAGGCGCTACTCCGCCTACCGACCTGACGTACATGGTCACCCGGTGAGTGCAGCTGGCCTCTGACTGCACTCAGTGACTGCACTCATCGAACACGAACAGCTTGCAGAGACAGGCGGCGCCTTCGGGCAGCGAGAAGGCGCGGCACTTGGGCGTCTTGGCGCACACGAGGCTGCACGACAGCGGGTCGCACGAGCCCCACACGAGGCGGGTGAAGTCAGGGCGAACGCAGTCGGCGCCGCTGATCTTTTGGAAGGTGGCTTTTGGAGCGGCACAGGCAGCCACATTGTCATGGATGAATGCACTCGATAGAAATTTCGCAAAGAAATGGTACAGAATGTTACTGAAAAAATAATTGATTCACCATTTTTTAGAATGCTAGTCATTCTAGACCTAAAAAGCTTAAAGGATCTGAACTTACCTTTTGATCGTCATTGATCGTTTAACGCAAGAAAGTGACGCAAGAAAGTGACTCGATTTTTGTGCCTTGGCTCAGTGGCTTCAAAGTTTAAATCTATAGATCGATTTTTTGACGTTCCAGCATCTTTTTGTGAATACTCTAATTCATAGTTATAATATATAGTGCACCAGAGGCTCCTTGAATTTTTAAAGCTTTCTTTGCTTGCAGTTTCGTTTGTCAAATTGCACAGTAATATCAAGTCAAAGGTGGCAGAAATGTTTAGAGAAAAAAAGCACATACGAGCGTAATTCACCTTGATTGAATGCCTAATGAAAAGTATTAATCAAAACGTTATAATTCAGCTTCTGTTAACCATTTCCGTAAGAAATGATAAGAAGGATAGAAGCAAACAAAGGGGGAAATGGGCGGAACCAAATACTGTATGTGTATACCAAATGAGATAGATTCGTTATATTTACACTGCCCTTAATATAGGCGTTGATTCAAACAATAAAAAATATTCTTTTAGCAGCTTTGAGCCCCACTTAATCAAGATGTAATGCACATTTAAGCTGTTTTGACAGTCAGTCAGTCAGTCAGTCAGCCCTTCAGAGAATCTTCACAGAATTGCTGAAAGCCACTTAATTATTTTCCCGTCAATTTAAAGCATTACATACTCTCTTTGATTGTCGTCGAGCGGAACACTTAAACCTAGCATGGGAAAAGCAAGCTGGCTCTGAGTTGTTCACTTTCCATAGAGCCAAGAACTGCTGGGTGCCTGCAAGGGCGTCATTATGCCAGCTGTTCTGATTGTGGAGTGTCTCAGCTTGATTGTGGAGTGTCTCAGCTTGATTGTGGAGTGTCTTAGCTTGATTGTGGAGTGTCTCAGCTTGATTGTGGAGTGTCTCAGCTTGATTGTGGAGTGTCTTATCTTAATTATGCAGTGTCTCAGCTTGAGCGTGGAGTGTCTCATCTTGATTTTACAGTGTCTCAGCTTGATTGTGGAGTGTCTCATCTTGATTGTGGGGTGTCTTATCTTAATTATGCAGTGTCTCAGCTTGAGCGTGGAGTGTCTCATCTTGATTTTACAGTGTCTCAGCTTGATTGTGGAGTGTCTCATCTTGATTGTGGGGTGTCTTATCTTAATTATGCAGTGTCTCAGCTTGATTGTGGAGTGTCTCAACTTGATTTTACAGTGTCTCAGCTTGATTGTGGGGTGTCTCATCTTGATTGTGGGGTGTCTTATCTTAATTATGCAGTGTCTCAGCTTGACTGTGGAGTGTCTCAGCTTGATTGTGGAGTGTTTTAGCTTGACTGTGGAGTGTCTCAGCTTGATTGTGGAGTGTTTTAGCTTGACTGTGGAGTGTCTCAGCTTGATTGTGGAGTGTCTTAGCTTGATTGTGGAGTGTCTTAGCTTGATTGTGAAGTGTCTCAGCTTGATTGTGGAGTGTCTTATCTTAATTATGCAGTGTCTCAGCTTGATTGTGGAGTGTCTCATCTTGATTGTGGAGTGTCTTAGCTTGATTGTGGAGTGTCTCATCTTGATTGTGGAGTGTCTCAGCTTGATTGTGGAGTGTCTCATCTTAATTATGCAGTGTCTCAGCTTGATTGTGGGGTGTCTTATCTTGATTTTGCAGTGTCTTAGCTTGATTGGGCCGTGTCTCACCGTATTACTTTCGTTACTATAGTACCTTTGCTTTCTAGATAAAAAAATGTTCTGCCATCAGAGGTGACAGAAAAAATTCGTAATGTTTCATTGTTTTTAATGTAACGTTCACAACTCACAACATATAGCAACTAAGTAGTCATTGTAGAACAAACTTCATTTGTTGATAAAACATTTTTTATTTCAGTTGCAATTTTGCGAAAAAATCACGCGCAAACATACTACTTCTACACAAAGTAGCAACAGCAGCAAAAAAAGTCAGAGGCCTTACTATATTACTACAGATTATTTTAGGCACTGCATTGTGAAGCCGTGAAATACGAGTACGAGTATTACGAGCGTAATACCCATTTTTCATCCATGGTTCCAAAAAAATATTTTGTTATGCAGACTTTTTTGCGAAATAAGTTTATCACCGACTTTACTGTTTACTTTTAAATTTTCGAAGACTAAAACAAATTATATTTGAAAAAAACAGTTGAGGACTCGATCAGGCGCTCGAGTTTCAAAAACTAAATTCCAAGAAAGCGTGCCAACCAGAGTGTGACGGCAGTATACAAACTTGGAGTACATTTTAAAGAGGTTTTAAATAAAGGGGCCCGTACGTATCCACTCTTTAATTTCATGGGTCAATAAACAAATAGGAAATGCCAAATGTTCAGTGGCGTAGCAGAAGTTTTAATTTGGGGTCACAGCCTAGAAGGGCACCATATATTGGGTTAAATATTATAGTGGGTTGAACCCATATTGGGTTTCCTTGAGGGCGCCCATGAGTACTAGGTTTGAGCCCCTGTTTATGAGCTCCACGCTCCTGTCTATGAGGTCCAGGCCCTGTTTATGAGGTTCAGGCCCCTGTCTATGAGGTTCAGGCCCCTGTTTATGAGTTACAGAGCCCTGTTTATGAGTTACAGAGCCCTGTTTATGAGTTACAGAGCCCTGTTTATGAGTTACAGAGCCCTGTTCATGAGGTTCAGACCCCTGTTTATAAGGTTCGGGCCCCTGTTTATGAGGTTCGGGCCCCTGTTTATGAGGCTCAGACCCCTGTTTATGAGGTTCGGGCCCCTGTTTATGAGGCTCAGACCCCTGTTTATGAGGTTCGGGCCCCTGTTTATGAGGCTCAGACCCCTGTTTATTAGGTTAACGCCCCTATTTATGAGTTTCGGGCCTTTTATTGTGAGGTTCAGGCCACTACCTATGACGTTCGGGCCCTTTTTGTGATGTTTAGGCCTTATTGATTTAGGGAAGTCGCCCCCCCCCCCCCTGCGTACGCCACTGCCCCTGTTGGCTCATGCCTTCCCCCCGGCCCAGGTTTTGCTGTGCATCTGAACCACGTAAGCCCCGGGAAATGAGTCGATGCACGTGACTTCTTCAGCGTCGGTCATTGCGCCTCGAGTTTTGCAACCACTGCGCCCATCGTTAGTAATCCAACTAAACGGATTGAAATACGATGGCGGGAAAATCTTCACATCAGTCTGTTTATCGTCCAGGTACTGCTGCAGCTCTTTCATCAGAATGAGCGGTCCGGTGCTCTCCTCCGCCCCGGCCTTTGTCCGAAGTCGATGCTGTCTTAAAATCCGATGCAACAAGCCGATCCAGAACGGATGCGCTCGCCTAGAAGCCATGAACGAGTTTTGAACGTAGCTACCATTGACGCTGCTGATCCAATGACCGTCCATACCGCCGAAAGCGAGGCCCAAGCCGGACAATAGCGGTTGAAAATTCTGCAGGCACACCGTGTCAATGTCCGCGTAGATACCGCCATAGTGCAATAGATAAAGATATCTGGTTAAGTCGGCGCGTTGCACTCCAGATTTCAACTCGTCGTAGAGATTCAACAGCCAGGGATAGTGTTGTCTGACTAGTTTGCGATTGTCCTGATCTGTCCAGAGCAGGTGCCGACATTGCGGCAGGCATTTTAGCCAGGTTTTGCGCCAACGCGACACTCGAGTGCTGGGGAGATTCTGGGTCTTCCAGCTTTGGTGCACGATGCAGGGCACTCCTTTGTCAGGGGAGTCTCTGGCCAGCAGGGACTCCCGTTCGGACAGGGCCGAGGCTCTCTGGCGCTGCTTTTGTGATGACGTCATTAAACCGTAATGCGCCATCAGTGTAAATATGAGGCACACGATTGTCAAAGCCAGAACCGTGAAGAGTAGCTGATTTCTGCGAGGCTGCATCACGAACGTCGATCACCGTGGGGAGCTCGGCCTTTCTGAATTGTTTGACAAATGGCTGCTTTTACTCGTACTGACAAGGGACTGACTGACTGACTGACAGGGTGAGTGACTGACTGACTGACAGGGTGAGTGACTGACTGACTGACAGGGTGAGTGACTGACTGACTGACTGACTGACTGACTGACTGACTGACTGACTGACTGACTGACTGACTGACTGACTGACTGACTGACTGACTGACTGACTGACTGACTGACTGACTGACTGACTGACTGACTGACTGACTGACTGACTGACTGACTGACTGACTGACTGACTGACTGACTGACTGACTGACTGACTGACTGACTGACTGACTGACTGACTGACTGACTGACTGACTGACTGACTGACTGACTGACTGACTGACTGACTGACTGACTGACTGACTGACTGACTGATTTTAAAACTCATTAAGCAGAAATTTCAGTTATTTTCCAGCTTAAATCACTTTTGAATTAAATAATCATCAAAGTCTATCTAGAATTCTCCTCATTGCAAAAACCAACCAGCACTGTTAGGAAATTTTGAATCTGTAGTATTGAGGAGCCACTTAAAACTATGAATAATTCTTTTTGTCGAATGTGTCTTTGATCTGTATGAAATGTTGTTGACTGCATCAAATAAACTGAGCCAATAAGAGAAACTATTATTGTACTACTTAGCTTGCCTCAGCCAGCAATTAACCACCATCTGTTGCCTATTGGAGCTAAAAATAATCCCAAGGCGAAAACAGGAAACTCGCAGCAAAAGGAACGGATTCAGGTGCAATGTCAACAAGGGACTTTGTGTGTGCGTGTTTTCTCACAGAGGCAGACTGTTAGCTCACTCAAACAGCTGGATAGAAGCAGAAATTTTGGCTGTCGGACAACTGCGTGGCTTCTCAAATTTCCTGGTGCTCCCGAATTCCTGGAGACTTTCTGAGTAAGGAAATAGAATTATGTGGGATTTATGCGATCGCATGACCGTAAAAAAAATGTAAAGCTAAACTGTAATTCTGCTGAAAATTTGTTGTTTCTTAGAATTCTCTGGGTTCCCGCTAGGTAAGAATAACTAATTTTTTAAGTTTATATGTGCAAAAAAACAGACGCATTTTATTGCTGTAGAAAAGTTTTTCTAACAAAAAACTTGTGGGGAAAATGCTCGTTCCAAAGGCAGGTGGAGAAAGGGATCTCAGAGGCTGATTCGAGGTCAGGTGGGGATCTCAGAGGCTGATTCGAGGACAGGTAGGGATCTCAGAGGCTGATTTGAGGTCAGGTGGGGATCTCAGAGGCTGATTGGAGGACAGGCAGGGATCTCAGGGGCTGATTCAAGGACAGGTAGGGATCTCAGGGGCTGATTCAAGAACAGGTAGGGATCTCAAGGGCTGATTCGAGGTCAGGTGGGGATCTCAGGGACTGATTCGTGGATAGGTAGGGATCTCAGAGGCTGATTCGAGGTCAGGTGGGGATCTCAGAGGCTGATTCGAGGTCAGGTGGGGATCTCAGAGGCTGATTTGAAGACTAGTTCAAATAAAGAAACAAAAAAATGAAACCAAAACTGTAGTTTTACCTGCCTGCAACTGCAGAGTCAAATATGAGATTTTTAATTCTAATAGGTGTTGCGATTGCTCTATACTATTAAATCTTTTTCGGTTTTATAATACGAAATCTTTTCTGAATTGCGTAGTTTATATTTATCCGCAAAAAAAGCAGGCCTTAGGTATTAATTTTCTATCTAAATGTGTGAAAGCACTAAAAATGAACAGCTGCAAATAAGCGAGGCGAATTTACACGATTCACGCGTACCATTTCTACGCCGTCTCTCATTGGACCGGCCGGCCCCACTTTGCCTATTAGAGTAAAACGAATAGCAGTTCTCTAAGCTAAACAACCAAAAAAATGATTGTGTTAGGCATTGTATTTTACGCCTGTTATTGTTTAAAATGAAAACAAATCTAGCAGTTCATGGACTGCTAAATAAACATGGACATCCGACATTTCGAACGGATGTTCAGCAGGCGCATCCTAGGGCTCTGTGTACAGCTGCTCAGTCCCGACGGGCTGGAGGGGCCGCAACACCCACCCTAAATTTACCCAGCTCAAACTGGTACCCGATCTCAGCTGGGTGGACTGAAGCAATGCGGGATTAAGTGGCTTGCTCAAGCAAGTACAAATTTTCTCCTAGAGTTGGGGCTCAAACTAACGATCTTTCGGTCATAAGGCAGCTGCCTTAGCCACTAGACTACAACTCCTGTGACACTCTGTTATAGATTGATAGATCGATACATAAATATACATATGGATAAATAAAAATATAAATAGATATTTTATCTATTTGCAGACAGACAGGCATATAGATAATGGAGAGATAAGTAGCATTTTAGGTTTATAACGAGTATGATCACAGCGTCCCACATTTAGTCGGTAAATAAAATCAGTAAATTGCGAACATAAATTGTTGCTGCAAATCTGCTTAAGCATCCGATTTTTGGCCGCACGCCAATTGTTTGTGTGGCCTCGGCATTTGAGTCTGGCATCACTTGATATGAGGGCTTATCTTGAATTTAAAATTTAAGCGCATTAACTGTCTGTGCCAGTGTATGCATTCCAGCTTGACAAGAGTCAATTCTGCGTAGGTAAACTGAGGCTAATCAAACTTTTGATACGAGGCTCCACTGCACGACAAACTTGTTGATAAGCAAAAAAATTTAGGCGAGTAATTTAGTGGCACAAGAAACGAAGAAAATGTAATAATCTATCTATCTATCTATCTATCTATCTATCTATCTATCTATCTATCTATCTATCTATCTATCTATCTATCTATCTATCTATCTATCTATCTATCTATCTATCTATCTATCTATCTATCTATCTATCTATCTATCTATCTATCTATCTATCTATCTATCTATCTATCTATCTATCTATCTATCTATCTATCTATCTATCTATCTATCTATCTATCTATCTATCTATCTATCTATCTATCTATCTATCTATCTATCTATCTATCTATCTATCTATCTATCTATCTATCTATCTATCTATCTATCTATCTATCTATCTATCTATCTATCTATCTATCTATCTATCTATCTATCTATCTATCTATCTATCTATCTATCTATCTATCTATCTATCTATCTATCTATCTATCTATCTATCTATCTATCTATCTATCTATCTATCTATCTATCTATCTATCTATCTATCTATCTATCTATCTATCTATCTATCTATCTATCTATCTATCTATCTATCTATCTATCTATCTATCTATCTATCTATCTATCTATCTATCTATCTATCTATCTATCTATCTATCTATCTATCTATCTATCTATCTATCTATCTATCTATCTATCTATCTATCTATCTATCTATCTATCTATCTATCTATCTATCTATCTATCTATCTATCTATCTATCTATCTATCTATCTATCTATCTATCTATCTATCTATCTATCTATCTATCTATCTATCTATCTATCTATCTATCTATCTATCTATCTATCTATCTATCTATCTATCTATCTATCTATCTATCTATCTATCTATCTATCTATCTATCTATCTATCTATCTATCTATCTATCTATCTATCTATCTATCTATCTATCTATCTATCTATCTATCTATCTATCTATCTATCTATCTATCTATCTATCTATCTATCTATCTATCTATCTATCTATCTATCTATCTATCTATCTATCTATCTATCTATCTATCTATCTATCTATCTATCTATCTATCTATCTATCTATCTATCTATCTATCTATCTATCTATCTATCTATCTATCTATCTATCTATCTATCTATCTATCTATCTATCTATCTATCTATCTATCTATCTATCTATCTATCTATCTATCTATCTATCTATCTATCTATCTATCTATCTATCTATCTATCTATCTATCTATCTATCTATCTATCTATCTATCTATCTATCTATCTATCTATCTATCTATCTATCTATCTATCTATCTATCTATCTATCTATCTATCTATCTATCTATCTATCTATCTATCTATCTATCTATCTATCTATCTATCTATCTATCTATCTATCTATCTATCTATCTATCTATCTATCTATCTATCTATCTATCTATCTATCTATCTATCTATCTATCTATCTATCTATCTATCTATCTATCTATCTATCTATCTATCTATCTATCTATCTATCTATCTATCTATCTATCTATCTATCTATCTATCTATCTATCTATCTATCTATCTATCTATCTATCTATCTATCTATCTATCTATCTATCTATCTATCTATCTATCTATCTATCTATCTATCTATCTATCTATCTATCTATCTATCTATCTATCTATCTATCTATCTATCTATCTATCTATCTATCTATCTATCTATCTATCTATCTATCTATCTATCTATCTATCTATCTATCTATCTATCTATCTATCTATCTATCTATCTATCTATCTATCTATCTATCTATCTATCTATCTATCTATCTATCTATCTATCTATCTATCTATCTATCTATCTATCTATCTATCTATCTATCTATCTATCTATCTATCTATCTATCTATCTATCTATCTATCTATCTATCTATCTATCTATCTATCTATCTATCTATCTATCTATCTATCTATCTATCTATCTATCTATCTATCTATCTATCTATCTATCTATCTATCTATCTATCTATCTATCTATCTATCTATCTATCTATCTATCTATCTATCTATCTATCTATCTATCTATCTATCTATCTATCTATCTATCTATCTATCTATCTATCTATCTATCTATCTATCTATCTATCTATCTATCTATCTATCTATCTATCTATCTATCTATCTATCTATCTATCTATCTATCTATCTATCTATCTATCTATCTATCTATCTATCTATCTATCTATCTATCTATCTATCTATCTATCTATCTATCTATCTATCTATCTATCTATCTATCTATCTATCTATCTATCTATCTATCTATCTATCTATCTATCTATCTATCTATCTATCTATCTATCTATCTATCTATCTATCTATCTATCTATCTATCTATCTATCTATCTATCTATCTATCTATCTATCTATCTATCTATCTATCTATCTATCTATCTATCTATCTATCTATCTATCTATCTATCTATCTATCTATCTATCTATCTATCTATCTATCTATCTATCTATCTATCTATCTATCTATCTATCTATCTATCTATCTATCTATCTATCTATCTATCTATCTATCTATCTATCTATCTATCTATCTATCTATCTATCTATCTATCTATCTATCTATCTATCTATCTATCTATCTATCTATCTATCTATCTATCTATCTATCTATCTATCTATCTATCTATCTATCTATCTATTGAGTGGCCGTAAATTCTAACGTTTGTTCGGCAGGCGCTTTGTATTTATAATGAATAAAATACTCTATGTTACAAACACTAGAAAATGAAAGGTTGTGTCAGTCTGAGGATACCACATCCCTCCACCTTTTGGTAAAATCAATTCATTGGAAAACGAACTGGCCTCCTCAGTATGCTCTGTGGCCGGAGTCCGCTTCTGCGCATCGTTCTTGAATCCTGCTGTTGATTTTCGGATGTGTCCTTTCCTCGCTGACTTTCGCTCCTTCCTCCTCCACCAGAAAAAGTCACCAGAGCTTCATCAGTTTCGGCCTCCGGGTAGATTTTTCTGGCCTTGTTGACGTGGCGCTTCTTGACTGTGCCGTTCTCGTCTTCCAGAATCAGCAGTCCGCCCACTCGCGTGCGCACGTAGTACTGCTTCGTTCCGAAAAAGCTATCGTACTTGTTCCTGGTGTCCCTCGCGAGCACCACTCTGTCACCCGCTTTGATGTCGCACGCGCGAGCGTTCCGATTGGCGTAGTTGGACATTTTTTATTTTGTAGTCGGCGTCTTTTTCTTTCTGGTCCTTCGACTGATTCTGTGCTTCCTGGTTGTTCATTTGCGGAAGTTTCGTCCGTGCACTCCACCGAAAGAATAAATTTGCTGGCGCTACGCCTGTTGCTCTGATCGGCGTTGTTCGGTAGGCGTGCAGGAAAGTTTGCAGTTCCTCTTCAAGGCTTGCTCCGTTTGGCATTCTAGACCTTCTGATCACTTTGTTCAGTGTCTCATTGAACCTTTCCACTTCTCCATTTGCTGCTGGGTGACGTGGAATGATCCTTGAATGCTTTACCCCTTGGCTGCTGAGGTATTCTTCGACTATTCTGGAGCAAAAGTTTGTGCCGTTGTCGGTCACCAGTTCTTTCATTGGTCCGAACAGTGAGATCACTTTCTTTAGTATTCGAACTACGTCACTCGCTTCAGTGCGTTTTAAGATGAATACCAGCGGAAATCTCGAGTGGTAGTCGATGAAAACTAGCAAATTGCTGCCATTCGGAAGTGGTCCTTTGAAGTCTACCGCGACTTTGTCCCACGGCTTGTCTGGAATTTCAGTTGGTATGATTGGGATCCGACTTCCCTTTTTCGTTGTGTGGATGCACACATTGCATTTCTTGCAGAAGATTTCCACATCATTGCTCATGCCGGGCCAGAATACCGAACTTCGCAGTCGTTCTTTGGATTTGGAGATTCCTTGATGACCTTCGTGAGCAGTTTGCAGAGCCTTTTGTCTTAGACTCTTGGGCAGGACTATGCGGTCTTCATACAGGAGTATTCCATTGTGCTCCGACAGCTTGTTCCTTTCTGCGAACAGCTTGCTGTGCTTAGTCCAGGTTCCTGACTGAATTGCTTTCATTGCTTGAACAATTTCTTCGTCAGCTGCTGAATCTTTTCGAATTCGCTCTAAGCTGAAGAGCTCTAACGCTGGCTGCATTTTCTAGCTTGCTGTCTATGAATGCGATGTCGCGTCTGTTGCAGAGTGTGTCGTTTGGTGTCTTTACCGGTTGTCTCGACAGGATATCGGCTTCGTTGGTGTCGCCTGGTTCGTATTTTATCTTGAAGTTGAATGGTTGCAGTCGCATTGCCCAACGCTCTATTCTTGGTGGTGGTTTTGAGTTCGGTGCGAAGCATCCGAGCAGAGGCTTGTGATCAGTTATCACTGTGAATTCAGCTGCGCCTTTGAGAAAGTGTGAGAACTTCTCGCACCCCCATTTGATGGCTAATGCCTCCCGTTCGATTTGGCTGTATCGAGTCTCTACGTCTGTGAGAGTTCTGCTAGCATAGCACACTGGCTGTAGATTTCCATCTTTCTGCCTCTGAACCAAGATTGCACCGAGACCGACAGGACTTGCGTCTACTCGCAATTGTGTTTCTCGTCCAGTGCAGAAGTATGCGAGCGTTTCTGTTGAGCTGATTGCTGATTTAATGCTGTTGAAAGAGGCATCTTGCTCTTGACCCCATTTCCAGGTCGTTCCTTTCCTTGTGAGGTCATTTAGAGGCTTCGCCAGGGTTGCCAAGTTTGGTACAAATCGAGCGACAAACTGTGCTAGACCAAGAAACGATTTGACTTCGCTTGGGTTGCGCGGTGGTTTGAACATTTGGATTGCTTCAGTTTTCTTTTCGTGAATTGTTATTCCCTTCTCTGTCAGAATGTATCCCATGAAAGTGGCTTTACTCAATCCGAATTTGCACTTTTCTTTCCCGACGGTCATGCCATTCTCCATTAGCCTTGTCAGGAGATCATCCAGTCTGGTGTTGTGCTCGTTGATGTCTTTTCCATACACAATGATATCGTCCTGAATGTTCAGTAATCCTTGTAGTCCGGTCAAAACTTTTGTCATGTAGGCTTGTAGATAGAATGACGAGTTGACCCATCCCATTGGCAATCGCTTATACCTGTATAGTGGTTGTCCAGGGATTCCCGTTGCAAACGTAGTTAGGTGTCTGGATTGACTGTCTAATTCAATCTGATGGAACATTTTCGTGCCGTCGATGTAGCTGAAGCAGCTAGCTTCTCCCATGTTAGTGGGAGATCATCCAGCGATGGTATTGGAAATTGTAGCTTCTCTGTTGCTTCATTCAAGTTTCGCAGGTCGATGGTCAGTCGCACTTTCCCAGTCTTTCCTTTCGGGACGACAACAAGCCTTGAAAGCCATGTACTAGGACCATCAACTTTCTCGATTATTCCGGAGTTCTCTTGCTCTTCCAGCTCTTGCAGAAGTGCTTCTCTGAGGTGAGCAGCTACCTTCGATACCGGTTGTGATTTCGGCGTGCTTCCTTCCTTCAGAGAAATGGTTACTGCTGGCTGCGTGGTCAATCTTCCGACTCCATGAAACACTTGCTGATGGGCTTTCAGAATTCTTTCAATTTCTTCATTCTTCTTCTCAATCTGATTGGTCGTTAGCTGCAGCAGATTCAAATCAATACTGTCCTGACACCCGAGGATTGTCTCAGCATTGTCTCCACGCATCACAATGAACTTGATTCGCTTCACTAAGTTTCCTGTCATCGCAGTCAGAGTCGTTGTTCCCAAAACTTCCAACTTTGTTTTAGACATGTAGGCGTACAGTCTGGGTCTTTCTGATCGGTCTATGGTCGTCTCTTTTGACTTCACTGACTCAAACGTTTTCAAGCTAATCAGACTTGCTGAAGATCCAGAATCAACCAGAACTGTGCTCTCAATGCCATTGATCTTCACTTTAGCTCTTGCACCTGTGGATTTCTTGGTTTGTGTCACAGCAATGACAGTGTTGATTTCCTCACCATTCGATTCGTTGCCATTTCGTTCTTCCTGTTCCTCATCATACAATCTCTCGATGTTTCTGGTGTTTATTCTGCTTCCAGCCTTTTGTCGTAGTCTACATGCTTGCTTGATGTGACCTTTTTTGTGGCAGATGTTGCATTCCACGTTTCGAGCAAAGCAGTCGAATGGTCGATGACCTGTCCGATTGCATCTGTAGCACACTCGGTCGTACTTGTTGGTGTTCGAAGTTGACGTCCTCTTATCAGTCAGTTTGAACTGTGGCTTGGCTGTTGGTCGGTTGCTTATGTTGCTGACTGTCGCGCGCCCCGTGAGTTGCTTTGTCGATGTCCTTAGCCTGAGTTTTCGTTGCCTCGAAATTCTTGCTGATTTCTACTGCTTTCTTTAAGGTCAGGTCAGAGCCTTCCTTTAGCAGCAGAGTCCTTAGCGGCTTCGATGTGCTTTTCAGAACTATTAGATCGCGTAACAGACGATCCTCGAAGCTGAGCTTAACTGCGCTCGGACTTCCTTCGGGCTTGTACTCAACGTTCAAGTCGCAATATTTTGCTGCGCTCTTAAGACGGCTGTAAAAGGAGTCGAATGATTCTCCATCCGCCTGGCTGACTGATAGCAGCTTGTAAGTCTCATGGACGCTGTTGGATGCACCTTGGAATATAGAATTGAGCGCTTCCTTGGTTGCTTCGTAGCTTTGTTCGTAGCCAACGGTTTGCAGCAACTTTCGGATTTTTGGCCCTGCCAGAAGCAGCAATGTGGCTTGCTTCTTGTCGTTCGCTATTCCTTGCACTTGCATGAACAACTCGACCTCTTGAACGTAGTCGTTCCACTTCTCTGCATTGTTGAGCGGATCCTCATCAGGATCGAAGTGTCCAATGCTGTAGAACTGTGCTGTCTATAGATCTATCTATCTATCTATCTATCTATCTATCTATCTATCTATCTATCTATCTATCTATCTATCTATCTATCTATCTATCTATCTATCTATCTATCTATCTATCTATCTATCTATCTATCTATCTATCTATCTATCTATCTATCTATCTATCTATCTATCTATCTATCTATCTATCTATCTATCTATCTATCTATCTATCTATCTATCTATCTATCTATCTATCTATCTATCTATCTATCTATCTATCTATCTATCTATCTATCTATCTATCTATCTATCTATCTATCTATCTATCTATCTATCTATCTATCTATCTATCTATCTATCTATCTATCTATCTATCTATCTATCTATCTATCTATCTATCTATCTATCTATCTATCTATCTATCTATCTATCTATCTATCTATCTATCTATCTATCTATCTATCTATCTATCTATCTATCTATCTATCTATCTATCTATCTATCTATCTATCTATCTATCTATCTATCTATCTATCTATCTATCTATCTATCTATCTATCTATCTATCTATCTATCTATCTATCTATCTATCTATCTATCTATCTATCTATCTATCTATCTATCTATCTATCTATCTATCTATCTATCTATCTATCTATCTATCTATCTATCTATCTATCTATCTATCTATCTATCTATCTATCTATCTATCTATCTATCTATCTATCTATCTATCTATCTATCTATCTATCTATCTATCTATCTATCTATCTATCTATCTATCTATCTATCTATCTATCTATCTATCTATCTATCTATCTATCTATCTATCTATCTATCTATCTATCTATCTATCTATCTATCTATCTATCTATCTATCTATCTATCTATCTATCTATCTATCTATCTATCTATCTATCTATCTATCTATCTATCTATCTATCTATCTATCTATCTATCTATCTATCTATCTATCTATCTATCTATCTATCTATCTATCTATCTATCTATCTATCTATCTATCTATCTATCTATCTATCTATCTATCTATCTATCTATCTATCTATCTATCTATCTATCTATCTATCTATCTATCTATCTATCTATCTATCTATCTATCTATCTATCTATCTATCTATCTATCTATCTATCTATCTATCTATCTATCTATCTATCTATCTATCTATCTATCTATCTATCTATCTATCTATCTATCTATCTATCTATCTATCTATCTATCTATCTATCTATCTATCTATCTATCTATCTATCTATCTATCTATCTATCTATCTATCTATCTATCTATCTATCTATCTATCTATCTATCTATCTATCTATCTATCTATCTATCTATCTATCTATCTATCTATCTATCTATCTATCTATCTATCTATCTATCTATCTATCTATCTATCTATCTATCTATCTATCTATCTATCTATCTATCTATCTATCTATCTATCTATCTATCTATCTATCTATCTATCTATCTATCTATCTATCTATCTATCTATCTATCTATCTATCTATCTATCTATCTATCTATCTATCTATCTATCTATCTATCTATCTATTGATGTACAACGTAAGCATTCCCAGTGATTTCAAATCGAGTTTGAAAGAGCCTGCAGCATTTTGCTGGTATTATTTTTATTTTCAAAAAATTCAATCGGTATCTTGTGTGCAGCCGATTTCTACAGTACAGAAAAATAACAATGCGACTCTGGAAATATTTTTTGCTCACTCTAGTTTCGCGCTGCCTATTGTTCACTTTTGCGTTGGCAAACATCAGCTATTGTTGCAGCGACGCTGGGATTCAATCTGGTGAATTGGAGTTATTCAATAACTCGATATTTGTTCCCGTATGGCGGTTCTGAGCACTAGGCTATTGTTAGATGCAGTTAATTAATTAATTTATGCTGCAGATTCTGCATGCAACCCTTTCTAGGCCAGTGTCTCGAAAGTGAATTTTGATAAAAATTAATTTACATTCGATTTCTTACGTTTTTTGCTCAATGCTTAGACTTTTGTTTCAAAAGAACTCTGAGCCATGAGCTGTGTTAGTACGAATACAAAATCTATCTAAGCACGTCATTGGGTATACAAAAATAAACAATTTTTTTCAGAATTTCGCCACACTGCGTTGCTTATCAGTGCAACTTTCCCTTGGAAGACACCAGTGAACCGGCAATTGGCAGTCAAAATATTTCGGGACAAAATTTTACAGTTCGTTTCTTACCAGAGAGAGCAATAAGCAATATTTTTTATGTTTTAAAACGTTTTCTTACCTGGACAGTAAAAAAATTGAAGAGTTTATTTGATCCATTAGAAAGCAAGTCTGTGATGACCAAGTGACAGATAGCAACAGTTGTGGGAAATTATCGAGTAAATGAACTCATGCTAAATAATAACGGCAGTTGTTATATTGATTTTTACGATGAAAAGGTCAGTCTTTTATGTTTCTATAGATCAATAGTGGGCCACTTAGGGGGCCGTATGCACAAAGCTCTGTCTAGGGTAGTCCGGTCTTGAAAAGCAAGCCCAGACTTGGATTTGGTATGCAGAAACACCGAACTAGCTCAGTCTACCATAGACCAAACTACCATACTCCGGTCTAGCCTAGCTTCGTCTTGATTTGGTATGCGCACAACTGTTTAGTCTAGCTAGTCTGGACTATCGCTTTTGTAAGCCTAGTTCAGAATTAGAGAATCCAATTTAAGGCAGATCTTTCGTATGCTGACAGTGCAAGACTTCTTGGCCATAGACGTAAAGTCTAAGCGTTAGGGAAAGCAATTTAAGACTTAAGCAAGCCAATTTAAGCTGTCTTCACTTCTGTAACTGGCATGGCATGAACAACTTTTGTTCCTGAATTTTGTCAATGTTCTATCCTGTTGTTGAAACCAATACAAAACTGTCGCTGCCTTAAATTGGCTTCATTAAGTCTTAAATTGCTTTCCCTAACGCTTAGATTTTACGTCTATGGCCAAGAAGTATTCCACTGTCAGCATACGAAAGATCTGCCTTAAATTGGATTCTCTAAATCTGAACTAGGCTTACAAAAGCGATAGCAAATAACCTAGCCTACTGTGGAGCAGGCTAGGTACGAGTTGTAATGAACGTTTTGTTTGCTATTGAACTGATTCAGCAGGATCTTCGTCAACAGCGCGTCATTCGGGATCGCCTGGAGCCACTACTTGGATTTTCAGACGTTGAAATAAAAAGACCGGTTTCGACCGGATATCTCTGCTTACTTTATTGGATTTGGTTGAGGCGGGCCTCGAGAGTTTAAAAAGAAACTAACTTTTAAAGCAAGTCACCACACCTTTTCACGTTCAATTTTAATCAAATTCCAGTTTTAAAAAAACTAGCGGAAATTCAATTCAGACACTTTAAGCTATGGTCAGTGCTTTCGGAAAATCAATAAAAACAAACACCATTTCAAAAGCAACAGAGCCCGTTCAATTCAAACTCGGCTTTTTGTCTGTGGCAAAATCTCTCCAGCTAGAAAGTGAGCAGAAAATCAATAAGAACAAACTGTCTTTCGAAAGAGACACAGTAATTTCAATAAAACTCCGCAATGCTCTATGGTAAAAAAGTGTTACTATACGAGACTGGCTAGGCTTAGAAGAAGTTCAAAAAAGACGAGCTCCCTTTCAAAAGAATCAAACAAATTCAGAAGAATTCAGGAGCTTTTGAGCGAGGAGATTATTTTGTTGAATGGGCCCGGCCAATAAAGCGGAAGTGTAAAGCGGACAACCGCGTACACGATTGTGCGATCTGGAAGACTGGAAAAGCTAGCAAAGACAGGCGCTAAACGAATTAAATGGGAGATTAAGTTCGTACGAACAACTCGCAAAAACGGAGCTGAGAACTGTCTTATTTCATTCCGTTGAATTGATTATTCATTTACTCATTCATCTTCGCATTCATTCGTTAACTCATTTCTTCGTTTATTTATTCATTCACTCGTTCAACAAGTTATTGTTGTACAGTTATTCGTTGACGTGTGCCTATTTCATGGTTAAGTTTCTTTTGAATAAACTCTGTTTCTATTGAAGTTCTTCTAAGCATTCTTTCGCCTTCCCGCAGGAGAGATTTTGCCATAGACAAAAAGCCGAGTTTGAATTGAACGGGCTCTGTTGCTTTTGAAATGGTGTTTGTTTTTATTGATTTTCCGAAAGCACTGACCATAGCTTAAAGTGTCTGAATTGAATTTCCGCTAGTTTTTTTTAAACTGGAATTTGATCAAAATTGAACGTGAAAAGGTGTAGTGCATCTCACTTTAGCTAAATGGTATGGTTTTGGCCATAGACCTCGGGGAATCCCTCTCAAAATTGACCTTGAACTTGAGTTTGGTCTAGCCTAGTTTAAACTAGCCTAGACTAATCGGGGTAGACGAGTCTATCTTTTGTGCATACCGATTTCAAGACTCTAGACCGAACTAACCAGCCCGGACTAGCTAGTCTAGACTAGGCTTTGTGCATACGGCCCAGGGACTGCCGCAAGCAAGTCGCTATCAAGACTGCATCGATTTTCGTTTCATGCGCATTGCAAATTAACTAACAGCATACATTATCCCATAATTTAGACTGGACTGTCATTCGAACCAATAGCGGTTGAGTTGTTGAGTGATATCGCATGGGGTTATCTGCGATAAATTTGATTTAAGCATAAAATTTTAAGGTGCGCAGTCTTTTAACATTCTTAGTCACAGTGTGTCTTTGTTGCTAAGACTGGAATAGACAGACCGAAAAATTGAGACATAGATGGAGATGCGCACGCCGACAGACACGCAGGCACGAAGGCATACGGATGGAGAGAAAGAAAAACAAACAGACAGACAGACAGACAGACACACAGACAGACAGACAGACACACAGACAGACAGACAGACACACAGACAGACAGACAGACAGACAGACAGACAGACAGACAGACACACAGACAGACACACAGACACACAGACAGACAGACAGACAGACAGACAGACAGACAGACAGACAGACAGACAGACAGACAGACAGATAGACACACAGACAGACAGACAGACAGACAGACAGACAGACAGACAGATAGACACACAGACAGACAGACAGACAGACAGACAAACAGACAGACACACAGACAGACAGACAGACACACAGACAGACAGACAGACAGACAAACAGACAGACACACAGACAGACAGACAGACAGACAGACAGACAGACAGACAGACAGACAGGCAGACAGGCAGACAGACAGACAGGCAGATAGGCAGACAGACAGACAGAAAGAGACAAGAAGACAACGAAAAATAGACAAATGAAAGCCATAGATAAATAAAAAAATTCGATCAAGGAGATTAAAAGTGCCGCAGTGGAAGGTTCTGCTCCGGATCCTTTAAATCCAACACATTAAGATGTTTAAACTACTCAGCTAATTTTGGTTAACAACAAGCGCAAAAAGGTGATAAACTAAACTGATTGCTCAATAATTGCTAGACAAGGCCAACTTGAGTGTAACAATTAAATCCGTTACCAATGATTGCAGGCTGGTAATTTTAACCTGCACTAAATTTCACATATATTTTAACAACTAAACCATTAAATCATGCACGCAGAAAGCGTAAAACACTCACGAATTGCAGAGTATTTGTTTGCGTGGAAAAAAATGGAAGCAATTACGAACGCATTGTCGTAAACAATATGGCACGGATGAAATTAACTAGCAAGCAGAGAGCTTAGACACAAATATTAATACTGCCTGGGCGGAGTTTAACAACAACAACAAATAGGCAGAGTTGTTGTTGTTGCGGAGTTTAGCAATATTGAACTAAACCTGCCGGTAATGAATATGTTGCACTGACAGAGGACAAAGTCAGCCAAATGATCGAGATCAATTCAATTTGAAAACGAGTAGTTTCGCATAAACGCTACAAGAATAAAATCGTTTGTTAATAGATTATGTCATTGTCTAAAATCAGCTGTTTATCACAGAAATTTCCGTATTTTTATGGTCCTAAACCTCCCTGGGATTCAGGCTGCGCTTCTCCGAACGGGCAAATCCCCTAGCGAGTTGTTGTCCCTGCTTGCACGCCTCGGGATCGAATCCGTGTCTTAGCAGAGTGGTGAGATCTTTTCCGGCCTCCGTTTCTGCCGGTTCGTCAGACATTGACGCCTTTGACGCTGCCGCAGTTGGAGGTTTTGCTGCCGATCCTCCAAATCCACCAGATGCCGATGCTGATAGACCGTTTGGCGTTGAGAAGGCCGGTGCCCCCGCTGAGGAAGACTTCTGCAGGTGTTGCTGTTGCTTCTGGGCTTGCGCAGCAACTAGAACCCTCTGCTCCTGCTGCTCGATGAGCTTCTGGCGCCAAGAGCTTGCCGCGTGCTCGCGCTCCCGTCGCCAGAGAAGCAGCCGCAGAATCACCGACCTCAACGCCTGTGTTGGCCCACTAGGTTGGCTAAACTTCTCGGCGTCCTGTAGCCTGCCCAGGTAGTTTCTGGCGTCCACCTGGTGTAGGCGAACTCCGGACAATGACAGAGACGACAGATACGGCCCGAGGTCCTCCGGGACGCCGTAGCCGGGGCCGCTGTCAGCGGATTCCGCGCTAACCGGAGTCCCGTCTGACGGCAACGAGGCTGAAGAAGCTGAAGCCAGCGCCGGCTTAGAGTTCGCTGAGCCCATGATTTCAGTGGCGAATTCTGCCTTAGGAATACTTCTGTATTTGCTTCTGATACAGCTGTTTCTGAGTCGGTCAGTTGGGCTCTATTTATGTGCGCACTCTCTCACCTGTCCGTGTCTCTGAATCACTCTACCAATCTTTATCGAGGGGTCTCGTTCTGTAGTTCTCAGGTCAAAACTTGCAGGCTTGGTCATTTCTCTCTCCCCCTCTGTTAATTTTTCTAACCCCTCCCCCAGTGTACATACGAGGCCAACCCATCCCCCCTGTCCCCCTGAGCGCGGCGGCTCTGTGCGTTATCTGCCACGTCCGCCCCCCGCCCCCGAGTCCCTAGCCCAAACAAATTCAAATCTTTGGACCTTGACCCTACTAGCTATAAGAGCACGAGTTGGAACTTGGAGCTCACACGGGACTCAATACAACCCCTCGAAAAGGCTTCTTACAAAGAGAGGCCTTGGTTCAATTGGAGCAATATTCTCAGGTGAAGATTTCATTTAGTAAACAACGTGCCGCCCAGTCTTATTATTATTATTAACCCCACCTTTTGTGCGAAGGTTGCGTAACTCACAGAGACTCCCTTTGCTTCACTTGGCCCATACTAAACGTAACACCTAAATTTTTAAATATTCCTTTATCTTAAACAAAACTTGATCGACCAAAACCAACAATTAAGTTGCATTGAATGCATTGCGAAATCACAATTTATAAGTCCGCAATTTAACATTTATCTTTTATCCTTATCTTTATGGACCAATTGTTATGCGCTTGGAATCCGCTTTATAGATAAGCTGTTGTTAATAAATTATTTTACTGGCTAATAATAATTACGGTGTCTATAAGCGCGGAATGCTGTTTGCAATTTAGGAAAAAAGTAACTCACAAATTCAGAATTTTCTGCAAAAGTGTAGCAGCCTGCAGCTCTAATGTAGCATATAATGTATCAAACGCCTCGGTGATAAAAGCAGTTTTTTTAAAAGCTCTTGCTTAAGGTCAGATGGCTTTAAAAAGTTAATTTTCGTTAACGAAGTTCTAAAATCTCATTAGTTCCTTTAAATTTTCCATTTAATTTTTTTGGCTAAATTTTTACCGATTAAAAGTTACTTTTGGTGTAGTCCGTTAAAGTTAATCAGGTCCATTAGTTTTCATTTAATATGCTTCGGAAATCGAAAGCAAAATCGTTGCTTCAGTTGAGCTTTGGGCTCCTGTCTGGAAGTCAGTATGTTTGAATCAATCAAGAAAACAGCTGTCCCATGATGCAGCAAAATCGGGTAAGGGGAATTTGCAGTAAAAATGAAAAATGAAAAAGTAACGATTGTTATAACGATTAACTTTTTAACGAATTTACGATTAAGAGCCGTTAGTATCATTCAAAGTTAACGCCATCTATATCCGAATCATCATAGTAAATTTATTGGCAATACTACAATACTAATTTTAGCAGTAAGGGGACTAACAGGTTGATGGCTGTAAGGTTTGATTTGGCGGCAAAAAAAATTAACGAGGTGATTCAAATCTATCAGTAAGTTCCAATTTAAGGTGTAAGGGTACGCATATTGCCGAAGAGTTGTGCAATATCTGGTGCGTTGATTTTGTAGAAAGACGATACTCGTCTGCTACTATTTTAAGTAGCTACGGATAGTAAAATTTATCAGTGCATAAAAGATCTTTAAAATAAGAAAAAATATGGCAGCAAGATAATTCACGTGATGGCTAGTTAGGCAACTTTAAATCTATAAAATCTAAAGGGGTCGCAGGATTGAATACAGGCAAGTAAAAAAATGTTACAACAGAGAGCATCAGAAAATCTGCACTATTAACCTCAGCCTTAGCAAGACTCTTGCAGTCATTAATGCTGATGCAAAAACACGATATCGCCTTATCTGTCAGCTCATCAACCTGCAATATTGAGAGGATAGGTTAAAATAGGGATTTTTCCCTTAAAGTAAGATTTCAAATAAATAAAACCTCAGCCTCATCGATAACCAGACATCGTTTGTGACTATGTATGTCAAATATTACTGCACAACAAAATGTTGTGTAAAAAGTGCTCACTTGTTTCCATCAAACTATTCGTTAAAGTTTTAAGGCTCGGGACTCCTGCCCAATCCCCTTGGGTAACACTTTGGCGTTTAAAGCGACTTTGTCCCACAACCAGCGACTGGGCATGACTGTCCATTGCGCTGACTCCTGAAGCGCGTTCAGTCACACTAAATACGGTACGCAGGCATAGACACACACACACACACACACACACACACACATACAGGCCGGGACCCAGTCACGCACTCACATAGGGTGTACAAGCGGCGGTTCCAGAAATGTAGCTACACTCTATGCCTTGGGGGGTTGCCCTCGGGCGTAAATTGCACAACTGGCCCATAGCCCAACCAATCCGTGCACAAGGCCCCAAATTAATGTGACCCTGCACACGAGACCGCGCTAGGGAAAATAGCCAACCTACAACGCGGGATCGAACCTGGGACCAGTGGCACACAAGGCAGACGCGCTAGACGTATCAACCCTTATCATATTGGCCTTATCAGTTTCCATTGATGAATTTTCTGTCGATTGAGCGGAGAATAAAGAAACAGAATATTGTGGCCTTTGTTTCTTCTTCTTTCTCAGTAAAAAAAATATGACGAATTAAACCAAGGAAGTTCCTGTCAAAACTCCTAAAAAACTCTGTCTCATTTTCCATAAACTCTCATCTACTCACAACTTTCGTTTGAACACAGTCAAAAAATGTCGTGATTTTTAAACACTTTTACTCGACTAAGTACTGCTTTTGAGGCCTGAAAGTGTGAGAGGTGGAGAGATTGTATAGTTTAGGGTTCAGGTACAGTTGTTTTCTGGCGGAGTAAATTATGCCCTATATGATAGAACCTGCTGCTTGGCACTTGTTCACTTGCCTTTCAGTCCGCTCTCGGTCCGTCTTTCTCTGGCTGCCATCTTTCTTCTGTTCTTCTGATTCTTTCAATCCCTATGCATGCGACCAAAGTAACTCGCTGTTAACTGGCGGACCACAGGGGTAGAAAAGTGAAGCCGATAGACCAGCTACGAGTGAAAAAAAAGTGCAGCAAATCAAGCGAGAATAATAGTCGGGTAAAAGGGATAATGGACAGCAGTACACTTGCATACTTTGAATAGATACCAGAGAGTATTCACTGTCTTGTCAATGCGTTTAGACCTATTCCTTTTGCTGTCTCCCCACCCTCCCACAAAATGGCTTTCTCTGGGTCTTTTTTCAATCTCTTGCAGAGTTTTTTTCCAGCTAATTCTGTAGTGCACGCAGCATTTGCAACAGACCCTATTGCGTCTGCGGCTATGCAAGGTCGTCGGGGCACGCCTGCCTGTCACTTCTCTTCGCGTTTTGGTCCTGTGTCTGTCTCCCCCTCGCTCTCTTTCTCTCTCTCTCTCTCTCTCTCTCTCTCTCTCTCTCTCTCTCTTGCTCGCTCGCTCAGTCACTCGCCCCTCATTTTCTTCCTTGTAGCCATTTCTTCTCGGCCAACCCCGAGCAGTAGCTAACAAGAGGAGCTACAACGGTATTGACTGCCGGACTAACTTGCGTCAGATGCGCCAGAGAGCCTGTCCCCTGTTAGTACCCCGGCCTCAAACCTCAGCGCCCTTTCTCTTATTAGAACTAGAAAGCACTCCTCAAATTCGTCTTCCCCACTCCCGTCACACAAGCAATACTTATTGTGACGGAATTAGCAGTTTGTTAGACGCAGCTACCAGAATACTCCACAATGCAAAGCTCACTGTGGTCAAATCCTTCGGCAGGCATCTCGCAACAGCAGCCGCAACAGCAACAACAACAACAGCAGCAGCAGCAACAGCAGGAGCAGTATCATTATCATCATCATCAGCAGCAGCAGCCGCATCATCAAGACAGAATCTGGACACCGACGCCACCGCCGCAGCCGACGCAACAGCGGCAACATTCGGCATCGACTTCAACAGCCGCGGCATTTCGTTTAGCTTCTAGTCGAGGATTTCCAGCCGCCGTCGGCGAAACAGTCGACGCCGAGCCCGTACGCCCGGCCGCGAGCTTCCCGCTGCTGCGCTTAGCTGACAGCGGCGGCGACAAGGAGCAACAGTCGCCGGTTCCGCTAGCCCGCAGACAGCAGGACTATCTTCAGCAGCGACAGCAACAACTGCTGCAACAAAGTGAGGCTAACGTGACCAGAAGGGATCCCGAACCGGATCTCGGAGCCTTGGGCATCGATGAAGCGGCACTAAAATCGGCGATGAAACGGAAGCAGCTGAGGCACCGGGCGTTGATCATGATCTACCTGTCCTGCACGCTGCTCTTCGTTCTGGCGGTCGTCTTTCTAGCAGCAATTGGAGTTTTTCACACAGCAGGTATTGAAGAGGCTGCAAAAATTGTTCGACCAGTCAATGTCACGGATGTGGCTGGTTTGTCACGGCCTGCGTGAGTTGCGGATGCGGATGCAGCAAAATCGTTCACCAGTTGGCGCACGCAGTGAAGTAAATTTTTGTCCAATACAAAGCCGCTTTGTAGAACTTACCACCACCTAACCATAGGGCATAGGCACAACATCTCACATGTACTCACATGTAGAACGAGCTAATTTCTAATGACTCTGCTTGAATCCTCCCCTTTGGTGTCTGTCACTCATCGAATCCTCCCCTTTGGTGTCTGTCACTCATCGAATCCGCCCATTTGGTGTCTGTCACTCATCGAATCCTCCCCTTTGGTGTCTGTCACTCATCGAATCCGCCCATTTGGTGTCTGTCACTCATCGAATCCGCCCCTTTGGTGTCTGTCACTCATCGAATCCGCCCATTTGGTGTCTGTCACTCATCGAATCCGCCCATTTGGTGTCTGTCACTCATCGAATCCGCCCCTTTGGTGTCTGTCACTCCTCGAATCTGCCTCTTTCATGTTTGTCACTCCTCGAATCCGCCTCTTTGATGTCTGTCACTCCTCGAATCTGCCTCTTTGCTGTCTGTCACTCTTTGAATCCGCCCCTTTGCTGTCTGTCACTCCTCGAATCCGCCTCTTTGCTGTCTGTCACTCCTCGAATCTGCCTCTTTGCTGTCTGTCACTCCTCGAATCCACCCCTTTGTTGTCTGTCACTCCTCGAATCCACCCCTTTGTTGTCTGTTACTCCTCGAATCTGCCTCTTTGCTTTCTGTCACTCCTCGAATCCGCCCCTTTGCTGTCTGTCACTCCTCGAATCCGCCCCTTTGCTGTCTGTCACTCCCCGAATCCGCCTCTTTGCTGTCTGTCACTCCTCGAATCCGCCTCTTATCTAGCCAAATCCTTGAATTAGCCACTGCGCTTTAACTCCCATTGAATCATCCTCTGCACAGCCTCAATGCCTAAAGAAAGTAATTTGTTTGAGCAAGTATAAGCAATGCTTTCTAAAGATTAGCTTCAATTTATTCTTGTTTGCAGTGTGAAGCAAAAGTTTCAACCTAAGCTAAAAAAAGGCTGCTCTTACCATAAAGCCTAAATTCGGTAGGAGGTTTCTAGGAATACATTTTGTACTTTTAGCCGGGCATCAAAGGGCCCTCTATTTTAGCCGCATCTATTCCTTTGCGCATCAGCCACCTCTAGCTTTGCCGCTGTGCGAAATCCCACAGCTCATAAGGAAGTCAGCGGAGCATCAATCTGAAATGGCTGCATAGCGCCGCTCCAGAATTTGTTAATCATATTCGAAATAAAACTCCTCTTCCGCAAGCGAGCAGCGCGCACACATCCGCATTTGGGGAAATCTCCCAAAGCCAATAATTATTAAGCTGGAAAGTTTGATTACGAACTCGGGCAAGTCCGCTGGGCAAACAAAAGCAGAAATTGCGCACGCCTTGGTCGACTGGGTATTTAATTATTGACCTGGGCCTGTAACTACAGCGGCTCGGCGTGATAAAATCTCTTGGCTGGAGAGATCCTTGATGCGGTGGACGGTAGACAAGTGCAAGCCATTTCTTTCCTGTCTCCCCTGACAGTTCCCATCCTATTGAAAATCTCTTGGGATCAAAAGAGAGACGGCATATGACTCAACTCAGAAGTCTCTTCCAGTTTTTTTTGGATACATTTTTCTTTCGCTTTCACGTTCTGAATGAATAACACAACCCGGAAGCTTGAGGCCGTGTTAGGTCTTCGCTTCTCTCGAAATTCTGCTTCCTTTGAGGGATGGCTACTTCCTCTGCGGTTCGCACATTTCCCCTTCCCAAGCTTCTGTTTCTCTTCGCTCGCTTAGCGCTAAAAGATTCCCTTCCCCCCTGGCTAGCATTAACCCCAGCACCAGATGCCGGCATCGCATGGGGAGCTCGCACTTACTCCCTGAGCACTCTCGCTTCCGACGCCCCAGTCAGAGTTTCTGATTAATCAATGAAGGCCTCCTTTAGTTACTGGCCTAGTAATTCAATTTACTCTCTTGATCTTGCACTTGTGGCATGCACAAAAAGGAAGTCTGGCTTTTTTTCAATTTTTTCCCATGTTTTGGCTACTTCAGGAGAGCCCTAGTTAATTTGTCTGTCTCTGTCAGATATAATCCTGCTTGATGGGGCCAACAAAATCTTTTGAAGTCCATAAATCTGACAGCTTGTTTGTATTCTATAGCTACAGGGTTTTTAGATAAATATCTACATGCGATCTCAATCTCTAATCTCATCTTACTGTCTGATCTCACTGTCTAATCTCACTGTCTAATCTCACGGTCTGATCTTACTGTCTGATCTCACAGTCTAATCTCACTGTCTGATCTCACTGTGTTAATCTCACTATCTAATCTGATTGTCTAATCTCCCCGTCTAATCTCATTGTCTAATCTCACCGTCTGATCACACTGTCTGATCTCACTGTCTGATCTCACCGTTTGATCTCAATCTCTAATCTCATCTTACTGTCTAATCTCACTGTCTGATCTCACTGTCTGATCTTACTGTCTAATCTCACTGTCTAATCTCACGGTCTGATCTTACTGTCTGATCTCACAGTCTAATCTCACTGTCTGATCTCACTGTGTTAATCTCACTATCTAATCTGATTGTCTAATCTCCCCGTCTAATCTCACTATCTGTTCTCACTGTCTAAAATCAGTTTGCTATTACATTGTACACAGCTAAACATTGAGTGCAACTGACCAAATTAATAAAGAATAAATTATAACAGCATCGAAAACTAACACACACACACACACACACACACACACACACACACACACACACACACACACACACACACTGAAATTGTAAGCAGTGCAAGTGCGCCGCCGCTTTTGCTGGACTAACACACCGCAACTCACGTACGTAACTGAGCATCAATTTAATGAGCTAATGAGCCGCTTTTGCTTGCTTTTAACTTTTGATTTCTTTTGGTTGTAAAAGTTTTTGATTGACAATTTTCCTAACACGCTGGTTTCCGGTGTATTTTTAGAATATTACTTTAAACAAAAGAAAGAAAGAAATTTGATTTTGTAGCTCTAAATAGAATTCCAGACAATTTTATTGGTCCACTTTACAATAGTATGACAATCCTCCAGTACAGTCCAAAAAAACCTAGAGTGTTGCTTTTGTAGCAACGAAAATATCTTAAGAATTGTCCACAAGTCTCTATGCTAAAGTAGTTTTACACGCAAAAATTGACAAACTTTTCTCTTTAACCTGATCAATTACAGAAGTGTCCGGCAAGGAGCATCATCACGACTGAATGGCCCGCATGTCGATCGCGATGGAAACGAATGTCTAAATTATTTGACAGTATTAATAAAATATTTCCTATTGGCTGTGTGTTTTTCTATCACAAATCAATACCTGAACCAAGCTTACTAGCATGTAGATTTTTGTTCAAATGCACTTAAACAATCATTAGAGCACTACTGCACATGTCAGCAACTAATTTGTTAATTTTTTTTTCAATTAAGCATCTTGATTAATGTACCTCCGAGCATTTTCTGCATTTTTGACGTACGATAAATAGATTCCTGAGTTGCCACGCGCTAAGAAATCAATAAATAATACGTTGAATAAGTTTGATTGCATCTGTAAATTTATTTATTTCACTGCTTAAAAAATTCATCAATCAATTGAATAATAAATTATATAATAATATAAAACTTTATAGACCATTAAAATGTTGTATGAAACAATCATTCATCGATACAATTAGATAATAAAAAGTTGTTAATTCACGAATAAGTTGACTGACTCGACTTATAAGCCAGACTACTCGTATTTTGCCAGAAGCATCGGCAGCAGCAGCAGCAGGTCTGTCGCCACACTCGAACCAATTCTTTTTTGCCCAGAAAGAAGAACACAAAGATGCAGAAGCCTTGGCTGCCGTTTCCTACTATGAATGTGTACTCAAAAATCAAGCGCAACGTTGGACTCGTCTCAGAGTTCACAAGAAAGGCAAATATGCCCAGAATCCAAGTCAGGCCAAGCAGAAACGTTAGGCCAAGCACCTGGTGCAGTCTTCTAGCTAGGGTGCCCTTCGCCTTGGCATTGCTGACGCTTCGTCGGAAGAATACCGAGGCTAAGCTCACTACTACCAGTAGGAAGTTGTATGCCAGAGAGGCGCCAAACGGACATAGGAAGGCTGGAATAAGGAGGTCTCTATCGAGCCAGCACAAGGAGTAATGCTGGGCCGAGTTGCCGTGAGCCTCTGTGTAGTTTCGGTATGGCCAGCGGCCTTGAGGCACCGTAGACCAGAAAGTCAAGCCTACGGCCAGGCTCGACAGAATGATCGTCACCAGCATTGTCGCCTTAGTGTAGTGCCGCTGTACCCGGCATTGAAACACGTTGGGCCACATGATTGGCACTGCGATGGTCAGGAAAATGTGCGTGCTGAGTCCATTGCTGCACACGCTAGTGGCCAGAAGGGTGAAGTGCAGAGCCGATGCGACAGCCTGACAAAGCCAGTTCGGCTTGTTTCTAGCCAAACTATTGGCAAAGAACAATAGAAACTGGCAGGCTAGTAGGACGATCATTAGCAGAGTGACGCGACTGCTAGTTAAGTCACGGGATTGTTGACCGTGAGGGGAGCGACGTTGAGCAAGTAAAAAGAGTACGTAGGAGACAATCATGAAGACTAAACAAACCATTGACAGGCTGGATGTTACATAAGTGAGGTTGGACATGATTCGCCGGTGCAAGTTCATCTCCGGGTCCGCCGACTGCTCCAAAGGCACGAACAAGACGGAGAACGCTGTCAGATGGTTGCACGCGCAAGTGACGCTAGAAGCGGTCTCGTCCTCAATCCAGCAGCCATCTGGAGACCACTCCTCGGTGGTGACATTCCAGAATACGCAAGTTGGACGCGAGTACGGTTTAATGCCTTGACAAGATGGCTTCTTTCTAAATGTAATGTATACCGGATCCGGAAGAACCTGCGACACCAGTTCAGTCTTAAGATCGACTGTGAACGAGCCAATGTGCTCTTTCTGAGCACTTTCACTGCCGTTGTTACCATTAAATATCCGATTATCAAACTCTTTTGCATACAGCAGGTCGTCAGATAGAATCACTAGCGACCATCTGCCCGATCTGGTCATATGAGCCGGCAGCTGCAGTACAACATAGTCCTCAGCGGACAGATATTGTAGCGGTGTCCCACCTGCACGGGCCAGAGTTACTTCCTGAATGACGTGGTCGCTGGCTCGAACGCGAACCTCCTGGTAGTTTTCTCTTTCAACCGTCGGTGTCAAGGCTCCATCGGTTAATTCGTCATCTGAGGAGGCGTTCAGCTGGTAACCAATGCTCGTATTAAACACTGAAAAAGCAATGCTGGCGTTAGCAAATGATATCTGGGCGTCCGATACGCCGGTTGCAAACTGCTCGATCAAAGCGACAAATTCCTCAGCCGCTTCGCGATACTGCGTGGCCCAGGTTGGCCTCATCGGATCGCGCAGCTGAGCCATTGTGCCAAGCAGCTCGCTGAAAACGTCCCAGGAGCATTCCAGCCTTAGGCGCTGCTTTTTGTTGCAATCGGATGGATATCGGTGCGCCATCTGCAGTAGATAGTTAGTGTTTAGTAAAAGCAGGGTGAGACAACCACCTGACATGTTCTCGGTATCCTGCCGCTGCTTCATTATATCGTGGAAGAGTCTAATAACGTTGCAGATTCCTCCAATGCTAGCCTTGCCTGGATGACCCTCGACAGCTTCCATCTCAAGAAGATTGACGCGCAGGGCGGCGCGGCAAATTACTTTTGTTGCCAACAAGTAGCTGGCATTGCGGCCCATTATTGTGTACTCGGAGCGACGCGTGCTTCCGTCGGCAGCGCTGGAGCAGGTCACCTCAATCCGTTCATCGAGCGGACTCGCTTGTGAATGGCTGCCGTTAGGAACTCCAACGGACAGTTCAAAGACTAACGTCTTGGTCAGAGTCAAATTTCTGCGCTCCAAACGGTATTCAAACATGGACGATGTGTTTGGTTGCATCTGCAGAGGCGCAACCTTGCACGTGACGCTCAGACACGAGCGGCTGCGGACGATCAATAGACCTACTGGTAGCCAAACGGTTGGCTCATCAAATGAATCTGGCGTAGCGCTAGTATTCGCGTCGGGTAACTCTGTGACAACTGGCACTAGCAGTTCATTCTTGCGATAATCGGTGATCATTTGCATATCGATTGAACCAGCTTCAGCAGTCACTTGTGAATATAGCGAAGCCGTGAGAATGAATGGGAGTAGCATTGAGAGATTCATCGTACGTTCCTGCGTTTAAGGGCAGTGACATGTATTCGCTGACTCAAACTATAACATGAAAATTCGGTGTATCCAAGGCACTTACCAAGAAGCTTGATGCAATTGAGTTCAGAGTTTTAAAATAGCTTCAGATTTTCATCAAGTGCTCACAGCGAAGCCTGCATGCTGGCATTTTTATACAGTTGTGCTGTTATCTAAACTCTGGCGCCTTTATTAAATCGGGATTCTGTGCAGTGCAGTAAATTTTCAACTCAAATTATTAATTCTTGTTATCGAATTTGCCCAAGTGACGCGACGCAGTAGAACAAGTAGAGCAAGTAGAGCAAGTAAATAGTCCCGCCGAAAATTTATTGCCACACTGAGTTAACAATCTCCGTAGGTTTTTTAATTAATTTTCAGACAAAGTTCGGACGACTTAAAATAAAATAGGCCAACAGAACCAGTTTAGAAACTGGTGACCTCAAGTCTGCAACATTTGTTGTCCCCTCCGTGCAAGACTCTGAATGGGCCGTAGCAATATCGCTAGAAATAAATGCCTTGAAATCCATATGAGAAATAAATCATGGTTGTGTCTCATAACTGACACTGACAATGAATTGATATACATTATCAAAGGCAAGGCCTACAGTTTTAATTATATTCCGTCTACATGCATTGAAGCTTTACGCAAGGTCGAAATATCACGTCGATAAACCCATTTAGTTACAACGTCGAAAAGCCCAAAGACCGAAGTGTAATTATTAGATCGAAAAGCAACACGAGCGTACTTCGTTCCTCGTCGAAAGATTGAAATGATCGAAGATCCAAGTGTTGCAAAAACGAAGTGCCATTAAGAATGGATACAGTACGTTTATCAAGTTTGCCAATAAATACGCTCGTACATGTTGTTGCCAGAGATGCGTAGTTTGTATCTAAGAGCTAAATTTGAAAAAGTTCATAGTTTAGAAACATTTGTTGTTTAGAAACGAAATCATCCGAGCCGTATTTTATTTCTCAGATTTCTACCCAAGGCAACATAAAAAGCAAGATTTAAAAAATTTTAGAGCATTTTTGAAACAAATGTTGACAAATTTGATCCAATATTGTATCAAAGAAAGAATATTATTAGCACTCGTTAAAAAAACTATCAAATTAGTATAGAAAACAAACTTACAGTCTTAAAGGATACGTCTGCTGCTAAAAGTACAAGTTTAGCTTCAGCATGTTAAAGATAAAAGTACAAATTAACTGTCCTCTGAAAGTTTTTCGTAATTTAATTCTTGAAAAAAACACTCAAGTAAAACAACTGTTAGAAACTATATTGTAATGAAATTATAAATAAAAACACAATACGTTTGTAAAAAAATAATAATTAATTAATTAGGCTACAGTGGCAGCATTTTCTGCTCGCTTGAGAAACTCTTTAAGTCGGGCGTCCTTCGAATCGTCTGAGAGGCTTGAGAAGCTGGTTCGCAGAGTCTGCAGACGAATAAAATTAAATAAATTCGGCGCACATGTTGATGTTTTGTATTATTAAATAGATTGCTAAACTAAATCAAAGTAAATAAAAAATTATCTAAAAATGGAAATTTTAAGCTACTAAATCTAAATTTACAATTTAAAAAGAAAAAAATTGATTTTAATTTTATTAAACATAAAACCGTACGTGGGCTGTTTTAACGTGATTTTAAACAAAATTGTAAAATTGTATCCGAATCGTGACATTTTTTAATAGTAAAACAAAACTCAATATTATTTGCGACGCGTTTCGGCTAAAACTAGCCATCTTCAGGCACTATCGAACTTAATATTTTTTAATTTTTTTTAATTAATTTTTTTTAATTTTTTAATAGTATTATTGTTAGTAATGGGTAAATAATTGCTAATGGTTATTAATAGAACGTTTTTCAACGCTTTCTATAGAAGTTCAATTAAAATATGAACATTTCAAGACATGCACCATTGATGCTAAATACATGTACTTATTAAAAATCTTTTTGATACATTTGCAAAGCAAGCATGGCTCCTTAAAAAAATTGCTTTATATAGCTTCAGAAATTTGCGAAACCTTACAAAAAATGAACAAAAATTCTCAAGCACAAATCGCACAAGCTTTAAGCTTTCTTAGCGGACAGGTGATCCTGCTCGATTACTATGAGTAGAGTGAAAACTTACCTCCATAAAATTCATAATTTTATACAAATTATCCTTCTCGTAAATTGAGTCTATTTGACTGGATAGTAGCGATGCTGTTGATAGGGATGAGAAATATTATTGTGTTTTATTATTACCGGGTAGGTTTAGATTTTTGTTGTGACTGTTTAAAACACCCATTGCTACAAGAACCCCTTTTTAATCCCTTTTTAAAATTTTATTAAATGTTATTCGCAGTAGCCACTACGAATTCCACACGAAAAGCTCACCTTGACACTTCTAGGCGTCTCGCAGGCAGCCGCTGCGGCTGCGGCAGCTTCAACATCTTTCAACGTATTGAACAGGTTCGACCACATGTCCACCAAGTTCTTCTGACGCTCCGAGTGGCTTGCATTCCTGCATTTATACAATAGATGGGACTTGAATTCTAAGACGGAAGGCAATTTGACGTACAGTACGATTGATAGTTCACCTGTACTGGTGGCGCACGCAGGAAATATAATTTAGGGGGCTCCTATCCCGTCTACATGTATAAGCAAGGACTACTTAATATTGGACTGGTTAAGTAGTCATTGTCTAAAAGTTTGGCATCGCTTCTAAAGCTTTTATGAAGACCTTAAGGTGGAAATTGCATACAGATTTTAGTGTCGATTTTCCAGGAAGCCAACTATTTGAGAGCGCCGATTGAGGGTACGCGCGCACGCCACTCACCTGTACTGCAGGTAGGCATCGGCTCGTTGGTCAACTTTGCAGTGGGCGAAGCACGGCTCAAGCTGAAGCCTCCGCTGCTTCCAACACGGCCTCATCGGGACCAGAATCTTCAGATTATAGCAGAACAGCTTCTCCTCGTTGACGCTCTGCTGGACGCCAATCTCTGCAGCGCCGTTTGACGCTTCATCGTCACCAGCCGACTGCTCGTCAGTCTGACGCCGGCCCCGGATGAAGAGGCTGCGGCCCCCTGCGGCGAGCGCCCAGCCGCCTGGCTGCCACGGCTCCGGCAGCTGGTAGGGCGGCGGCAAGCTGAACTGCAGAGTCTCTCTGTGAGGGATTTGGGATTTGATGAATTGCACTGATGCTAGACTCTTAGAAAACTTGTGCCACTCATAATGCTCACCTCCCCTGGCGAACGTCGTGCAGAACGATGGCTCCACTGCGAGTAGTCCTTAGCAACAGAGCCGGATGCCCCAGCGGGCAATAGTCCACTTGCTGAGGCGCTTCGTACGCGTGTCTGGCGCTGTGCGGCAGCGGCCGAGCGGTCGGTGGAGCGGCCTCGGGACCCAGATCGGCCAGGTAGGGGTGCAGGTCGCTGGTGTAGATGGCGGCCCTCACCGGTTGGGTTGATCTGCGTGCGTTAGAAAAAAAGACCAAGAGATACTACTTATTAATCATCGTACGGTGTTGGACAAAGACTACTTGACAATTTGGGTAAGTAAGCTGGTTGCCGTCACCTGTAAATAGCTTGACCCTGTCCGCCTCCCAAATCCTCATCAGCGGCCGGGTTAAGAAAGAAGACTCGAACAATTGGACGAGGATTATCCGGATCGACGCTGATCACGTGACGCACCAAGCCCAGCCGGAGGTCGTGTACAACTAGGTTGCCGGACTCCAGGCCGATGGCAATCAGCGAGGCGCACCAGGACGCGGTCAGACAGGTAACGGGAGAGCCGAATGTCCACACAGTGTCCGGGCGAAACTCCAGGTCTGTATTTGGTTTAGGAAAAGGCAATAATTTGCATTTTTTTAATCCGGAGAATTTTCTATTGAATCCTTATATTAGTACAAGTGTGCCAGAAGCAATAATTTTTTTGCTGCCATTAATAAAGTAGTAAATTTTGTGCTCAAAATTTTGTGCAGAAAACGGCCAAAAATTACAAAACGTTAGTCTACTTTGAAACAATAGTTTAAAAAAAGTTTTTACGCGTGTCCCTTTAATAATAAAATGTAAAAACCTTCAAAAATTTATTTTAGGGCCTCGCGTAAAAAAGGACTAGCGAAACATAACGCGCAGAAATTCTTGTTCAGGTTTCCAATCTTTTATGAATTATATAGTGTATAATTTGTATGATTGAGCTATCCGGGAGTGAGGTGGCTGCATGGAAAGGGTGTCTTTAGCGATACAGAGCCGAAGGGCTCTCAGGGAATGAGGTGGCTGCATGGAAAGGGTGTTTTTAGCGGTACAGAGCCGAAGGGGGCTATCCGGGAGTGAGGTGGCTGCATGGAAAGGGTGTCTTTAGCGATACAGAGCCGAAGGGCTCTCAGGAAATGAGGTGGCTGCATGGAAAGGGTGTTTTTAGCGGTAGAGAGCCGAGGGATTATCAGGGAGTGAGGTGGCTGCATGGAAAAGAGTGCTTTAGCGGTACAGAGCCGAGGGGGCTATCGGGGAGTGAGGTGGGTGCGTGGGACAGAGGTTTTAGAAGTGGTCCGGTGGGTTGTCTGTGACAAAATAAGTGTTTTAGAATCCCGGATATGGAAACGAGAAGCATCGGTGTCTTCGCAGTGTTTATATAGTTTTACAGTATTTTAAAATTTTCAATAATGTCGAAATTACTCTTGAATTAAATAAAATCTTACTGCACTAAAGGTTAAAAAAATGACAGCCAACTGGAGAGTTAACTTTGTGACTAGCTAAAAACAGTTGCTACGCAAACAAAAATACTCCTGATGCTACGTCTAAACTACTTATTTAGTAGTGAAATACGGACCGGTTAATTTTAATTGTCCCAACCGGCTAATTGATTTTGCTGTTCTACTCGTGTTCAAGCCACTTGTTAAGAGCATGGACGATCGACTCGAAGCTCGTCCATGCGGCGGCATTGCGGGACGCCACGCTTCGTCGCTGGCCGCGGAATACTCTGGACTCGAGGTCAAAGTTACGAACACCCAATTTCGAGTTCTTTCTGGACCCTTGGACTTAACAGTCATTTATATATCTACGACTTATAGACCTTTTTAAAACAGGTAGAGAACGTGCATGATACAAATCAAGTCTTCTTATGGAACCTTAAACGATAATAAAACCTAAATATTAAGGATGCACTAGCGAACTCCGTCTGGAGATGGTGAGTGCGGTATGTGTACTCGGTAGTCAGTGCAATGCTACTGAATGCATAATAAATTAATCTATTTTTATTTGGAATGGGCACCCACCTTGGTCGGACAAATTACAATCTAAAGGAAGTCTTCTTTTAATTTTTGGCTAGGCGACTGCGAGCAAATTGTGGACAATAAAAATTCCACAGACAATTCAGTAAGCAGCGAGCCTGCCTTGGTTACTCTCTCGCCCCTGTCTCTGTTTTGTTCGGTTTATCTTTGGTTTGTCATTCTTCGACTCGGCTTATTCCTAGGTCTTGTTTGTTCAACAATGCAGTCATACAATAGCTATATAGCACCAGTTCATGGCTGAATATTGTTATAGCTAGATTGCTGCGATAGTGGAGATTGTGTGCAGGCTAGGCTACGCATGTGTACGCAGGCAATGCAAGCATGGATACTAAGCTCGGCCGGGGGGGGGGGGGGGCAAGACACGCTTTTATAAGTATTATTTGCTTGACGAACTCGGCAAACTACACGGTCAAAGAGTCAAAAAGGGCACGCAACGAACAAAATAATGGCGCACTCGTTCATTGAGAAATGCGATGCATTCATTTGCTTTTGCAGGGGACGAACCTAAGGACACTTCAAACAAAACTTGGAAAAACGGCTCTGTCTATTTTTAAGTACCGCCGAACGTTGACTTTGCACTCGTTTCGTATTTTCCAGCCAGCCTTTTTCTTTGCGCCTTGGACTTCGCCTTGCTGTTTAAGTCTTGAATGCTGCCTTCTATAGAATCCATGTGAGCTTCCTGATGGGAAGCTACCATTAATCGTATTATAAAAGCATTCAATTAGTTAAAACTTAAGGTTGAAAGCTGATTTAAAAAATCTAAGGAGACTGAGAGCAGCAGGTAGTGAAATAGAAGTGATGTGACGTATTTGGAGCAGGATAGAGATATTGATAGAGGCAGAGGGGGAATAGAAGTAATTGGAGTCAGGTGGCTGGAGAGGGATAGAGATTTAGATAGAGGCACAGAGTGCAGTGAAGTAACGGGGGAGTGGGGTGGCTGGAGAGGGATAGAGATTTAGATAGAAGCAGAGAGTGCAGTGAAGTAACGGGGAGTGGGGTGGCTGGAGAGGGATAGAGATTTAGATAGAGGCAGAGAGTGCAGTGAAGTAACGGGGAGTGAGGTGGCTGGAGAGTGATAGAGATTTAGAAAGAGGCAGTGAGTGCAGTAAAGTAAAAGTAATTTAGAAGTTAAAGCATACAGGACCGTAGGTGGCGTCAGAAAGACAGAGGCTCAGTCAGTAAAGCAAGCAGCTGGTAGCATGCATTTATCTATAGCACGATAAGACAGTTAGCTAAATAAAGAACACAATCAATCACAATGATTGAAACTTTTCAAAGTCCAGGCCTGCTCACCTTTGCCCACTTTTAGCAGAGAATATATGAGGACTTTATAATCGCCGGACCAGGCCACTGCGGCGCAAACGGAAACGGACTTGTCCATCGTCTGCTCAGTGCCCAGCGTCCGTCCTGGCCTCAAGAACTGCACCGAAGGCAAGCTGCGGGTTGCGGAAATAACGACTTCGCAGGATAGACACACGCCAGTCATGAATCTTCCTTGATCTTTATACAGCGCTAACTTGTTGACTAAGTAAAAACTCTTGGAGGTCATTCGAAAAAGCGACAGCACATGTAAGCAGAGCAACTCACGCGATGCTTCCAGCCAGGTTGCTGTTAGCTTCTCCCGCCAGGTACTTCAGCTCAGCCGGCCTTTCCCGTCGAAAATTGGCCTCGCGCAGCTGGAGATGAGCCTGGGTGAGCAGGTGCGCGCTGCCGCTGCCGACCACCTCGCCGCTGCTGTCAATCAGCTTCAGGTTGGGCGCATTGGCGCCGGCTGTTGACGTCACTGGCTGGGGCTGCCTCACGCGAAGTACAGCGGCTAGAGGGCTCAGCTTCAGGACGGGAATGCGGCCCGCCTCCTCTGACGCGTTCGGCTGTTGCTAAGGGGATTATAAGCGAAAATTCCTTTATTTAGACTAGACTTATCCATTTACTGATTGATGTAACTAGTTATCTATCTATCTACCATCTATTGCCAGGACCTGCACCGGAGCGGTTACGAAAATTAGGTTTTCTCGGTAGCGGCAACATGCTTTTCCACTACTCGAGAGTAGCCTGATTTTCGCATGGCATGTAGCTGGTTCCAGTTGGTAGTTCCACTGGATAAAAGCGCTTACCGCGCCCATTGGCTTTCCAGCTGCCTTAATCGCTTCCGGTAATCTTGTGTGCGTGCTAATTTTAAGCGGGATTGGCTGCGGCAAGCAAGCTCGAAAGAGCTCGCTTCGCTCGCTCTTTCTCGCTATCTACCATCTATTGCCAGGACCTGCACCGGAGCGGTTACGAAAATTAGGTTTTCTCGGTAGCGGCAACATGCTTTTCCACTACTCGAGAGTAGCCTGATTTTCGCATGGCATGTAGCTGGTTCCAGTTGGTAGTTCCACTGGATAAAAGCGCTTACCGCGCCCATTGGCTTTCCAGCTGCCTTAATCGCTTCCGGTGATCTTGTGTGCGTGCTAATTTTAAGCGGGATTGGCTGCGGCAAGCAAGCTCGAAAGAGCTCGCTTCGCTCGCTCTTTCTCGCTATCTACCATCTATTGCCAGGACCTGCACCGGAGCGGTTACGAAAATTAGGTTTTCTCGGTAGCGGCAACATGCTTTTCCACTACTCGAGAGTAGCCTGATTTTCGCATGGCATGTAGCTGGTTCCAGTTGGTAGTTCCACTGGATAAAAGCGCTTACCGCGCCCATTGGCTTTCCAGCTGCCTTAATCGCTTCCGGTGATCTTGTGTGCGTGCTAATTTTAAGCGGGATTGGCTGCGGCAAGCAAGCTCGAAAGAGCTCGCTTCGCTCGCTCTTTCTCGCTATCTACTATCTATCTATCTATCTATCTATCTATCTATCTATCTATCTATCTATCTATCTATCTATCTATCTATCTATCTAACGTTTATTCTGCGAATTTTTTTATCAATTAAATTTCAAATTCAAATTCATTACACAGGGTTTATACCAAAAAAGTTTAAACGAGAAGGAAGCACAATATTAAAAAAAATTTTAGTAACACATTTGCTAGCGGTATGCAGAATTGAAATAATCTATGATTTTTATTTAAAGAATCCCGTTTTTTGACAGAATTGTTTGTTTTTCAATAAGTAATGTAGCATTGGATTTAAACATATAAATATATGTGCCACAAATTTTTTGTTTATAAATTCACGTCGATTTAAAAAAATATTTTTGTATCAAAAGTAGGCAGTCTTCGATCTACAGGTTTTGGGAGGAAATTCTATTGGTTGGCTGAGTATATTCTGAAAAGTGTATGTTTGTTCTCAGCAGAAATTAAACGATTTTGTTTGGCGTTTACATAAGATCTCAAAAAATTCTATTTGCTTTAAGGTCACTAGAATTTCCCCTTCGCCACGAGGACACCGATGTTTCTCGGTCTTCAAGGTCACTGGAATTTCCCTTTCATCCCGAGGACACATATGCTTCTCGTTTCTTCAAGGTCACTGGAATTTCCCTTTAACCACGAGGACACCGATGCTTCTCGTTTCTTCAAGGTCACTGGGATTTTCCCTTTCATCCCGAGGACACCTATGCTTCTCGTTTCTTCAAGGTCACTGGGATTTTCCCTTTCACTACGAGGACACCGATGCTTCTCGTTTCTGCAAGGTCACTGGGATTTTCCCTTTCATCCCGAGGACACCGATGCTTCTCGTTTCTTCAAGGTCACTGGGATTTTCCTTTTCACTACGAGGACACCGATGCTTCTCGTTTCTGCAAGGTCACTGGGATTTTCCCTTTCATCCCGAGGACACCGATGCTTCTCGTTTCTGCAAGGTCACTGGGATTTTCCCTTTCATCCCGAGGACACCTATGCTTCTCGTTTCTTCAAGGTCACTGGGATTTTCCCTTTCACTACGAGGACACCGATGCTTCTCGTTTCTGCAAGGTCACTGGGATTTTCCCTTTCATCCCGAGGACACCGATGCTTCTCGTTTCTGCAAGGTCACTGGCATTTCCCTTTCACTTCGAGGACACCGATGCTTCTCGGTTCTTCAGGGTCCCTATTATTTTCCCTTCGTTACGAGGTCACTATCGGTTTTTATGCTACACAAAGGTCATTGTAATTAAACAAAGTCTAATAGCACTTCACTCCTAATCTTCATCCTCGTTACCCTTTTTCTACTTCCTCGTCTCATTCTACTTGAGCTCCTTTCATCAGCGGCCGTGGCTGCTGACGATGAGCGCCGATTGTTGCTCGGTTTTTTATCGCCGCCGCCGCCGCTGACGGATCTGGCGGAGCGGCGGCCTCGGCGAGCGGCGACCGCAGCGGCCGACGCGGAGGATTTGCGCGAGGCCGATCCGCGACCGCTGCTGCTGCCGCCGGCGCTGGACAAAACCGACTGTTTGCGGGCGGACGATCTTCTGGCCCGTGGCTGAGTCTTTGTTTCGGATTTTTCGATACATTTTATTTGAGAAATTCTAGAGTCAGGTGTCTTGGTTTGGTTATCCAAACTAAACAGATTTGCAAACTTTTTGCCGCTTCGTTAGAAGAAAAAATTTACTTTTGAACATTCATTTTTAATTCAGTAACTTTTTAAATTTTAGAATTGAGCTTCATTCAAAACGTGGGTTAACTGTAAATATCTCTAATTAAAATTGTCTCGTCAAGCTGGGACTCGAACCAAGGACCTTTCGATAATAAGGCAGATAGCTACGAGAAGTTGTACCCGCAAGATATGCTAATGGAATGCAACTGTTGATTTGAAACGTATCTACACATGCAGTCACATGTCAGAGTTACGCCCGAGTGTGACGCTGTGTCAGACAAACAGTAACGGCGAGAATTTTCTGTCAACTGACAAGGAATATAAAATCTGTGTTCTGGCCAAGTTGAGCGGCCCGGTTAACAAACAAAAATGTTCAGAATACAATACAAGCTTTACACACTGGTCTGCCCGTAAAGCTGCTGCATGGCTGGTAGGGGTTAAAAGGGCGCCCTAGCCCATGCGCCGTGTGTGCGTACGTGGAGGCCGCTTTTTTTGTTGCCGTTCGCTTGCTTGCTTAGTTGGCTTGCGTATTCTGTCTGTCTTCACCAGGCTGCACGCAGCCATAGTGAGCGCAGCGTAGTGAGTAACTGCTACATGCAATTCAGCGAATAGAATTGGCAGATGCGGAGAGAAAGGCAGAGAGAAGAGTTGAGCACGTAATTATATATTCTAAGGATAAATAGCGAAACGCGGTCTCAGACGCGGCACGCTGACTCATAACCAACTTAAGCAACTTAGGTATGTCTATTAAGGCATTGTATTATCGTTTCCTCGGCCCAAAAGGCCAACTCTACGTTGAATACTCGTTGAGGATATTGGCCTTGTTGCTAGGCAGTTCGTGCATTGTACTAGCCGCTATTTGGCTACTACCAAGCGGCTCAACCGTATCGGATGCGAAAACTGCCGGTAGCGAGTCGCTAGAGGCGGTGAACTTGGCTCGCAGCTCGCTTCGCCACGCCTGGGAGCAGTACCGCAAGCACAGCTGGGGCGCCAACGAATTAGCGCCAAATTCTAAAGCGCCCTGCAAGGTCACCGATAAACTTGTTGGCCGAAAATCCGGTTTGACCATTGTTGAAAGCTTGAGTACTCTGCATTTGATGGGGCTAGATGTGGAGTTCTTGCAGGTTTGTATTGTTAAACTATGCAATGCCATTGGTGTAAGCAAGTCCATGTTAGCTCTTGATAAACGCATTTTTATCCAAATTTTACTCAGGCAAAACAATGGATTGAGTCCGACTTCGACTTCACCAACGTAACGGATTCCGTGAGCACGTCCGAGACGAGTTCGCGTCTTCTCGGCGGTCTTTTGTCGGCCTTCAGCCTCACGGAGCAGCCAGTGTTTCTCTACAAGGCGTTGCAGGTTGCCGAAGGCCTGCTAGTAGCATTCGAAACATCGTCAGGCCTGCCAGCTTCAACGACGACGCCCTTCCAGGGTCCTCATCATGGCGGCGATCGCCTCGTCAGACTCGACCAAATTGTCCCGCTGTACCTGGAGTTGTCGTTCCTGAACCGGCTGACCGGACTGGCAAAGTACGGCGAGGCGGCAGCTGCGATTCTCGCTCCGCTGACGAAGCATCTGACCTCGCAACCGACTGCTAACGACACAAGCTCAGCTGTCTGGTGGCCGCCAAGCCTCTGGGACGTTCGCACTGGTGCCCCAGCGACGGATCAGCTACCAAAAGTTGACGACTGGACGAATTTGTTGGGTCTATTGAAGCTGGCCGAGGTGACCATCAAGGCTCATCTGCTTCTTGATGGCGACCGGAGTGTTTTGAACCTGTTCCAACGACTGATCTCGGGTCGGCTGCGACTGGAAGCTTGGCTGAATTGTCGACCCAGCGAATCGAATGAGTGCCGATTCAACTTAACCGTCTGCCGGCTAGTGGAGACGCTGCTGCTCAGCATGGGCCAGTCCCGCGATCCGATTGTCCAGCGAGACTTTGCCCACCAACTCGGCAATCTCTGCTTGTCAACGGTGCAGCTTGGCGAATTGAATCTGACCCCCGATCAGCTGTTGCTAAGGCAGTCAACCAGACCGTTGGCTAACAACGGACTCGAACTAGTCGAGGCTGCCAACGCTCATTACGCGGCGCCTCCAGAACCGGTTCTAGCCGGTCTGCTGCTCTGGAGCCGGCGACGGAGAATTCAGCACGCGCAGCTGCTGACGCTGACTCTTCGATCTATTGCACAACGTCTGAGAGGTCCGAGCGGCTATCAGGGCTTGCGCCGGGTGGCTCTCAGTTCAAGCAGCGGCGCCCGGAAGGAAAACTCTGGCGCCGCTGGAGGAGGAGCTGGCGGCGACGAACTGCAAACCGACAATCGGCAGCCGAGCTATCTACTGGGCCAGACGTTGAAGTACATCTACATGGCGTTCGAGCCGACGCAGTTGAATCTGGTCAGCGGCGACTGGGTGTTCAATACGGCTGGCCAGCTGCTGCCCGTGTGCAGCGGCCGTCAGTTCAGTCGGCTGCGTCAGCTGGTGGACACCAACTGGCTGGAGGTGCGTCGGCAGCTGGCAGATCTTGAAGTGCTGCGCTTGACTCGACAACGCCAGCGAAGCAAAGATATCGAGGTCGAGTTGGAGGCGAGACGGGGCGGCTGCGTCAGGCATGGCGACCCAACAGTTTGGGTGCCAGCAATTATTGCGGCTTTTCTGTCTGTTTTATTTTGACTGTACGACTTGCGACCGCACACTTGGCGCCCAGCATGTATATAAGCGCACAACCAAGTGAACAATTCAATCATTTTTAATTGAGCATAATGGACCGTTTTTCCTTGTGATATTTGTGGAAATTACTTATCCACAAAGCCAAAATTTACTAATGCTTTTAATACCAATACTAATACAAATACTTTTAATAATAATGCGTTGACGCATTGTAGCATTACTACTCACGCCTACAATGTATATTCAATATACAGAGTCAGTGGCACCCAGTTCCCTTAAAAAGTATTCAATTTAAGTTCAAAATAAAAAACATTTAAAATGTTTACATACAATATTACAATAACAATCTTTGACTATATTTTGTATGCCTTACCTAAAAAGAGCTGAGCATGGTTCTACCTTTCAACAGACAGACAAGCAGGGAGCCAGACAGATAAAAGGACTGGACGATAGATAGATAGATAGATAGATAGATAGAAAGATAGATAGATAGATAGATAGATAGATGGATAGATAGATAGATAGATAGATAGATAGATAGATAGATAGATAGATAGATAGATAGATAGATAGATAGATAGATAGATAGATAGATAGATGGAAAAATTTTACCACATTCAGAAAAATTTATTTTTTCACGAATATTCTACTTTTAGTAGAATCCACGAAATGTCTAAAGAAATTTTAATTTGTTCTTAGTCAATATGGTGAACTTACGACACTAAGTTTCCCTATCCTCATCCCAGCTCGGTAGGCTGAAGCAAGATAGAATGAAGCCTTTGTTTAAGGTCACAGATTATCTCCTTGATTTGTGGTTCGAACCCACGATTTTTTCAAAATCATTAAAACATCGTTGAGACCGACTATATATAGACTACTGTGCACTTCTACAGTGTAAATTGCACTAACCTGAGAGGCGTCGCCTTCCAACCCGTCTTCTCCAGTCGCGTCATCTCCAGCAGCGTGGCCAGCTCCAGTTGCGTGCTGATTCGGCTTGCCCACCTGCTGCTCCAGTTCCTTTGCCCAGGCGTCGCGTGGCACACGATGAAATTCCAGCGTTATAGCCTGGGTTGAAGCGTCTGGATTTCACAAGGGGTTTTAATAGGCCTATATTAAGCAGAAAATGGATGCTATAGACTCGACCTTAAATAGATTACGAAGTAAATTAGATTAGATTGGCTCGAGCAAAATTGTAATCCCGTTTGGCGAGTATGAGTACATTTAATTATTTAATGAGGCAGGTACGTATCAAGGTCCACATGAAGTTACGTTTTTAAATTTGTCCTTGGTACTAATACGAGATTTAAATTGACGCGATTTTAAACTTAATTATTAATAAAAGATTACGGAATTGACACGGATGTGCAATACTAGCAAATACAAAATCATAGACAATCAAAACTAGTAAAATAAAAACTGCACCCATTTTCACACCGTTTTTATATAGGTCTAACAAATATCAGGATAGCCTAATAAGTATTCCTAAGTAGACTAATAATTAATAAAGGCGAGAATCAAAACTTACTCTGCATAGTCAGAGCCAAATATTCGCCATCGGCAGACAAGCTGATCCCCAAACAGTTGATCTTCTTTTCGCCCTCATCCTCATTCACCAGGCGGGCCAGATAAAAGGCGGAGCCGTCCCAGAGGAACAGCCTGGCCAAGCCCAGCTCATCCACCGTGGCCAGCAGGTGCAGTTCCGGTTTCAACTGCGCAGTTGCTATGTGAGCCAAGTCGAGTCCCGTTGCCTCGAATGAGCCAATTGTTGCCATGGTGACGCTGTCCAGGGCGAGCAATTGACCGCCCTCGCAGGCGCAGAAGACGTAGCGGCTGCCGTACTGATCTGCTGGCTGTTGCTGCAGGTCCGGCTGGTCAGCTGACGGGCAGAGGAATTTTATTGCCGATCGAATGTTTGGTACTATTCGGCAGAGATCGGTTGGCACCTGCGGCGGCTTGTGTCTGCAGATGAAGGGGAAGCTGATGAAGCTGATGAAGCTGATGAAGCTGATTAAGATGCTGCGGTTTACGAGTTATTTACAAACCAAAAAAAGTTTCTCGGCTTTTTCATCAAAGTACAAACTGATAAAAGCTTCAAAGAAACTGAAAACTATTTTTGTAGACTAAATTAAGGTTAATTACTAGATTAAGGTTAATAGAAGCTCAAAACAAATTATCCAAGCTGAATAAATAGTAAAGTTAAGTTTTTTCAGCTAAAAACTAACAAAAAACTGCTTTAAAAAGATGACACATAAAGTAATGAGAGCATGGCTTAAGCGGATTTACAAAGACCTAATTCGTACCGAGCTTGCTCCTGAACTCGCTCCTCTTCATGTGAAAAAAATTCTTGAAACGAGCGCTCCAACACGGACTCGAGAATTTTGTCGATGAGGCGGTAGGGCTGGGGCAGCGGGTCACGGTGCTTGTCCGGGTCAAGGACAAAGTCGGCATCGATGTCCGGGCTGGGCTCAGAGAATTGCGAAAGACTGAGCGAGTCTTGGCGTTTGCGCATGTAGACTGGCATCCTTGAGTTCTTCAAGTGAGTTTAATAAGGCTCTGCAAAATTATAAATAAAAATACGTGGCTTTTTGGGCTGGATCGCTAAATTAGTCTTGATAAAGCATATAAAACAAAATTGCCTATGATTGCAATTACTTTATAAAACTTTACCACACTTATCCATTGCCATGTTATAAATGGCCACAAAATATTGACATGTTAGTAGCACCATTATTGAAATAAATTATACTAGCAAAGTCAACTTTGTATGCATGATAGCATTTTGATAATTGTTGAAATGGGCCTTAAAGCATAATAAAACTTTATATTAAAATATAAACTATCAAATCTTAAACAAACCTCAAGGCAGCAAGATGATTGACTTCCTATGAATTTAACAATTTACACAAAAATAATGTTTATTGTGTAAAATATGTTTAAATCGTTTAATGCTAAAATAAATGAAAAATTACTATTTTTGGCCTTTTTCGACGGACAGCTTAGTTCTAGACAATATTTTAATGTCCAAATTAAAAAAGTTTAGATTGTATGTTTTTTATATCCTTCAAGCTAGGTCTTTCATACCTACAAGCAATAATCGGTGATTAATTTACCCAAAGTGAGCAAACTTCATATAGTTACTATTAAAAAAAGAATTTTCGTATAAAAAAACAGAACAAATCCTTTTTGTAACAAATTTTGCTTAACGGCTACAAGATTCGCTTTTTGTTATCCACTGCGTCAGCTAGTCATTTAATAAATAGTCGAATACTTAAAACGTTTCTTGTTAAATCTGTAAAAAACAATGCATCTCGATTTACTTAAGTTACCAATTGAATTTTTCTTTTCGGATAATTGTGGTTGAAATAGGGTAAACTGCTTAAGCACCCAAAAATGCGATCGAAATATTTAGTTAAAAGTATAATGTGGCCAGAGTAAATAAGTCAATTAGATGCCCGGTTAAATTTTTTTGCTTTAGAATATAAAAAAACAGTTTTTCGTAGCCCAAAAAGCATACTAGATACATACTGTTCTGAAAGCATAACGCACACATTTGCTTTTGTTTTACCTTTTGTTTTCTTGTAAACAAATTTTCAAAAGTAACTTTTTCATAGATATTATGATTTGCATTATGTTAATGCAAACATTTCTTCTCACCCTACCCGAGAGTCACTCAGCCGTAAAACGTATAGTTTTAATACTAGCTCTTCGGTGCCCCCCCAGGGGGGCGCAGACAGGCATTTTAAATCACCCAAGTACTCAACGGAAATCTTCCTAAGCTGCTAGAAAATCTTTGCAGCAAAATTAAAGTCTCCCTAAAAGCATAATATCCTTCAGTGTATTCAGAAAATCTACTGAAAGTCTCCCCGAGCAATTAGCCAATTGCCCCAGCACTTGAAAAATCTCCCAACCAGCTAGATAATCTTTCCGAGCAGCTGGAAAATTTTTTAGAGCAGTCAAAAAATCTCCCTCCCAGCAGTAAAGTAAAAAATCCCACCGTCAGTTAGAAAATCCCCCAATCAAATAGAAACTTTCCCCGGGCAGTTAAAAATCCCCTAAGCAGACCGAAAAGCCCCCACAGAAGAAAAATCTTCGGGTAAAAAATACCCCCACAGACAGAAAATTCCCCAACCAGACAAAGAATCCCAAGCAGAAAAAAAGTCTCATGAGCAGTTGGAAATTCTACCCGAGGCAGTTGAAAAATCTTCCGGAGCGTTTAAGAAATCCACTTTAAACAGTTGGAAAATCTACCTGAGGCAGTTAGAAAAACTTCTAATGCAGTTAAAAAACTCATGGAGCATTTAGAAAACCCCCCTCGAACAGTCCGAAATCACCCAAGCAGTAAAAAATCCCCCGATAAAATAAAAAATTTTCCTAACAGTAAGAAATCCCCTCAGCAGACCGAAAATTTCCATGAGCAGCTAGAATATCCCCATCAAGCAGTTAGAAAATCTACCCGAGGCAGTTAGAAAAACTCCTCATGCAGTTAAAAATCTCCCGGACCATTTAGAAAATCCCCCTCAAGCAGCCCAAAAACACCCAAGCAGTTAGAAATCCCCTAATCAGACAGAAAAGTTCCTCGAGCAGTTAGAAAATCCCCAAGCAGACCGAAAATCTCCCGGAGCAGTTAGAAAATCTCCTTCAAGCAGTCCAAAATCACCCAAGCAGCTGAATTTTTTTCGAGCAGCTAGAAAATTTTTGAGAGCAGCGGAAAAATCTTCCTCCAGGATAAGGTAGAAAACACGAACAGAAAAAATCTCCCCTGCAGCTAGAAAATCCCTTTTGGGAATTCGGAAATTCCAATCAAATAGAAACTTTCCCCGAGCAGTCAGAAATCCCGTAAACATAGAAAAAACTTTTGCGAGCAGTCGGAAAATCTTTCCCCAGCAGTCAGGTAGAAAGCCCCTCAAGCAGACGGAAACCCACCAGCAGTTAGAAAATCCCCTTCTAGGAGTCAGAAATCCCCCAATCAAAGAGAAAATTCCCTGAGCAGTCAGAAATTCCCCGAGTTCCCCAAGTTCCCCAAACAAAATTCCCCAGGCAGACTACTCGAACATTTATAAAATCCCCTTTCAGCAGTTAGAAGATATACCCTAAGCAGACAGAAAACCTCCCTAAGCAATTAGAAAATCTTCCCGAACAGACAGAAAATACCCCTCGAGCAGTCAGACACTGCCCAAGTAGTTAAAAAGTCCTCTTCGAGCAGTTAGAAAATCTTCCCGGAGCATTTACAAAGACCCTTCGAGCAGTCAAAAATCACTTAAGAACTAAAAAAAAGTCCTGTTCGGGCAGTCAGAAATCCCCCAAGTAAACAGAAAATTCCCCAAGCAGACTACCCGAACATTTATGAAATCCTCTTCGAGCAGTTAGAAAATCTTTCCAAGCAAGCAGAAAATCTCCCCGAGCATTTAGAAAGACCCTTCGAGCAGTCAAAAATCTCCCAAGAAGTAAAAAGTCCAGTTCGGGCAGTCAGAAATCCCCAAATCAGGTAGAACATATTCCGGAGCTGTTAGAAATCCCCCAAGCAGACAAAAAAGAGCAGTTAGAAAAAATTCCCAAGCAGTTAAGAAGTCCCCCTGCAGCATTATAAATTTCCAAGTCAACCAAAAAATTCCCCCAGCAGAAAATAATCGCCCAAGCAGTTAGGAAATTCCCCTTGCGGCATTCTCAGAAATCCACCAATCCGATAGAAAATCACACCGAGCAGTTATAAAATCTCCTTGAGCAGACAGAAAATCCCCAAGCAGACCGAAAATCTCACTGAGCAATTAGAGAATCTTCCCAAAAAGTTTTACAAAAAATTTCCACGAGCAGTAAGAAATCGAAGAGGTAGAAAATCTCCCAGGCAGACGGAAAATGTCCCCCCCGAGCATTTATAAAATTTTCTTCGAGCAGTCAGAAATTCCCAAGTAGACAGAAAAGTTCCCCAACAGATAGAAAATCTCCCAAGGTGTTAGAAAGTGCCGTTCGAGCTGTTAAAAATCTCCAGTCACAAAGATAATTTTCCCAAACAGCAAGAAATCCCTAAGCAAACAGAAAACTCTCAATAGGAGGTACAAAATCTCCCAAGCCGAAAAATCTCCCCCGAGTAAGGTCGAAAATCCACTAAGCTGACAGAAAAACCTCCGCGAGCATTTAGAAAATCCTCTTTGATCAGTCAGAAATTCTCCAAGCTGTTCCCTTCGAGTAGCTCGAAGTCCCCTTTGAGCAGTAAGAAATCTCCCAATCAGATAAAAAAATTTCTCAGAGCAGTTAGAAATCTCCCCGAGCAGTAAGAATATCTCCTTAAACAGTTGGAAAACTTCCAAACAGTAAGAAGATAGCTTCGAGCAGTTAGAAATCCCCTGATTATATAGAAAATTACCCCGAGCAGTCTGTACGAGTAGACATCCCCTAATCAGTTAGAAAATTTCCCCGAGAAGTTTCAAATCCCCCAATCAGACAGACAATCTCCCCGAGCATTCAGAAAATCCCCTTCTAGCGGTTGGAAAAACTTCCCGATGCAGTAAGAAAACCTCCTTGAGCAGTAAAAAAGTCTCCCAGAACAGTTAGAAAATCCCATTGGAGCAGTCAGAAATCCACAAGCAGTTAGAAAGTCTCCCAGCACCCTAACAGTCAGAAAATTTATAAAAGTCGTTAGAAAATTTCCCAAGCAGTTAGCAAATCTCCCTGAGCATCTAGGAAATCCCTAAAAGTGTAGAAAAAATTGTTCCCGAGCTTGTAGGAAAATCACTACAGCAGATAAAAAATCCTGCGAGCAGGTAGGAAGTCGCTATTATAACGCCTTATCAAAGACACGTGCGCTTTAAGAAAATTAAGCTAATCACAATTTAAGATTTGGCAGGCTATCAGACTTACCGATCAGTATCGTGCTCGACGAAGACCTCTTAAACAGCTTTTGCTTCTTTGAAAAGCTTTCTCAATCTGACAGGGCTACAAAAACTAACATTCTTTACTTACTGACTCGAGACATGATTGGCAAATTCACTGCAGAACGGCCCACGGCTTCTTAAATAAAAATATTTCGCTCAAGCATCCACACTTTTAAGCCAATTTATTCAATGTTGGCTCTCCAGCTGGGCGAGAAATAATCAATCGCTAATAAAATGTACACAGATCGCTTGAGCAGTTTTTCTATTGACCTTGTAAACAACCATTAAGCTTGGGTTGGGGCAGTATACTCTAGCTAGGTGAGAAAATTTATATTCTCTTCTTACCGGCGCGACAATTTAGGTAAACTTGGAGCAGTGTACTCTAGCTTTATGACGCAACTTTTTCAAATAAAAAATTAGACAGTGCAGAGTTTGAGAATTATTGGCCCGCGAATTTTAACTGAGCACAAAACTTTATGACGCAATCTAAAATAAAATCAACATTCTGACAGTGCCGAGTTTGACCTTTGTTGGCCTCGCATTGAAAGCATAGGAAAAACTCGTTTTTCGAATATTTAATCCCCTTACACTTGGAGAAGAGCTTGCAAACTTTCACGGTCTCATCCTCGAAGAATTTGCAATCTTTTGGCACAAATTAGGTAGGAAAATCACTACAGCAGATAAAAAATCCTGCGAGCAGGTAGGAAGTCGCTATTATAACGCCTTATCAAAGACACGTGCGCTTTAAGAAAATTAAGCTAATCACAATTTAAGATTTGGCAGGCTATCAGACTTACCGATCAGTATCGTGCTCGACGAAGACCTCTTAAACAGCTTTTGCTTCTTTGAAAAGCTTTCTCAATCTGACAGGGCTACAAAAACTAACATTCTTTACTTACTGACTCGAGACATGATTGGCAAATTCACTGCAGAACGGCCCACGGCTTCTTAAATAAAAATATTTCGCTCAAGCATCCACACTTTTAAGCCAATTTATTCAATGTTGGCTCTCCAGCTGGGCGAGAAATAATCAATCGCTAATAAAATGTACACAGATCGCTTGAGCAGTTTTTCTATTGACCTTGTAAACAACCATTAAGCTTGGGTTGGGGCAGTATACTCTAGCTAGGTGAGAAAATTTATATTCTCTTCTTACCGGCGCGACAATTTAGGTAAACTTGGAGCAGTGTACTCTAGCTTTATGACGCAACTTTTTCAAATAAAAAATTAGACAGTGCAGAGTTTGAGAATTATTGGCCCGCGAATTTTAACTGAGCACAAAACTTTATGACGCAATCTAAAATAAAATCAACATTCTGACAGTGCCGAGTTTGACCTTTGTTGGCCTCGCATTGAAAGCATAGGAAAAACTCGTTTTTCGAATATTTAATCCCCTTACACTTGGAGAAGAGCTTGCAAACTTTCACGGTCTCATCCTCGAAGAATTTGCAATCTTTTGGCACAAATTAGGTAGGAAAATCACTACAGCAGATAAAAAATCCTGCGAGCAGGTAGGAAGTCGCTATTATAACGCCTTATCAAAGACACGTGCGCTTTAAGAAAATTAAGCTAATCACAATTTAAGATTTGGCAGGCTATCAGACTTACCGATCAGTATCGTGCTCGACGAAGACCTCTTAAACAGCTTTTGCTTCTTTGAAAAGCTTTCTCAATCTGACAGGGCTACAAAAACTAACATTCTTTACTTACTGACTCGAGACATGATTGGCAAATTCACTGCAGAACGGCCCACGGCTTCTTAAATAAAAATATTTCGCTCAAGCATCCACACTTTTAAGCCAATTTATTCAATGTTGGCTCTCCAGCTGGGCGAGAAATAATCAATCGCTAATAAAATGTACACAGATCGCTTGAGCAGTTTTTCTATTGACCTTGTAAACAACCATTAAGCTTGGGTTGGGGCAGTATACTCTAGCTAGGTGAGAAAATTTATATTCTCTTCTTACCGGCGCGACAATTTAGGTAAACTTGGAGCAGTGTACTCTAGCTTTATGACGCAACCTTTTCAAATAAAAAATTAGACAGTGCAGAGTTGGAGAATTATTAGCCCTCGAATTGGAGCAGTGTACTCTAGCTTTATGACGCAACTTTTTCAAATAAAAAATTAGACAGTGCAGAGTTTGAGAATTATTGGCCCGCGAATTTTAACTGAGCACAAAACTTTATGACGCAATCTAAAATAAAATCAACATTCTGACAGTGCCGAGTTTGACCTTTGTTGGCCTCGCATTGAAAGCATAGGAAAAACTCGTTTTTCGAATATTTAATCCCCTTACACTTGGAGAAGAGCTTGCAAACTTTCACGGTCTCATCCTCGAAGAATTTGCAATCTTTTGGCACAAATTTGATCAAAATCGGTTGAGCCGGGTTCTTAAATAAAAATATTTCGCTCAAGCATCCACACTTTTAAGCCAATTTATTCAATGTTGGCTCTCCAGCTGGGCGAGAAATAATCAATCGCTAATAAAATGTACACAGATCGCTTGAGCAGTTTTTCTATTGACCTTGTAAACAACCATTAAGCTTGGGTTGGGGCAGTATACTCTAGCTAGGTGAGAAAATTTATATTCTCTTCTTACCGGCGCGACAATTTAGGTAAACTTGGAGCAGTGTACTCTAGCTTTATGACGCAACCTTTTCAAATAAAAAATTAGACAGTGCAGAGTTGGAGAATTATTAGCCCTCGAATTGGAGCAGTGTACTCTAGCTTTATGACGCAACTTTTTCAAATAAAAAATTAGACAGTGCAGAGTTTGAGAATTATTGGCCCGCGAATTTTAACTGAGCACAAAACTTTATGACGCAATCTAAAATAAAATCAACATTCTGACAGTGCCGAGTTTGACCTTGGTTGGCCTCGCATTGAAAGCATAGGAAAAACTCGTTTTTCGAATATTTAATCCCCTTACACTTGGAGAAGAGCTTGCAAACTTTCACGGTCTCATCCTCGAAGAATTTGCAATCTTTTGCAAGCAGTCAGAAATCCACAAGCAGTTAGAAAGTCTCCCAGCACCCTAACAGTCAGAAAATTTATAAAAGTCGTTAGAAAATTTCCCAAGCAGTTAGCAAATCTCCCTGAGCATCTAGGAAATCCCTAAAAGTGTAGAAAAAATTGTTCCCGAGCTTGTAGGAAAATCACTACAGCAGATAAAAAATCCTGCGAGCAGGTAGGAAGTCGCTATTATAACGCCTTATCAAAGACACCGTGTGCGCTTTAAGAAAATTAAGCTAATCACAATTTAAGATTTGGCAGGCTATCAGACTTACCGATCAGTATCGTGCTCGACGAAGACCTCTTAAACAGCTTTTGCTTCTTTGAAAAGCTTTCTCAATCTGACAGGGCTACAAAAACTAACATTCTTTACTTACTGACTCGAGACATGATTGGCAAATTCACTGCAGAACGGCCCACGGCTTCTTAAATAAAAATATTTCGCTCAAGCATCCACACTTTTAAGCCAATTTATTCAATGTTGGCTCTCCAGCTGGGCGAGAAATAATCAATCGCTAATAAAATGTACACAGATCGCTTGAGCAGTTTTTCTATTGACCTTGTAAACAACCATTAAGCTTGGGTTGGGGCAGTATACTCTAGCTAGGTGAGAAAATTTATATTCTCTTCTTACCGGCGCGACAATTTAGGTAAACTTGGAGCAGTGTACTCTAGCTTTATGACGCAACTTTTTCAAATAAAAAATTAGACAGTGCAGAGTTTGAGAATTATTGGCCCGCGAATTTTAACTGAGCACAAAACTTTATGACGCAATCTAAAATAAAATCAACATTCTGACAGTGCCGAGTTTGACCTTTGTTGGCCTCGCATTGAAAGCATAGGAAAAACTCGTTTTTCGAATATTTAATCCCCTTACACTTGGAGAAGAGCTTGCAAACTTTCACGGTCTCATCCTCGAAGAATTTGCAATCTTTTGGCACAAATTAGGTAGGAAAATCACTACAGCAGATAAAAAATCCTGCGAGCAGGTAGGAAGTCGCTATTATAACGCCTTATCAAAGACACGTGCGCTTTAAGAAAATTAAGCTAATCACAATTTAAGATTTGGCAGGCTATCAGACTTACCGATCAGTATCGTGCTCGACGAAGACCTCTTAAACAGCTTTTGCTTCTTTGAAAAGCTTTCTCAATCTGACAGGGCTACAAAAACTAACATTCTTTACTTACTGACTCGAGACATGATTGGCAAATTCACTGCAGAACGGCCCACGGCTTCTTAAATAAAAATATTTCGCTCAAGCATCCACACTTTTAAGCCAATTTATTCAATGTTGGCTCTCCAGCTGGGCGAGAAATAATCAATCGCTAATAAAATGTACACAGATCGCTTGAGCAGTTTTTCTATTGACCTTGTAAACAACCATTAAGCTTGGGTTGGGGCAGTATACTCTAGCTAGGTGAGAAAATTTATATTCTCTTCTTACCGGCGCGACAATTTAGGTAAACTTGGAGCAGTGTACTCTAGCTTTATGACGCAACCTTTTCAAATAAAAAATTAGACAGTGCAGAGTTGGAGAATTATTAGCCCTCGAATTGGAGCAGTGTACTCTAGCTTTATGACGCAACTTTTTCAAATAAAAAATTAGACAGTGCAGAGTTTGAGAATTATTGGCCCGCGAATTTTAACTGAGCACAAAACTTTATGACGCAATCTAAAATAAAATCAACATTCTGACAGTGCCGAGTTTGACCTTTGTTGGCCTCGCATTGAAAGCATAGGAAAAACTCGTTTTTCGAATATTTAATCCCCTTACACTTGGAGAAGAGCTTGCAAACTTTCACGGTCTCATCCTCGAAGAATTTGCAATCTTTTGGCACAAATTTGATCAAAATCGGTTGAGCCGGGTTCTTAAATAAAAATATTTCGCTCAAGCATCCACACTTTTAAGCCAATTTATTCAATGTTGGCTCTCCAGCTGGGCGAGAAATAATCAATCGCTAATAAAATGTACACAGATCGCTTGAGCAGTTTTTCTATTGACCTTGTAAACAACCATTAAGCTTGGGTTGGGGCAGTATACTCTAGCTAGGTGAGAAAATTTATATTCTCTTCTTACCGGCGCGACAATTTAGGTAAACTTGGAGCAGTGTACTCTAGCTTTATGACGCAACCTTTTCAAATAAAAAATTAGACAGTGCAGAGTTGGAGAATTATTAGCCCTCGAATTGGAGCAGTGTACTCTAGCTTTATGACGCAACTTTTTCAAATAAAAAATTAGACAGTGCAGAGTTTGAGAATTATTGGCCCGCGAATTTTAACTGAGCACAAAACTTTATGACGCAATCTAAAATAAAATCAACATTCTGACAGTGCCGAGTTTGACCTTGGTTGGCCTCGCATTGAAAGCATAGGAAAAACTCGTTTTTCGAATATTTAATCCCCTTACACTTGGAGAAGAGCTTGCAAACTTTCACGGTCTCATCCTCGAAGAATTTGCAATCTTTTGCAAGCAGTCAGAAATCCACAAGCAGTTAGAAAGTCTCCCAGCACCCTAACAGTCAGAAAATTTATAAAAGTCGTTAGAAAATTTCCCAAGCAGTTAGCAAATCTCCCTGAGCATCTAGGAAATCCCTAAAAGTGTAGAAAAAATTGTTCCCGAGCTTGTAGGAAAATCACTACAGCAGATAAAAAATCCTGCGAGCAGGTAGGAAGTCGCTATTATAACGCCTTATCAAAGACACCGTGTGCGCTTTAAGAAAATTAAGCTAATCACAATTTAAGATTTGGCAGGCTATCAGACTTACCGATCAGTATCGTGCTCGACGAAGACCTCTTAAACAGCTTTTGCTTCTTTGAAAAGCTTTCTCAATCTGACAGGGCTACAAAAACTAACATTCTTTACTTACTGACTCGAGACATGATTGGCAAATTCACTGCAGAACGGCCCACGGCTTCTTAAATAAAAATATTTCGCTCAAGCATCCACACTTTTAAGCCAATTTATTCAATGTTGGCTCTCCAGCTGGGCGAGAAATAATCAATCGCTAATAAAATGTACACAGATCGCTTGAGCAGTTTTTCTATTGACCTTGTAAACAACCATTAAGCTTGGGTTGGGGCAGTATACTCTAGCTAGGTGAGAAAATTTATATTCTCTTCTTACCGGCGCGACAATTTAGGTAAACTTGGAGCAGTGTACTCTAGCTTTATGACGCAACTTTTTCAAATAAAAAATTAGACAGTGCAGAGTTTGAGAATTATTGGCCCGCGAATTTTAACTGAGCACAAAACTTTATGACGCAATCTAAAATAAAATCAACATTCTGACAGTGCCGAGTTTGACCTTTGTTGGCCTCGCATTGAAAGCATAGGAAAAACTCGTTTTTCGAATATTTAATCCCCTTACACTTGGAGAAGAGCTTGCAAACTTTCACGGTCTCATCCTCGAAGAATTTGCAATCTTTTGGCACAAATTAGGTAGGAAAATCACTACAGCAGATAAAAAATCCTGCGAGCAGGTAGGAAGTCGCTATTATAACGCCTTATCAAAGACACGTGCGCTTTAAGAAAATTAAGCTAATCACAATTTAAGATTTGGCAGGCTATCAGACTTACCGATCAGTATCGTGCTCGACGAAGACCTCTTAAACAGCTTTTGCTTCTTTGAAAAGCTTTCTCAATCTGACAGGGCTACAAAAACTAACATTCTTTACTTACTGACTCGAGACATGATTGGCAAATTCACTGCAGAACGGCCCACGGCTTCTTAAATAAAAATATTTCGCTCAAGCATCCACACTTTTAAGCCAATTTATTCAATGTTGGCTCTCCAGCTGGGCGAGAAATAATCAATCGCTAATAAAATGTACACAGATCGCTTGAGCAGTTTTTCTATTGACCTTGTAAACAACCATTAAGCTTGGGTTGGGGCAGTATACTCTAGCTAGGTGAGAAAATTTATATTCTCTTCTTACCGGCGCGACAATTTAGGTAAACTTGGAGCAGTGTACTCTAGCTTTATGACGCAACCTTTTCAAATAAAAAATTAGACAGTGCAGAGTTGGAGAATTATTAGCCCTCGAATTGGAGCAGTGTACTCTAGCTTTATGACGCAACTTTTTCAAATAAAAAATTAGACAGTGCAGAGTTTGAGAATTATTGGCCCGCGAATTTTAACTGAGCACAAAACTTTATGACGCAATCTAAAATAAAATCAACATTCTGACAGTGCCGAGTTTGACCTTTGTTGGCCTCGCATTGAAAGCATAGGAAAAACTCGTTTTTCGAATATTTAATCCCCTTACACTTGGAGAAGAGCTTGCAAACTTTCACGGTCTCATCCTCGAAGAATTTGCAATCTTTTGGCACAAATTTGATCAAAATCGGTTGAGCCGGGTTCTTAAATAAAAATATTTCGCTCAAGCATCCACACTTTTAAGCCAATTTATTCAATGTTGGCTCTCCAGCTGGGCGAGAAATAATCAATCGCTAATAAAATGTACACAGATCGCTTGAGAAGTTTTTCTATTGACCTTGTAAACAACCATTAAGCTTGGGTTGGGGCAGTATACTCTAGCTAGGTGAGAAAATTTATATTCTCTTCTTACCGGCGCGACAATTTAGGTAAACTTGGAGCAGTGTACTCTAGCTTTATGACGCAACCTTTTCAAATAAAAAATTAGACAGTGCAGAGTTGGAGAATTATTAGCCCTCGAATTGGAGCAGTGTACTCTAGCTTTATGACGCAACTTTTTCAAATAAAAAATTAGACAGTGCAGAGTTTGAGAATTATTGGCCCGCGAATTTTAACTGAGCACAAAACTTTATGACGCAATCTAAAATAAAATCAACATTCTGACAGTGCCGAGTTTGACCTTTGTTGGCCTCGCATTGAAAGCATAGGAAAAACTCGTTTTTCGAATATTTAATCCCCTTACACTTGGAGAAGAGCTTGCAAACTTTCACGGTCTCATCCTCGAAGAATTTGCAATCTTTTGGCACAAATTTGATCAAAATCGGTTGAGCCGTTCGAGCTCTACATCGTTCCATACATACATACATTAGACATTTAGTATAGTAGAAGAAGAAAGAAGATTTCTACGCTGTTTCTGTTTATTTAATATTTAATTGAAAGTATAAGAGGACAAATATTACCAGTTTTTATCTTCAAAATACTTTAAATTGGCTCAAAAAGCGCTCTGCTAGATTTGTCTGATCTCGCATAATAGAAAACAGTTTTAAACGAGAATTTTTTTGGTAAAATACTTCATTTTATAATTTATCCCCATTTACGACTCGACGACGAGGACATTTGTTAGTTTAGGCAAACTTTATGATATATTGTAGATGTCTTTTTGTGTGCAGCAGAAGGATATTGATCAAGTCAATAAAATTACGGAGTACTTATAGGCACGGCGGCCGTGTCAATAATGTGGCAGCTTATAGGCACGGCGGCCGTGTCTATAATGTGGCAGCTTAAAGACACGGCGGCCGTGTCTATAATGTAGCAGCTTAAAGACACGGCGGCCATTATAGTATTATAGCCGTCGATGTTGGAGCTTATTAACGGACAATTTTCGATGTTTATATTGCAACCTTTTATATTTAAATTTATTGCTTAAAAAAATCCCTAAGCAGACAAAAAATCTCCCTGAGCAGTTAGAAAATCTCCTTCAAGCAGTCCAAAATCACCCAAGCGGCTAAAATTTTTTTCGAGCAGCCGAAAAATCTTCCTCCAGGATAAGGTGGAAAACCCACGAACAGAAAAAATCCCCCCAGCAGTTAGAAAATCCCTTTTGAGAAGTCGGAAATTCCAATCAAATAGAAACTTTCCCCGAGCAGTCTGAAATCCCCCAAGCAGACAGAAAGTATCCCCGAGCAGTCTGATTTCCCCCCAGCAGATGGAAAAGTTCCCCAAGCAGTTAGAAAGTCCCCTTCGAGTAGTTAAGAAAATCTCCCCGAGCAGTTAAAAAGTCTCCCGTAGCATTTAAAAAGTCCCCTTCGGGCAGTTAGAAATCCCCCAAGCATACAGCGAATTTCCCCGAGCAGTCTGAACCCCCCAAGCAGACAAAAAATCTCTTTCGAGCAGTTAGAAATCCCCCCAGCAGTTGGAAATTCCCCTTCGGGCCGTTAGAAATCCACAATCAGATAGAAAATGTCCCCAAACAGTTATAAATCTCCCAAGCAGACAGAAAAGCTCCCCGAGCATGTAAAAAATCACACATAAAAAGGCAGAAAGTACCAATCGAGCAGTCAAGAAATCCCCTAGCAGTAAAAAAGTTCCCTTGAAACACTTAGAACTCTCCAAATCAGACAGAAAATTTTCCCGAGCAGTTAGACATCCCCTAATCAGTTAGAAAATTTCCCCGAGAAGTTTCAAATCCCCCAATCAGACAGACAATCTCCCCGAGCATTCAGAAAATCCCCTTCTAGCGGTTGGAAAAACTTCCCGATGCAGTAAGAAAACCTCCTTGAGCAGTAAAAAAGTGTCCCAGAACATTTAGAAAATCCCATTGGAGCAGTCAGAAATCCACAAGCAGTTAGAAAGTCTCCCAGCACCCTAACAGTCAGAAAATTTATGAGTCGTTAGAAAATCTCCCAAGCAGTTTGCAAATCCCCCTGAGCATATAGGAAATCCCTAAAAGTGTAGAAAATTGTTCCCGAGCTTGTAGGAAAATCACTACAGCAGATAAAAAATCCTGCGAGCAGGTAGGAAGTCGCTATTATACCGCCTTATCAAAGACACATGCGCTTTAAGAAAATTAAGCTAATCAAAATTTAAAATTTGGCAGGCTATCAGACTTACCCATCAGTATCGTGCTCGACGAAGACCTCTTAAACAGTTTTTGCTTCTTTGAAAATTTTTCTCAATCTAACAGGGCTACAAAACTAACATTCTTTACTTACTGACTCGAGACATGGTTGGCAGGTTCACTGCAGAACGGCCCACGGCTACTTTAAATAAAATTATATTTCTCAAGCACTTTTTAAGCCAATTTATTCAATGTTGGCTCTCCAGCTGGGCGAGAAATAATCAATCGCTGATAAAATGTACACAGATCGCTTGAGCAGTTTTTCTATTGCCCTTGTGCAAAACCATTAAGCTAGGGCTGGGGCAGTGCTCGTACTCTAGCTAGGTGAGAAAATTTATATTCTCTTCTTACCGGCGCGACAATTTAGGTAAACTTGGAGCAGTGCACTCTAGCTGTATGATGCAACCTTTTCAAATAAAAAATTAGACAGTGCAGAGTTTGAGAAGGATTGGCCCGCGAATTTTAACTCAGCACAAAACTTTATGACGCAATCTAAAATAAAATCATCATTCTGCCAGGGCCGACTTTGACCTTTGTTGGCCTCGCATTGAAAGCATAGGAAAAACTCGTTTTTCGAATATTTAATCCCCTTCCACTTGGAGCAGAGCTTGCAAACTTTCACAGTCTCATCTTTGAAGAATTTGCAATCTTTTGGTGCAAATTTGATCAAAATCGGTTGAGCCGCTCGAGCTCTACATCGTTACGGAGAAAGCTGCCACAGACACACAGACAGACAGACAGACATTAGACATTTAGTAGTAAGGATGTGATATGCGCTCGTACAAGTTTAGCATTCTCAGCCTCGGATCCATGACGATGGAATGAAATTTTTGTGAAATTTTATATGCTGTAACTACAAGAATATAAAAACTCGAGTGCTTGCTTTTTTAACCTTAGAGCATACCGTGGCTAAGTTTTGGCATTAAATGATCGAAGATTTGGGCAAACTAAAACCTTGCCCGCGGGTCAGCTTTGGTTAGGCTCTGCCGCACAATTTATTATGTTTTAAAGTATTTTATACTTTATATAATTATGAAACATGTACTTTAGGTGATCGAAAAAAGTCGAGAGGTATTATTCAATTGACAGTACGAATATTTAAGTATGTAATTATGAAATTGTTGGAAGTCAACATATTTTGCCCTGGAGAAGGCTATGAGAAAACAAGGGGGATAATCGAGGAAAACTCGAAATTCTAAGTAAGAGATACTAGGGTGGGGCAAAGTATTGTAAGAATACAATATGCATAAAAATTATGTAAGCTATTTGGGATTGACGTTTTTAATTAAATTATTCGGCGCAGCGCAACGCAACAAATGACAATAATTAACTTTGTGCCTTAAAAATTTAGCATGTGATAAATTTTTTGCAATGAACAATCTAAAAATTTCTATTAATTTTTTCGGCATTTTGTTCAAACCAGTTGTTTTACAGTTTTCAAGGTCCTGTGCATTATCAAACAACAACAAAAAACAAGCCACACTGCTCCAAAAAAGAGTTATGGGGGCAGTGTCAGATGGCGCGCCGCAGAGCCAGCGAACTGACAAAGGCTGTGTCGGGCGCCCCGGTGTCGCTCAGCATTGTCAAAGTATGGGATAAAAACGGGAGCACGAAGTTTGCTTTTGATAAAAACGGTTATTATTAATCAGTAACTTGCAAACAATGGATATGTAAAGGAAAGGGAAGATTGCCAACAATATGCGTTTTGAACAATGAATTTTTGGCATTAAAAGAGACGTCCGCCGTGTCTCCAGTGTCTAACGCTTTTTATATTACAGACACGGCGAACTGCCGTGTCTCTAAGTGTGAACCTATTCAATATTAGCGACACGGCCGCCGTGCAGGCTCCATTGACACGGCCGCCGTGTCTCCAGTGTGGGGCGCTTTCAATATTAGAGACACGGCCGCCGTGTCTATAAGCTCCAATATTATAGACACGGCGGCCGTGTCTGTAATTATGGTCCTGGTCAGCACTTGCAGACACGGCTGCCGTGTCTATAAGCTTTTGCATTATAGACACGGCCGCCGTGTCTCTAAGTGTGGCGATAAAATTAATAAATGTCTGCCAGACCCAGTGACAAAAATGTATGCTAAAACCATAGTCAGGAAGATGGCATTTTACCCCAAAAATTCAGGCATACAGGAGCAAATTTTGGACTTTTGCGGCGTATGCAGCGTAAATACAAGGGGCCAGAAGGGGTAGATACATATGCGGCGTATGCTAGCGTATGTCGCATGTGCTGGTGGGTGCTGCATTGCTGGCATAAATATTTTTTTGCCATGCTTAATACATGTATTCATGTACAGCTTCTATACATGTAAAGCCTTCTGCTATAGATATTGTATTGGCCTGTCCATTTTGGCAGCAATTTAAAAAATGAGTTCGCAATTTTTTCATTCTGCTTGTTCGTTATTACTCGTTATCTGCTTTCTAAGAAAATTTGTATAAATTTAAAGTGCCGTATTTTCTTTTTTATTACCTATAACCTATATATATAATAAATTAGTTTTTTTAATCTTGGCGTACGGCATACGGGCATTTTTTACCTGCTAAATTTTTCCGGCGTACACGTGACATGGTCCTGACTATGGTGCTAAAATGCATACGCAATTCTTGGTCTGACCAGTATGACATAGGGGGCCTAGTTTCAACAAAGTTAGCAAGAAATTTTCAAAGCATTAAAGATGGTAGGACCTACCAAGAAATGCCACAGTAGGCCTAGCTAAACCTAGGCTATCTAGCTACTTCCCTTTAGATTAATTAACTTGCTTATTCATCAATTTTAACTAGGCTACTAATTTTCTTGTCTACTTAGCAATACAAATCTACATTATAAATGTAGAATGATAGCCAGATATACTACCTGAATATGCCCATTGGATAAATTTAATATATCAGAGACAAATGCATCACAAACCTTATATACCAATATTAGTACTTCTAAAATTTTATTGAAAAGGTTTCAATTATTGTGGGTAGGCACTCTATGGTCAGCAGTGCCTGGCTTTTTACTATTTTAGTTGCTACCAAGTATAGGCAAATAAAACCAAGTGCAAAAATAGCAATATTTGTAGCTCTCATATAATATATTTCTTTTGACTTTGTAGCCAAGTAGCTACCAGTCTTCAAATATTTTGAAATTATTACAAACCTATAATGGGCCTAAATTATCCTATTTTTCTTCATTGATATCTCTTTTTCCTAGTTGTATCTAGACAAATGGCACAACTCCATGTGAGTGCTGGGTTTATTTTTTTGGATGGGCACAGGATGCAAAATCACATTATGTTCTTATTTTAAGATGCGATTTCAGGGTTTGAGATTCAATTTTTAAAATTCCCATTTCAGAGGTCTCTTTTTGTGAAGAATTAAAAAAATCAGGATGCAAAATTGCATCCTATATTGAATTTGAGGATGTGATTCTAAAAGTCAAGATGCTATAGCATTCCTATAGCACAAAAAATAAACCTAGTATAAGTGACAAGCACTATTTTCACTAGCCTGGGTATACTATGGATCAAAGTGTTTTAGCTAGGATCTAACCTACTTCTTAACTCCTTATGGTCTCTTGGGCTTTAGCTCTTAGCTATATCTGGCATTTAGCCTTTAGCATTTAGTGGTACTTTCAGCACTTAGCTATATTCCTCTTCTTAGCTATGCTAAGCACTTGGATATTATTTCTCATTCTAAATGGCTACATCAATAGAGCCTTTGGCATTCTTTTGTTTTAGGGGACCTGTGGATACTCCTAGTTTTGGTTTAGGGGACCTCAAATTTTCAATGGGACCAATTTTTGTAGTTTAAGTTTAGGGGACCAACATTTGAAGGGCCCCAAGAGGTAAGAAAACAATTGTCAAATCCTAAGCATGCATGAAAGTAATTATAACAACAATTCTTTGCTTGCAGAGCAGCATCAGTGACAACGACAACTCAAAACAACACAAGGATGGACATTATAATATTGTTTTGGTTTAGGGGACCTGCAATTGAAAATTTGCACTGAAGGTCCCCTAAACCGAAATGTGGTAAGTTGAAGTAGAATGAGAGAGTTGCATTAGGTAAAGAGTCAGCATCTGTCAAATCAACCTATAGAGAAGTTAAGGCTAGCAGAATTTTGCAATAGCTTGCTGCCGCCACCCCCCTTGGTTTCAGTTAAAGGGACCAGTAATGGGAAAAATACACTAAGGGTCCCCTAATTTGAAACTAGTATTGAAGTTTTTGGGACAAGTAAAGCAACATATCTGCTTGTGAAAATCACCCAAAGTGTCCAACTGGCACAAGTTTTGAATTAAAAAACTGTCTCCACATTTTGGTTTAGGGGACCTTTGGTATAACTTCTCCATTGCCGGTCCCCTAAACCAAAACAATAATATAATGCCAGTCTTCTTTTTTAGTTCTTGTTTTCACTGCCGCTGTTCTGCAATAAATAGTGGCATTTACATTTACTTGCGTGCTAAGGAGTAAAAAATTGCCTAGCTACTGGTGTCACAAGGTTTTTTGTTGGTCCCCTAAACCAAAACTATGAAATTTCAAAGGTCCCCTAAAGATTTTTAGTATCGCTCTGGTCCGCTAAACCAAAAGAATGCCGAGCCTTTTAGCTAATATATAAATAACTACTTATACTAAATACTTGGCAACAAGACAAAGTATAATTTTCCTTTACCCAGAAAGCTCCTGTTTATATTGTTTTTTTTGTTAAAGTGATTATATTTAATGTGTACAATACTTAAAATATTGGCATTTTTATGAATAAAACAAAAATTTTGGTATAAACAGTACTAAGAGTATTTATATATAAATTTTAACCTTTTTACTAAATTCAAGTAGGGCCCTATGGAAATATAGTATGTCTTTTTTGTTTGCTAAAGTATATTGTTCAGCATAGTAAAAATACTCATTGTGCTTTATACTTATAGAAAAACTTTAGTGTTTCTTTATTTAAAAGAAATTGCTCTAGATCTTTTAAATGATCTATTTTATTTGCTATTCTTTGTTACAACTGGTAAACCTAAACTTTTACATGGTAATATTTTGTTAAAAGTGCCACGTGGTCTATATTACTTACTTAAGGCAGGCAGAATGGGGTTACTGATTTAAGCCTACCCTATCTTGTGGTAGGTTGGTCTTGTTATATATGCATCAGTCTTCAAAAAGTTATTTTCCTTTATAATTTATTCCTTTTGGAATTGTGTGTATTATATTTATGGAGCTTCTTATTGCAAAGCCTCATTAAAATCCTATGCATTTTTATGCATAGATTCATAGTAAAAATATATATATAGAAATATATTTGTACTATGAATCTATGAATCTATATATATATATATATATATATATATATATATATATATATATATATAATTTTGAGCACAAAAAGCTTCCTCATATTTGTTGGTCAATGGCTTTATTTTGTCTTCCTTGATATTGATAAGTTTGATTTAGAAATTTACTTGTAAAACTCCTTTTAAATCACAGCTCCCTTATAATTTACCAAATAGGAAAAGGAAAGTCACTTTTATTTTCATAGCCTTCAGCTTTGCTCTGTCCATAGTCCATATTGTCTTATTGAAAAAATAAAGCAATGTTGCAAAGTTTCTATACTATATATGGATAAAAAGTATTAAAAAAAAGAATTTGAATATTCCTAACAGATTTTCCAAGAATCTTAAGACCATTTTTAAATGAATTTTGTAATAAATTCACAGTTTCTATATGCTACTATTAGTAAACATTTCAAAATCTCTTCATTTCTATCAATTCCTGATTAAAAAAAACATTTTCATTGAAAAAAATCAATTTTATATATTTTTTTGTTTCCGATTCTAATGGCTCTAGCTGAGTGGTCTCTCAAATGGGATCTAGCCTTTCTTTATAATTAATAATTTATGACTAAATATGTAAAACGTCGACTGGCTTTTTTCGTGACTCTTCTATGCTTTAAAAAATCACCCCAGCATGCTGGCTGTTGAATATTAAAATTGCATTCGAGATGCGGGCGCGCCCCTTCTAAATCCCTCGAGGCCTCGCAGGCAAGACAGCGAGAGAGAGAAAAACACTGGGACAAGAAGATTGCAGAGCTTCGCTAATCAAAATTAATGGCCCTCTCATCCCTCTTTTTTCCATGGCTGACACGAGCGCAGCTCGCATTTTATCCCATTCAAAATCAAATAATACGTTCTGATCACCAACTCAATTTCATTATTTGAGCCTTCGAACCTTAATCCTCGGTAATCTTACTGTCATCTGTCGCTTCTTAATCCACTCCAAGCCCTAGGTAGGTGGGTAATTTTCTGATTCGCATTCGCCCTGTCCGCCTCCATCATTCCACTCGGTTTCCCTGATCCGCCTCTCGCATCCGTAGATTATCCCTGTTGAGGATTCAGATTTAGCAGCTTGAACTCCTGCTTGCTTGCTCTGGGGCAGTTCTTCCTCTTCGGTTAAAAAAATTTGCCGCCCGTCAATGCTGGGAGTCTGGCTGGCTTCTTCATCAGGATTCGCCTCAGGCTTTCTCAGCTTACCAATTCGCAGCCAGTTGCCCCCCCCCCCCCGTCTTCCTGCCTGTCCGTCGTTGGGAGACGCTTTTTTCCCCTTCCTGATTCCCGACTTCCCCATGGCATCTCTGCCCTGGCCAAAACGAATTGGTTTAGAAATGGTTTTTGCCTCGACTCTTCTAGCTGGCGATTGCCCCTTCGTGTCCCCAATCCCCATCGCTGCCCTGTCTTCCCGAAGAGTTGGCCATGGACTACTTTGGATCGAACAGGCTTACTGGACTGGAAACTATCCACTGAGAAAAAATAGTTACTGTCGACGTTTAAGCTTGGGTTTTTTTATTTTGCTGCTTTCTGAAAAACTTACCTCAGCCATAGTAAGCAGTAGAATCGTATTTTATTTCTACTCTTGATAGATAAATCTATTAATTAAATGATAGATAGATAAATAAACATGCAAAGATGTAGATGTAGTTAAGGTAGTTTGAAGCTAGCATTTATCTAGTCATTTAAAACTTTGAAAAGTATTATTTGTCTTTACCAGTCCATGCGTTCTTGTTCAGTGGTCCTGCAGTGGAAATAGTCAGCCAAACTGATGACTTGAAGCCCCCCCCCCTATTCCCTTGCGACTAATCTCTGAAAACTGGGCTGAATTTCAAATGCACGCTTTCAAATAAGCATTTGGCGTCCCTTATCTGGGTTAAGCTCATATATATTTATATAAATTGAGATTTGAGAGTTCTTCCCTTCTTCTTTCCTCTCCTAGGGGTGTTGGATTTCTTGCAATCTTTAATCTTCAATTTCGTCTTCTAGAAGAAACTTCCCTTCTTTTTTTCTTATATTACAGTTCGCAATGGGGTTAGGTTTAGGCTAAGAAAAACTCTACGGGTTTGGTATTCGAACCATAGACTAGACATAACCATGGCCAAACCTCTCATAGAAATACCATGCGAGTAAATACCATGTATGAACGTGTCCCCTTCTAGGGCAACAGTAACATTCCTTGTTCGCATTCAAATGGCTGCATACGCGTTTATTGGAAACAACAGGAGAAATCTGGTCATTGAAGCAATTGTTAGGGTGAGAAAGTGACGGCGAAATCAAGTGGCAAAGTTATGAATTCAAGTGGCAAACAGAGCATTTTACAGCCATAGAATCTATGGCTGCGCTGCCAATTGCTATTGTCGAAATCAAATGTCAATTTTACGAAATCAAACGAAAAATCGTATACTACGAGTTAATCATGCATTCCGACTGCAGAAGAATATACCATTAGTCTATTAACCTGAGATGTCTCAGGTATTTCGGTATGTATGTTAAAAATTCTGTACATTGCTTAGATTTTATGATATTCAAAAATATGTATTTTAGCATGTATGTTTTAGTCTCATTTCTTTATTTTGACTATGCTGGTCTGCAAATTACTCAAGAATGAAGTATTTTTTCTGTATTTTTTCTGAAGAGGATCAGGTTTCTTAGAAAAAATCCCTCCGCGCAAAAAATAAAACAAAATATTTCAGCTACTGTCTCATTGGCTGAGCCGGCAGTTAAAATCTGAGACTTGCCTCTCTGTTATTTCCGCATTTAACTAAGAATATGGCCTGAGAATGCCAATCCTAAGCTTTAGTCAGTTCGAGCCATCTTATTAAAGTAAATCGTTCTCTGAAAATGTCGAGCATCTGTCTGGACGATCTGCCTCGGCTGACTCATTGTCCCCGGTTGAAATTATGCTGGCTAACTAGATTAGAGATTGCTAGTACTCTGCTAACGGCGGCTGGCGTCTTTGATCACGGATGTCTTGGTAGTACGACTGATTGGGTGACCAGGTGTCTGAGAGTTCGGCCTAGCAACGGATCGGTGAGCTTTTTGGCTAAAAAAATCATCCAGCATCCTTGATGTCTTTCTACATAGATCAAGTCATCATCCAGCATCCTTGATGTCTTTCTACATAGATCAAGTCATCATCCAGCATCCTTGATACCCAGCTTCAATAGATCAAGTCGTCATCCAGTATCCTTGATGTCTAGCTTCAATAGATCAAGTCATCATCCAGCATCCTTGATGTCCAGCTTTAATAGATCAAGTCATCATCCAGCATCCTTGATACCCAGCTTCAATAGATCAAGTCGTCATCCAGTATCCTTGATGTCTAGCTTCAATAGATCGAGTCATCATCCAGCATCCTTGATGTCCAGCTTTAATAGATCAAGTCATCATCCAGCATCCTTGAAGTCCAGCTTTAATAGATCAAGTCATCATCCAGCATCCTTGATGTCTAGCTTCAATAGATCAAGTCATCATCCAGCATCCTTGATGTCCAGCTTTAATAGATCAAGTCATCATCCAGCATCCTTGAAGTCCAGCTTTAATAGATCAAGTCATCATCCAGTATCCTTGATGTCTAGCTTCAATAGATCGAGTCATCATCCATCATCCTTGAAGTCCAGCTTTAATAGATCAAGTCATCATCCATCATCCTTGAAGTCCAGCTTTAATAGATCAAGTCATCATCCAGCATCCTTGATGTCCAGCTTTAATAGATCAAGTCATCATCCAGCATCCTTGATGTCCAGCTTCAATAGATCAAGTCATCATCCAGCATCCTTGATGTCTAGCTTTAATAGATCAAGTCATCATCCAGCATCCTTGATGTCCAGCTTCAATAGATCAAGTCATCATCCATCATCCTTGATGTCTAGCTTCAATAGATCGAGTCATCATCCAGCATCCTTGATGTCTAGCTTCAATAAATAGATCAAGTCATCATCCATCATCCTTGATGTCTTTCTACATAGATCAAGTCATCATCCAGCATCCTTGATGTCTTTCTACATAGATCAAGTCATCATCCAGCATCCTTGATGTCTTTCTACATAGATCAAGTCATCATCCAGCATCCTTGATACCCAGCTTCAATAGATCAAGTCGTCATCCAGTATCCTTGATGTCTAGCTTCAATAGATCAAGTCATCATCCAGCATCCTTGATGTCCAGCTTTAATAGATCAAGTCATCATCCAGCATCCTTGATACCCAGCTTCAATAGATCAAGTCGTCATCCAGTATCCTTGATGTCTAGCTTCAATAGATCAAGTCATCATCCAGCATCCTTGATGTCCAGCTTTAATAGATCAAGTCATCATCCAGCATCCTTGAAGTCCAGCTTTAATAGATCAAGTCATCATCCAGTATCCTTGATGTCTAGCTTCAATAGATCGAGTCATCATCCATCATCCTTGAAGTCCAGCTTTAATAGATCAAGTCATCATCCATCATCCTTGAAGTCCAGCTTTAATAGATCAAGTCATCATCCAGCATCCTTGATGTCCAGCTTTAATAGATCAAGTCATCATCCAGCATCCTTGATGTCCAGCTTCAATAGATCAAGTCATCATCCAGCATCCTTGATGTCTAGCTTTAATAGATCAAGTCATCATCCAGCATCCTTGATGTCCAGCTTCAATAGATCAAGTCATCATCCAGCATCCTTGATGTCTAGCTTCAATAGATCGAGTCATCATCCAGCATCCTTGATGTCTAGCTTCAATAAATAGATCAAGTCATCATCCATCATCCTTGATGTCTAGCTTCAATAGATCAAGTCGTCATCCAGTATCCTTGATGTCTAGCTTCAATAGATCAAGTCATCATCCAGCATCCTTGATGTCCAGCTTTAATAGATCAAGTCATCATCCAGCATCCTTGAAGTCCAGCTTTAATAGATCAAGTCATCATCCAGCATCCTTGATGTCTAGCTTCAATAGATCGAGTCATCATCCATCATCCTTGAAGTCCAGCTTTAATAGATCAAGTCATCATCCATCATCCTTGAAGTCCAGCTTTAATAGATCAAGTCATCATCCAGCATCCTTGATGTCCAACCTTAATAGATCAAGTCATCATCCAGCATCCTTGATGTCCAGCTTCAATAGATCAAGTCATCATCCAGCATCCTTGATGTCCAGCTTTAATAGATCAAGTCATCATCCAGCATCCTTGATGTCCAGCTTTAATAGATCAAGTCATTATCCAGCATCCTTGATGTCCAGCTTCAATAGATCAAGTCATCATCCAGCATCCTTGATGTCTAGCATCCAGAAACTACAAGATCTTCTTGATTTCTTCATCCCTAATGTCTTCAACTTCCTCCCTAATAAAAAAATTTCTTCCTCTGAACAAAAAAGCACTAGTCAAGCCAGCCCACATCAGTTTGGTGATTAACAGATTTGGCACGCCGCCCCTGTCCGCCACCCAGGTGATCATCTACCCGGCAAGCTTGGCCCGCATAGCCGCCACCTCAGACGGGTACATGTGGCAGCCAGCGAACAGCCGCGGCAGCCGCGTCTCATTGAAAATCCGCGGCCAAGAAGTGATCAGCGCCTGCTACACTAGCTCGGCCCTGTTGCCAACATTTCAGCGCCGGGAGTACCGGCTGCAACAGCTGCCCGACTTGGTTCTGTTTCATTATTTGAATGCGCCAAAGTTTACTAGGGAGGATCGGCTCTGCCTGCCCCTGCCATCGGTGCCGCCAGATCGTCTGGAACGTCTGACGCCCGACGATGTCCGGTCGGAGGTGGCGCCGATGCTGGAGAATTTCGTCACCAGATTGAATCCGCAGAGCTCGTCGGCGGCTAGCGACTGCAACGCCGAAGCCTTCGCCTCCCTTCTGTGCGCCACCGTCATGGCTGTGAAATCCAACGCTCCGCTGCCCGCTCTGCCTGACGATTCGCCTTTCGTGCTGTCACTCAACGCCAATAGCTCGCGCCCGTTGGCGCAGACTTCGCCGATTCGACGTTTGGCCCCGTTTGCCGTCGCCGCCGCGGCCGCAGCCGAGAAGCGTCTGATTTCTCCTTTGATCATCACGGTGGCTCCGCCTCAGCCTGTTAATTCAATCTGTCAATCAACCGCGTCCATAGCAACAACGTCGGCAACTAGCGTAATAACGCAGCATCCGCAGCTGCAGCATCAGCCGACGAATCAACAAACCGATGATGACGATTTTTATGGCGAATTTTTTTGTCAAGCCGCGTCAACGACGTCGCCTCCGCTTGGCAACCAAGAGTCCTCGGTGACAGTTGCCGTCACCGAGGCCGCTGACAACAATGCTACTAATAGTAGCCACAGTCTGATTCCCGACTTATCCTCGCAAGATTTCGATTTGGAATCACTTCTAGCTGACGCTGTCGACAGCAACTTGCTGGGACTTCAACAATCGTCAGCTAGCGGCTCCGCCTGCTGCTTCAGCGGCGCCGCCACCCCGCCGCCCTATAAACTGGCGCGTACGGCATCGCCGATTATGCCGCCGCCTCCGCCGCCAGCCGCTCCGTCGGTGGAATTTGAATTGGCGCCAAACACGGCACCGTGCGAGGGCGGAACCCGCCTGCTGCTTGTCGGCTCCGCCTGGCAGGGTCCCGCAGCCGACGGCCGCTGCGCCTACACTGTCGCCTTCCACCTAGCTGCCGAGTCGGACGAAGACCATGCCAGATTGAATTGCTCGACGTCTGCCGCTGCCGCCGCCGTTGTAGTTGAAGCCCGCCTAATTCAGCCCGGCGTGCTGACTTGCCAGACGCCGCCGCTGCCAGCCGGCGACAACTGGCAGCTGACGGTGCGCGCCGGCAGCGGCCCCGACGCCAGGCGGCTCGCCCCGGCCCGACCGTTTCGCGTCCTGCCAGCTGCGCCGTCGGTTTTATCATTGTCGTCCTCGTCGTCGGCTTCGTCGGCAGCAGCGGCGGCGGCAGCGTCAGCCACCTCGGCGTCGAAAAAACCAACGGACGGTATTGACGACAACGATCCGGAACTGGACGACACCTGGCTGGACGCCGACACTTCCAGACTGCGTTTAGCCGTTGTGGAGAAGCTGCTGTACTTGGAGGCGTCGGTGGTTGCTTCAGAATCGTCGGCTTCGTCAGCATCAAGCGACATCAACCAGCCGGTTGCCGACGTATTCGAATTGGCCTGCTGCGCCGCCGTCTCCGAGCTCGCCTCGAGGGCTTGGGCTGCCGATTTGCGCAAGCCGCTAGCGCCTGGCTATCGAGGCTTGTCGCTGCTTCATCTGGCCGCCGCTCTCGGCTACACCCGCCTGATTGAAGAGCTGGCCAAGTGGAGGGACCGGTCTCCGTCGCTGCTGCTCGAATTGGAAGTCGACGGCCTCCGTATGGACGGTCGGGCCTGCACGCCGTTGTCCTGGTCGGCGGCGCGCGGCCATGCGGCAGCATCCGCCCGTCTAATTAGAATGCAGCCGCAGTCGGCTCGGGTCTGCAACGCGTCGGGCTATTTTCCAGCGCAGGAGGCGGAGCGGCGCGGTCACTCGGTTGTGGCGGCCGAGTTGCGCGCGATTTTCGCACCGCCAGCTTTTGTGAGACCCCAGCAGCAGCAGCAGCAGCAACAACAGCAACAATGTGTCACAGCTACTCAGCCTCAAACACAAGCAGCTTCTGAACATCAACAGCAATCATTAGAATCAAACGGTCGCTATTCGCCCCTAGTAGATGTTGAAGCTCTATCTAGCGACGAGGACAGCGACAGAAGCGCCGACTATTCCTCCGGCCCAGACGGTTCCGCTGGCAAGCTCGCGGACGAGAACCATTCGCACATGGTCTCGCTGGCTAAGCAGATTATTCAGGCCATGCCGCGTCGGATTAAGTTAAGCCCTAGTCCGGACGAATTGTTGCTAGGCGCATCGGCCGCTACGCCCAGCCTGAACGGCGCGACCATCGTGGTAGATCAAGGCTCTTCATCGGCTGCTTCAAGGCGAGACCGATCGAGTTCGCAGCATTCGAGCAGCTCGCTGATGTCCTGCGCTGTGCCTGGCGGGGCGTCTAGCGCTGCCGGCGGTAGCAGCGGGGGTGAGTTGCGGGCGGGAGTTTCAGTGGGTCAAATCCCACCTACTCGATTTCCAATAGTGACTGTCTCCCCTACTCAAATCCTAAAAATGACCACTTCCCCTATTCCAATCCCAACAATGATTTTATTCTCTACTCAAATCCCAACAATGACCTTCCCCCTACTAAAATCCCAACAATGACTGTATCCCATATTAAAATCCGAACAATGACTTTATCTCATACTCAAATCCCAACTGTGACTTTATCCCATACTCAAATCCCAACAATGACTTTATCCCGTACTCAAATCCCAACAATGACTTTATCCCATACTAAAATTCCAAGTATGACTGTATCCCATGCTCAAATCTTAACAATGACTGTATCCCATACTCAAATCCCAACAATGACTGTATCCCATACTCAAATCCCAACAATGACCGTCTCCCCTACTCAAATCCCAACAATGACCGTCTCCCCTGCTCAAATCCCAACAGTGACTGTATCCCATACTCAAATCCCAACAATGACTGTATCCCATACTCAAATCCCAACTATGACCGTCTCCCCTACTCAAATCCCAACAATGACCGTCTCCCCTACTCAAATCCCAACAATGACTGTATCCCATACTCAAATCCCAACAATGACCGTCTCCCCTACTCAAATCCCATTAATGACCTTGAATTTCTACCATTTTATTTATTTCGTAAGTAATATACGATCAGCGCCGCAGCTAGCGGGGCTCGAACCTACGACCTTCCGCAGTCATTATGCAGATACCCTTGGGCTACAACTCCTTTAGGATTTGAATCTCTAATATCCGAAATAAGGATAACCTGACTCGATCCCCCCGAACTCGCCCCTTGTTCTTATCCAGCTCGCGAATCCTCAGCCGGCACATTCGAAGACTCCGGCGTCTCTGGCTTCAACACGCCCTCCTCGGCCTATCCGTTCCGTCACTACCGCGGCGGCTTGGACACACCAGGCAGCTCGCTCAGTCCCGAGTCGGCCAGCCCCTACAACTTCACCATGGACAGTCCGGCGCCGACCACCGAGCAAATCGCCGAGCATTTCAACGCCCCGTCAACATTCATGGAACGCGATTTCAGCAATCTGACGCTAAGCGATCTGGAACAGAAACGCCTGTACGAAGCGGCCAAAACCATACAGAACTGCTACAGAGCTTATAAACGTTTGAAACGTCAGCGCGAGCAGCGAATGTCGCCGCTGCCGCCGCGCAAACCCGACAGTAAAGAGATCGAAGCCGCCGTTATTATTCAATCCTACTATCGGCGCTGGAAGCAGTACGACTATTACAAGCAGATGTGCCAGGCCGCTTTGAAAATCCAATGCCAGTACAGGAGCTACGTGCAGCAGCAACGATTTAAACGTTGTCGCGGAGCACTGGCTACTGGTGGCGCTATGGTGCAGCAGCGCCAGCACCGGAATCATTATCAGCCGTACGAGACACCGGCCCACTATCAGCAGCAGCAGCAGCCAAACACTCAGTATCAGCCTAATGCCGGGAAATAGTTTCATTAATAGACTGTCCTATTTGGTAGATTGACTGTTTCTTCTGGTAGGCTGACTTTTTCTTTTGATAGGTTGGCTTCTTCTTTTATTAGATTGTCTGTTTCATTTTGGTAGATTTTCTTCTTTTTTAGTAGATTGTATGTTTCTGATTTGTGGATTGTCTGTTTCTGTTTCTGATTGGTAGATTGTCTGTTTCTGATTGGTAGATTGTCTGTTTCTGATTGGTAGATTGTCTGTTTCTGATTGGTAGATTGTCTGTTTCTGATTGGTAGATTGTCTGTTTCTGATTGGTAGACTGTCTGTTTCTGATTGGTAGATTGTCTGTTTCTGATTGGTAGACTGTCTGTTTCTGATTGGTAGACTGTCTGTTTCTGATTGGTAGACTGTCTGTTTCTGATTGGTAGATTGTCTGTTTCTGATTGGTAGATTGTCTGTTTCTGATTGGTAGATTGTCTGTTTCTGATTGGTAGACTGTCTGTTTCTGATTGGTAGATTGTCTGTTTCTGATTGGTAGACTGTCTGTTTCTGATTGGTAGATTGTCTGTTTCTGATTGGTAGACTGTCTGTTTCTGATTGGTAGACTGTCTGTTTCTGATTGGTAGACTGTCTGTTTCTGATTGGTAGATTGTCTGTTTCTGATTGGTAGATTGTCTGTTTCTGATTAGTAGACTGTCTGTTTCTGATTGGTAGACTGTCTGTTTCTGATTGGTAGACTGTCTGTTTCTGATTGGTAGACTGTCTGTTTCTGATTGGTAGACTGTCTGTTTCTGATTGGTAAACTGTTTCTGATTTCATTTAGTTGATAGTTTTTTTAAAAGATCTTTCTTTTTTGGTAGATTGTCTGTTTCTGATTGGTAGATTGTCTGTTTCTGATTGGTAGATTGTCTGTTTCTGATTGGTAGATTGTCTGTTTCTGATTGGTAGACTGTTTCTGATTTCATTTAGTTGATGGTTTTTTAAAAGATCTTTCTTTTTTGGTAGATTGTCTTCACCTATTTATATTTTTTCCTCCCACAAAAAATTGTATTTTTTAGCTAAAGGCAAAGTTTAGTTACAACTTATGTTCGATATATTCTGGGCAATATTTGGACAGTTAAGCATGCACAAAAATAGTTTGTTACATTTTCCACTGTTTTCTGTTTTTCTGTTTTCTGTTTTCTTTATTGTTTTCCCCACATTTAATGTTTTAAACTATTATTAATTTCATTTTAATATGGGAACTGAAATCTCCCTCAATACGTTAATTTTATTTTGTGTTTCTTATTGCGCACGAAAACTTCGATTAGAAGTAGTAGATTGCGAAAATAGCAGATATTACTCGCTGCTATTTCTATGCTAGTCATGTAGCGGTGTTAGCCTAACCTTTGTACATAGCCGCTGTCTGTACTTAATTGGAATTATTATTGTGTTAGCAGAGAAGCTTGACTATTACGTAATAATTCACCTTTGTTGCTACTGTGTTTAGCTATATTTTCCTTTGTCTAGTTTAGACTCGCTTAAATCTGCTTAATCCATGGCTGTTAAATGTCGCTTACTTGCTTTACCTTGTTTAAGTATTAATGTAAGACGTTTCCTTACACATTGTTAGTTTCCTTTCACTGCGTTAGTTTTCGTCAAATGACACAACTTATTCTATTTGTGATATGCGAAATGGCTTTTCTTTTCTTCATTTTTAGCGCTTCAAAGTTTACTGCTATATTTTACTGATAAAACTAATTTAATTTTCAGATTATCTTATTTCAAGCACGTGTAACTTTATTCGACTGAAAGAATGTCTGTTAAAGAAAATATGGGTGCATACCTTTAGCTGCATAGATGGCTAAGTAAACTAACAGATGGATAGAATAAATGAATAGATAGATAGATAGATAGATAGATCGATCGATAGATAGATAGATAGATCGATAGATAGATAGATAGATAGATAGATAGATAGATAGATAGATGAATAGATAAACCGACGGAAAGATAAAGAAGTAAAAAAATATAGATAAATCAGGAGGTGAATCGATTGATATAAGATAAATCAATACGTACGCAACTAAAATGGTATTAGAATAACTTATACTTTATATAACGGTTTCCTTTAGACTTTTTAATTTCTTTTTATCGACAATGTTACCATGCTTCTAGCAAGAGTATTTAGACAGATTTTTCCTGACTTTGTTACCTTTTCTAAAATTTTTATAGTTTTCTATAAACACAAAGAGGCCTGTTTTCCAAAGATTTATGTACTCTTTACCTGCTTCATTGTATGTTTATAAACTTAACACAAGATGACACAAACAGTTGAAGACTTAACCTTTAAATATACTATTTTGGCGATTTATAATAGATAATACTGTCACTGTCTGTGATTGCGGCTTCATCGGACGTTCTGTTTTACTTTTGTAGCCTTTATGTGTTATTTAAGGTCATAATAAAACTAGAAATTTTGACTTGGTTTTGACTACGGTAGCTAGGTAGACAGGGACAGGAGGTACACGGGAGACAGGGATAGGAGGTACACGGGAGACAGGGACAGGAGGTACACGGGAGACAGGGACAGGAGGTACACGGCAGACAAGGACAGGAGGTACACGGGACACAAGGACAGGAGGTACACGGGAGACAAGGACAGGAGGTACACGGGAGACAGGGACAGGAGGTACACGGGAGACAAGGACAGGAGGTACACGGGAGACAGGGACAGGAGGTACACGGGAGACAGGGACAGGAGGTACACGGCAGACAAGGACAGGAGGTACACGGGACACAAGGACAGGAGGTACACGGGAGACAAGGACAGGAGGTACACGGGAGACAGGGACAGGAGGTACACGGGAGACAAGGACAGGAGGTACACGGGAGACAGGGACAGGAGGTACACGGGAGACAGGGATAGGAGGTACACGGGAGACAGGGACAGGAGGTACACGGGAGACAGGGACAGGAGGTACACGGCAGACAAGGACAGGAGGTACACGGGACACAAGGACAGGAGGTACACGGGAGACAAGGACAGGAGGTACACGGGAGACAGGGACAGGAGGTACACGGGAGACAAGGACAGGAGGTACACGGGAGACAGGGACAGGAGGTACATGGGAGACAGGGACAGGAGGTACGCGGGAGACAGGGACAGGAGGTACACGGGAGACAGGGACAGGGGGTACACGGGAGACAGGGACAGGAGGTACACGGGAGACAGGGACAGGAGGTACACGGGAGACAGGGACAGAAGGTACACGGGAGACAGGGACAGGAGGTACACGGGAGACAGGGACAGAAGGTACACGGGAGACAGGGACAGGGGGTAAGGAGTAGACAGGGACAGAAGGTACACGGGAGACAAGGACAGGAGGTACACGGGAGACAGGGACAGAAGGTACACGGGAGACAGGGACAGGGGGTACTCGGGAGACAGGGACAGAAGGTACACGGGAGACAGGGACAGGGGGTAAGGAGTAGACAGGGACAGAAGGTACACGGGAGACAGGGACAGGAGGTACACGGGAGATAGGGACAGGGGGTACACGGGAGACAGGGACAGAAGGTACTCGGGAGACAGGGACAGAAGGTACACGGGAGACAGGGACAGAAGGTACACGGGAGACAGGGACAGGAGGTACACGGGAGACAGGGACAGGGGGTAAGGAGTAGACAGGGACAGAAGGTACACGGGAGACAAGGACAGGAGGTACACGGGAGACAGGGACAGGGGGTATACGGGAGACAGGGACAGGAGGTACACGGGAGACAGGGACAGGGGGTACTCGGGAGACAAGGACAGGAGGTACACGGGAGACAGGGACAGGAGGTACACGGGAGACAGGGACAGAAGGTACACGGGAGACAGGGACAGGAGGTACACGGGAGACAGGGACAGGAGGTACACGGGAGACAGGGACAGGAGGTACACGGGAGACAGGGACAGGAGGTACACGGGAGACAGGGACAGAAGGTACACGGGAGACAGGGACAGGAGGTACTCGGGAGACAGGGACAGGGGGTACTCGGGAGACAGGGACAGGGGGTACACGGGAGACAGGGACAGGAGGTACTCGGGAGACAGGGACAGGGGGTACTCGGGAGACAGGGACAGGGGGTACACGGGAGACAGGGACAGGAGGTACTCGGGAGACAGGGACAGGGGGTAAGAGGTAGACAGGGACAGGAGGTAAGGAGTAGACAGGGACAGGAGGTACACGGGAGACAGGGACAGGAGGTACACGGGAGACAAGGACTGGAGGTGCAAATTATTATGTAGCAGATGGCGTGCAATTGCCTGATGGACTATTACGTCATTTCAGCAGTCCCTAGCCTTAGCAACAGCCGTCAGAAGCGGCGGCGGCGGTGGCAGCGGCAGCAGCAGCAGCAAGTTGCTGTCCTTTTTGCTTCTGCAACACGGAAACAAGCGGCTTACGAAGCTGCAAAGCAACAGCCCGTGTCGCTGGCTAAGCGATGCTTCGTCTCCTGGCCAGCAGCAGCAGCAGCAGAAGAAGCCGCCCATCACCCTGACGGAGGAATGCTCCCGCCGCCTCGCCGAGCTGCACCGCTCGCAGGGCAGTCACCTCCGTCTCCTAGTTGAGGGCGGCGGCTGCTCCGGCTTCCAGTACAAATTCCAATTGGACAGCGCCGACGCGAATGCCGACTCCGCCGCTGACGATACCGTCATTGAATGTCCGAATGGAGGCGGCGCAAAAGTGCTAATTGACGCCGACTCGTTAGAGTTGCTACGCGGATGTACGCTGGACTATCAGCGCGAGCTGATCAGGGAGGGATTCAAGATTGTGTCCAATCCGCAGGCTGAGAAAGGCTGCAGCTGCGGCGTGTCTTTTGCCGCCCGGTTGGATTGATTTATTGATTGATTGATTGATTGATTGATTGACAGCAACTGCTTCAGTAGCCTCATCTCACCCTGTCTCTCATTTTTAATGCCCGCCTCCTGTGTGCTTTGTTCAGATTTTGGATCTTTCTGTTGCTTCATCTGAGTTGCTTCATCTGAGTTGCTTCATCTGAGTTGCTTCATCTGAGTTGCTTCATCTGAGTTGCTTCATCTGAGTTGCTTCATCTGAGTTTCACTTAAAAATTTAACTTGTAGCTTTCGCCGTCTCTATTCTCATATCCACCATCTCCCTTCTCATATCCGCTATCTCTATTCTCATCCGCTATCTCCCTTCTCAAATCCGATATGGCGATATCTCTTTTTCTCATATCCGCTATCTCCCTTCTCATTTCCGCTATCTCTATTCTCATATCTGCTATCTCCCTTCTCATATCCACTATCTCCCTTCTCATATCCGTTATCTCCTTTCTCATATCCGCTATCTCCTTTCTCATATCCGTCATCTCTATTCTCATATCCGCTATCTCCCTTCTCATATCCGCTATCTCCCTTCTTATATCCGCTATCTCTATTCTCATATCCACGAACTTCTATTCTCATCTACACTATCTAATTTCTTAGTCTTCGCAGTCAGTGAATCCTTGCGTTCATTTAAACCTTCATTCAATGAAATACTTACGTTTCATTTTATATGTGGGCTGATCGTCAGAGATGTAAATGCTTACTCAAGAAGCGATGGATTTATAAACTATCGAATGCAAGCAAGGCGGTACCAAGATAACAATTTCGAATAGAAATAATTTTTCATCAGTCGCTAACTATTGCATGTAAATAAATTTCTGTTCGAAAATCATTTTGAGTTCGAATTTAACAGCAATTCTGTCCTTCCGTAATTTAATCATATATATTTAATTATTGTTAACATCAATTTTAACTTAATTGCACTCTAGGCCGATATGTATCGAAATTAGCTATTGGTCACAATCAGGACGATACGAGCGTATGTATCGAAAGTAACTATTTGTCAGAATCAGGACGATATGTATCGAAAGTAACTATTTGTCAGAATCAGGACGATATGTATCGAAAGTAACTATTGGTCAGAATCAGGACGATATGTATCGAAAGTAACTATTTGTCAGAATCAGGACGATATGTATCGAAAGTAACTATTGGTCAGAATCAGGACGATATGTATCGAAAGTAGCTATTGGTCAGAATCAGGACGATATGTATCGAAAGTAGCTATTGGTCAGAATCAGGACGATATGTATAGAAAGAAATTATTGGTCAGAATCAGGACGATATGTATCGAAAGTAACTATTGGTCAGAGTCAGGACGATATGTATCGAAAGTAACTATTGGTCAGAGTCAGGACGATATGTATCGAAAGTAACTATTGGTCAGAATCAGGACGATATGTATCGAAAGTAACTATTGGTCAGAGTCAGGACGATATGTATCGAAAGTAACTATTGGTCAGAATCAGGACGATATGTATCGAAAGTAACTATTGGTCAGAGTCAGGACGATATGTATTGAAAGTAACTATTGCTCAGAATCAAGACGATATGTGTCGAAAGCAACTATTTGTCAGAAGCAAGGTGATTATTTATCCAAATTAGCTATTGGATTGAACCTCGTACCTACCTTTTATCTCGTATTGAATTATAGTTAATTTCGATACATATCGTCTTGATTTTGACCTCATACTCGTAGTCCTTAAAAATATTTTTTTACTTAAAACCCAAACAAATTTTAAATTGAATTTTCAATTGCGATTAAAACCTTTACAGATTCTGTCCTTAGTAACTGCTTAGCAACCACGTTGTTTCCAAGGCCCGGCTAGTTGCGCAATCAAATTCTAGCTGCGCAGGATGGCAGGCGCCGGAGCCAGCGAATTTTCCGTTGTTGACATCAACGACGAGCAGCCGAAGAAAGGCGTCTGCACAATCTTTCTCAGCGATCCCGGCGTCAAGAAGAAGTCCAAGTCCGAGCTGAAACTCACCGCTGAGTGAGTTCCCTGTGCCAGCTCAGCTTTGCCGGCTGATGGGAAGATGGCCCAAAAGACAGACAGACAGACAGACAGACAGACAGACAGACAGAAGGACAGACGGACAGACAGACACAGACGGACAGACACAAGACACAGACAAAAAGACAGTTTAGACACAGACAGATAAGCATAAAGACAGACAGATAGACAGTAAAGGCTGACAGAGAAAACAGTGAAATAGACAGCTGCAATTGGATCATTATCATATTGTTGCAACAATGCATAAAGCTGTACTAAATTTGACAAACCAACAACCCACAAAGATATGCCAATGCATGCATTTAACACATGCTGACCCTGTCCCGCAGTTCAGTCCACGTAACAGTTCAAGCTGAATCGGACAAAACGCTGGAATTTCGAGTAAAAAAATTGCCTAGCGAAATCGTTGACAGCGGCTGCAAGCTGAAACTGGCCGACGGCAAGGCCACGCTCACGTTGAAGAAGAATGAGGCCAAGAGTTGGGCCGCCTACGCCTCGGACAATTTGGAGTGCGGAGATTAATCATTTAAAGATTAGATAATTCTCCCAAGTTTTTTTAAACAAAAGTTCGAACAAACAATTTAATTCGGTTGAAAGCTATAAATTGCTGGCATAATGAGGTTAAAATTTTGTTTAATCTGCAACTTCAACAGCTGATCGCCTTGTGTTTTAAAACACTTTAACGCGCTTTTGTACCGCTACAATACCGCTTTATTGCTATTTAAATATTTAAGTATTTATAATATACTCTGCGCTATAGATATAATCAAGAGTAGTAGTGCAGTAACCTTTATGCGTTAATCCTTTATAATTATGCAAATTATTAAAGAACAATGTTTCGTTCATATTTGTCTTTGTTACTAAAAAAAGAGTCTTGGTAGTATGAGACAATCTTTACGGTGCTTAACCGTCTCTAGGAATTTGAAGGTCCTGGGTTCGAGCCCCAGCAAATTGTTGTGTTCTTAGGCCCACCCAGCTATCAGTTTGAGCTGAAGGAATTTAGGGTGGGTGTTGGGGCCCCCTCCAGCCCGTCAGCACACTGAGCAGCTGTACACAGCTGTACATTTTGTTAAAAACCCAGGAACTTTTAGCAATGATTTAGTTGCTTTGGGATGTAATTTACAGTTCAATGCATGAAGGCTGGAGGTTTATTTGTTGTACAGAAAAAAATGTGTTTATTACTTGCAAATGAAGTCAAATACTGATTGATTAGCAAAATGTTAAAAAACTGTAAATTACAAAAAAGAGTCAAGTTAATGCAATGGCGTGCACTGCATGTGGAGAAAATTACGCTTAAAAAATGATGAAAATATAGTATCAGAGTATAATAGTAGCAGAGGATTCTAAAAGTTACAGCGAAGATATGCAACAAAGCAATTAAATATTTAGGGACGTAGCTGGAGTGTCTGATTGGGGTCTGAGCCAAGATTTCAGACTAAGGGGGGTTTTAAGAGACTAGGCTATAGACAGTTACTGACAGACAGACTAATGGCTCTCTTCCCAGGCGGTTTGCGTAGGTAGGGGACCCTTGCCCAACCCCATAGCCAAGCTACGTTCCCTGAATATATGTTTTTTGTAAAATTAACGAAAAAAGTACGTAGCAATTCCGAAATTCCATCGCAGGAAGTCGAATATGGAATGCAAGCGTATAAAAATGACGAAAAAATATTTCATGAAAATCGATTTGATGTGTGCTAAATTATATCTATCACTCTGATAAACTGAGAATAATTCCCGTGCTGCACTGGCCATCACTCTGATAAACTGATAATGATTCCCGCGCTGCACTGGCCATCACCATAATAAACTGAGAATGGTTCCCGTGCTGCACTGGCCATCACTCTGATAAACTGATAATGATTCCCGTGCTGCACTGGCTATCGCTCTGATAAACTGATAATGATTCCCGTGCTGCACTGGCCATCACTCTGATAAACTGATAATGATTCCCGTGCCGCACTGGCTATCGCTCTGATAAACTGATAATGATTCCCGTGCTGCACTGGCCATCACTCTGATAAACTGATAATGATTCCCGTGCTGTACTGGCCATCACTCTGATAAACTGATAATGATTCCCGTGCTGCACTGGCTATCGCTCTGATAAACTGATAATGATTCTCGTGCTGTACTGACCATCACTCTGATAAACTGATAATGATTCCCGTGCTGCACTGACCATCACTCTGATAAACTGATAATGATTCCCGTGCTGTACTGGCCATCACTCTGATAAACTGATAATGATTCCCGTGCTGTACTGACCATCACTCTGATAAACTGATAATGATTCCCGTGCTGCACTGGCCATCACTCTGATAAACTGATAATGATTCCCGTGCTGCACTGGCCATCACTCTGATAAACTGATAATGATTCCCGTGCTGCACTGACCATCACTCTGATAAACTGATAATGATTCTCGTGCTGTACTGGCCATCACTCTGATAAACTGATAATGATTCCCGTGCTGCACTGACCATCACTCTGATAAACTGATAATGATTCCCGTGCTGCACTGGCCATCACTCTGATAAACTGATAATGATTCCCGTGCTGCACTGACCATCACTCTGATAAACTGATAATGATTCCCGTGCTGCACTGGCCATCACTCTGATAAACTAATGATTCCCGTGCTGCACTGACCATCACTCTGATAAACTGATAATGATTCCCGTGCCGCACTGGCCATCGCCCTCATAAACTGAGAATGATTCCCGTGCCGCACTGGCCATCGCCCTCATAAACTGAGAATGATTCCCATGCTAAGTTACTACCGAGTTGAGCTTAACCGCTGACTCATAACTCGGTGGAAGACTTGAATCAGTTTCATCCACAGATGCATCATCATAATTCAGTTCGCGATTACGCTCATTCATATGGAGAATGCACGCAGAATAGGACGGTGGCGGCCTACTTTGAACTTGACCCGCAGTCGATTCAGGTAGGAATCGGCGGTTACGATGTCGCCTCTGATGTTGCCGCCAAGCCATAATCAAAGCAGCAACCGCTCCGACAATGATAGCTGCAGTGGCTGTGATTGCACCAATTAAATACGCATAGTGTGTATCTGTGTGTATCTTCGGCTCAGATTCCACAACAAGCTCTGGTTCGTTCAGACTGTCTCCAGCTGCCGCGCTAAGCTTGTTGTAGAATTCTTTATCACCAGTGCCGCGTCGAGTGCTGCATATGTAGGCTCGCTTCGCATTTTCGTTCCTGCATTCTGCGTGAAATTCTGGCTTGTTGTCGGCTTTGACTCTGACGTAGACCGGTGTGGGCTCTTTAGGGCAAATTGTTCCGCAAGCAGTGTTAATTCTGCAATTTTGAAATTAAAATTCAGCTTTAAACCCATTTTAATGCCTTGCTGGCTATAGAATCACAGAAACAAGCCTATAACAATAAATTAAATTAAAAATAAAACTAATACTGTGCACAGTTAAGAGGGACTGAGGTAGAGAATTCAACCAGAAGGAAACAGTTAGCCTCACCCACCCCAGGCGCAGCGCACACAGTAAAAAGGGGCTGGGGCAGAGAATTCAACACGAAAGAAACCAATTAGTCTCACCCACTCTACGCACAGCGCACACAGTAAAAAGGGGCTGGGGTAGAGAATTCAACACGAAATAAACCAATTAGCCTCACCCACCCCAGGCGCAGCGCATACAGTAAAAACGGGCTGGGGTAGAGAATTCAACCAGAAGGAATCCAATTAGTCTCACCCAGGCTGGGGTAAATGATTTAACCAAACATATAACTTTTTAAACCTTTTCTGGAAATCCTTGCCATTCAAGAGCCTTCCAGTCGCACCAGCTGTCTCGTCGTCGCAGGTGAGCACAGCTCCAATCCAGTAGCTAAACCCTGCTGTCGTCGGGATGCTCAACAAATCTTGAAAATCTTCGTCAAACTCCATCGCCATATTGGCTCGCATAATTTGGCAGTTAGCAAGAGCCTGGTCGAAGCTAACAATATTCAATGAAGACGATGCCGAGTCTGAGTTTTCAGCTGCAGATAAGCCGAAACACCGTGCTACGTTGCGTTTGCCTGGCAGCCAACCAGGTGGACAGTCTGATGTGAATTCCAGCTGCATTGGGTGGATCAATGATATGATGCACATATTATAGTTACTGTACATGTACATTTGTACATGGGAGTGCACATTATTGAATTGTTCGGTCAAGCTTTACCCGACTGACTCACTTGAACTTTGACCTCATCCGTGACACCAGCAGCTCCTCTAAACATCAAATAAGCCGAGTCACCTTTCGTGGCAAATCTTCGAAAATTCGAATAACTGCCTAATAACATTCGTCCAATTATTGATTGATCAAGAAATGAGTCGCGCAGAATTAGCTCCGAATCAGCAGTGAATGAGGAACGCATACTGCCAAGCAATCGAACAACAAAGTAACCGGGTGCCCTAGTCACACTAGGCCTAGTCAATTGAACGTGACATCGAGAACTCTCAGAATTGATAGTTAGGCTCAATCGAATGGACTCCTCCGTCGGTATAATTAACATAGGAGTGTCCGATTTGCTGTACCCGTGCGAACAGCTGTACTCGGCTCCATGGCAACTGGGGTGAAAAACCAGGCGCAAGCAAATGCCTAGGATAATCGATCTTGTTGAAAAATGATAATTCTTTGAGGCTGTTTTCTTTAACTGAAAAAATTATTGCTTATTTCATTAAACTTAATATTGTACTTTCCAAGTGCTGTACCACAAATCAGCCCTGCAGATAGCCACCAGCAACAGCTCTGTCGTACGATCATCCTTGATCACTCTATAAACCAACAATTCATTTACTCTCTAAATTTGTTCTTGTACTAACTAAACTGAAAGAAATCGATACATTACTATTAGTAGTCTAACACAATTCAAAGTACAAACAAACAAAAAAATGGATAAATAAAAAACAAAAAAAAAGATTTCGCAATGTTATAAGCTTAAAAAACAAACGCAATTTACACATGTATATTTCCTAGAAATAACAGCAATTAAAAGTACACAGAAAGCAAGCAAAAAATTTTGCAATTTCTGATAAATATACTACTCTGAGTAAAATTTGTCTAAAATTGTTTTACTTAAAAAACGTTGAAATGTGAAAATCATAGAAATACTGAATAGAATTTGTTATCTTCTACATAGAGAAAAGAAGTGCTAAAATAGGACAAACATTATTATTAGTATTATCTTATTCTTACGTTCGTAAACTAACAACTACTGAAAGCGCTCTGAAAGAACAAACTCGAATTAACCATATTAATTAATGGGTGCGGAAGATTTTTGTTCTTAGAAAGGTGAAAAGGATCGGAATGTACGTGACGTGGCATGATGAGCAGAGGTAGCGGATATGGGTAAAGGAATGGAGTGGAGCAGAAGATAAGGGATAATCGTTTCACAGCTCCAATGCTGCATTGTCGAAACCTCCGCACTCAGTTAAAACAACATCCGGTATCTGGTTAACAACGCTAGGTCCCTCAACCTCCCGACTGTCCCGACGTTCTCGTCGACGTTGGCTCCGCTGACTTCGACGCCGCTGCTCCTCCTGGTGGCCAGCTGACAGCGAAGGCGCTGGCAGAGGCGGCACCCGGCCGTGGCCAACAGGGCTGGCTGAGCGCAGGAAGTGGCCCAGGTGAGAATTCACCGTCTCAGGCGCTTCCAAGGTCAGCAGGTGGCCAGCGTTTGGTATGCGAACTAGCCGGGCCAGGGGCAGCGTCTCCAGCATCCATTCTTCATCTTCTAATGACACCAGTCGGTCCTGGTTGAATTTATTAACAAAAATAATTAACAACGCCCGCTTATCAGCTCACAACAATCAAAAACGCCCGCTTATCAGCTCACAACAATCAAAAACGCCCGCTTATCAGCTCACAACAATCAACAACGCCCGCTTATCAGCTCACAACAATCAACAACGCCCGCTTATCAGCTCACAACAATCAACAACGCCCGCTTATCAGCTCACAACAATCAACAACGCCCGCTTATCAACAAGATTATCTCAGCCATAATAGATCAATATCCCTCCTACCTGACAGCCGTGCATCAGCAGGACGGGCGCCGCCACGGCCCGATGATAATCCGCGTCACCCTCGCGCCAATCCTGGCCCAGCAGCGTCCACGCCAGAACATTCGGCGGCGCCTCCAGCAGCGCGGGACTCGAACGGCGCCCAAGCGGAGGTTGCGATCTTGGCGCGAATGCCAGACGACTGACGAGGCAGCGTAAGAACGCTCCGCCATAGCCGCAGAAGCAGCAACAGCAACAGCAGCAGCAACAGCAAGTGACAGCTCGCAAGCAGATCGGTGCGCCTCCCAACGCACTCGGTCCGCCTCCGGAGACAAGAACGGCTCGAGACACTCTTTTAGAACGTTCGACACAAAGTCTAGCGGCGAAAGCTGTGCCATAGGAGTGACCAATCACAGCGTTGCTTTTTCCAGTCGAGGCGAAGCGATCAAATAAGGTCAAAGCGTCCAGCCATAACGATTCGAATGAGTAGTCTGAACTTGTAGAGCTGGCCGGACTGCGCCCGTGACCTGGGAGGTCCATGGCTATAACCTGCGAGAACGGTTAAGTGTGATTTGTTAGAAGTAAAATTACTAACCCAAAAACTAAATGCATAAAACGCCATTTTAGGATTTTTTTAATTGGATAAGCAATAATACTCAACATGGCACAACCACTCTACACAAAAACAAATACAACTAAACCCACTCATCAACATAACCACTAAAGCAATAAAATACTCAACCATAGATAGATAACACCCATCCCACAATCCATTCAACCAAACCAAACGATTTAACTCTGCCCTTAAGCAATAAAATACTCAACCATAACAATAAAAACCGCTCCACAGCCCATTTACCTAAACCAAATGATCAATATTTAACTATTAGTAATAAAATACTCAACCATAGATAAATAACGCCCATCTCAAAACCGGTTAAACCAAACCAAACGATCTATACCCTAAAGCAAAAAATACTCAACCATAGATAACACCTGCCCTACAGCCTATTGAACCAAACCAAATGATCCTCCGGCTAAAGCGATAAAACAAAAAAATAGCACACCCAACCCACAGCCCAATAAACTAAACCAAATAACCAAACCATCGAATAAAGCAATAAAAAACGGAACCAAAGTCTAGCACAACCACCCCACCGCGAATTCCACCAAACCAAATTCACTAAAAGCAATGAAACAGACTGAATCTTTATTCTTTTATTCATTAAAACAAGAATCAACAAAATAAACAAACCAAAACCAACCTCGTAACCCAATCGAAGTAAATAGCCAATCTGAAAGAAGAAAACATCGCAACTGCCGCCAACACCATGAAAGAAAAACACTTTTCGAACCATGTCTTCCTGATCGGCTGCTTCTCTATCAGGTTTGTTTGCCTTGTAGAATTTCGATGCTGAGAAAATAGCGGGAAACCCGTCAAATACATTACAGTTTGGATCGTTAGGCAGCAGGTGACACACAGCAATCGGTGGTCTATTTGGTTTTAGTTGGACCAGACAGCGGGGCAGGGTAGGATTTGAAGAGATTGACAATGAATTGTTCGGCGCTACTTCGCTGCCGTCCATATAGCGCTGACTTGCTCTGCACACAGAGCTGCCCATGAGTCAAATCATAAAGTTCAATCAGCAAGTAATTGGCACTGCTAGGTCAGCATTGGCTGCAAATTAATATTATTTGCATGGAGAATTGTAAAATATAGCAAGCAAAAATGTTTCTTTTTATTAATAATTCTACTAAAAGCCTTCTCATATTTTGATTAATTAGATGCAATTTAGATTAACAATTAATTATTAATTAGATGCAATTTAGATTAATATAGCAAGCAAAAATGTTTCTTTTTATTAATAATTCTACTAAAAGCCTTCTCATATTTTGATTAATTAGATGCAATTTAGATTAACTCACAGGTAAAGACAATGCAAAATGTTGGCTTTGGAAATTGGACCTACCAATGGATTACTTCTATTTTTATAGTGTATAACTGGACATTAAATTTAGATAAATACATGACAAGGAAATGAAAAGGATAGGCCTATTTTAAGCTCCTTTAAAAGGAATACAAGCCGGACATTATATTAGTACATGATAGGCCTATTAAATTTAAGTCAAATATTAGCTTCTGAGATCTTTCAGGAAATCTCAATTAAAGTTAACTAAAAGATGTTATGGATATTTTTCATATAAAATTTTATGAACTATGGTTCAACAAATTTCTAACCATGTCTAATCTAAGCAAAATTAATTAAACACTGTTGCAAACAAAATATAAATATCAGGAAAATTATAAAATATAAATTATCGGAAGATAAAATGAGTTCCAGTCAGTTCATGTTGATTTTTTTAGATCCCATAAATAGAATCTGTAACAGTTACAGTTTTATTAAGGGCACCTAAATCTAGAGTAGACTTCCTTACTCTTAAAATTTCTAAATGATATGTCCATTGATCATCAACTGAAAGCGAAATACTTCAGGATAAAAACTTAGCTAAAGTTTATGCTTCACTAAAATTAAAATGAAATTTACTTTTGATGTAAATAAGGCAATAAGTCAACCGAAAAATTCATACAATAATTACAATAGCAGTTATAGCACGGTTCGGCAACACTGAAGGAATTGCCCAGAAGTAATGCCACTCTTGTTCTCAGCAGTCAGACATAGACATACATTTTGTGACATCAATCATATCAAAACAATCTAACGAACAGACATATCAAAATTTATCGATGACAATACACAAATAGATAATACAGTTCTTTCTTATTTTTAATTTCAACTTAAAAAAAGAAAAATAAAATATTTAACAAATCATTATTTGTGTTTAGCGTATGCATAAAATATAAAGAGGACATTTAGTTTTATCTAACAATTTTTTAACTCCGGAAAAATTAGAGTTCAACATACTAAAGTTTATAAGCGAGCCTTGTTGATAAACTGAGTGTTAGTCTTAGACTTAAAGTAATTTAATTGTGGCTTTGACCCTATGCAGAAATTTCACAATGGTTTGACAGGGAAATTTCTAAATATAGCGCAAAATTTAATATTTGTAATTGATGAAATGAAATTTTTATGCGTTTTAAATTTTCGAGCACTGGTTTTAAACTTATCGTCAATCATCCATGCAAGGACCACGGTATACACCGCTGTATATACCGTGTTACACAGTGCTCTTTGCTACGTACTACCTTTAAGATCATCAATGAGAGAGTCATTAAAACCGCACTTCTATAAAGTAATTGCATCCTGCTGCACTGAACTCCTGCATCTACATGTATTGCACTGCTGAACTGGCCCTCTTTTTTTAGTTTATGCGACGGTGACAGGCTTCGTCTTAAAAGCTGAGTTTTACTGAACAAGAGTCGATGCGATAAATTTTGCTGCTTGATCCGAAAAGTAACATTCACTAAAAAATGATTTCTACGTTTACATCCAAAGGCAATAAATTTTAGAAAAATAAGTGTGAACCGTTTTTTACAATGGCTTTAACGAAATAATTTATTTTCTTTACCACAAAATCACCACAACAAATCGGGCAGATTACAGCTTAAGTATAGTGATTTTTGTTTCATTGCTAGAAGTTTAGAACATATTCAAATCTGTAGCAGATCGAGCAGATCGAAGGATAATTTTTTGAATTGCGGTCTTCATCATAAAAAAATTGTCATTAGTCAATTGCTCATTCGTCGTGTATTTCAATTGCGTCCAATTTTTTAGTCCCTTAATAAAAAATCTGAATAGTTGCTGGTATAAAGTGCGGTAAAGTCATCGCTTTCAAGAACGTCTAAAATAACCAATAAGCTACTTTGACAGTCCTCATTTTTGTCCTCATTTAAATAAATTAATTGGCCAGCCTTTAGCTATGCTTATTGAAAAGTTAAAACAGGCTTACTTTTGCTCGCATATGCCTAATAGGAATACTAAGTGCAACTGCAATAAAAAAGATGGAAAACTAGGAAGTAAAGTAAAGAGTGACTAGTTCTAGAAAGACTAGCCCCGCAAGAAAATAAAAATATTTTGGTGTTGTGGCCGTTGTGGGCTGGGCTTTTCTAAAGTAATTAGGGCCTAACAGCCAAATTTAGACTTTTGACTTATCCGCTAGATAGGGCCTAGAGAATGTTTATATGCCTAACTAAAATTTCCTTATAAATCAGCTAATTGGCTACTATGGAGTTTTATAAGCTTATATTTATTTGTAAAACTAGGCCTAGTGTATGGGAAAATTCCAATTAGTTTTTATTTAAATTTACAGCCCTTTACCCACTTTAAATCCAATAATATATAATCAGTATAAAAATATGTCAACATGGTTTAATGCACAGCTTAAATTGAATAAACCCATGTTGCCATTTGCCAAAAAGGAAATACTTAAGTATTTTCACATTATTGTTTTTAATTTTGTATATAATCTTAATATTGTGATAGACTTATTACATAGAATTAGAGCCCAGACTATATAGTCTTTGGCCTATAACAAAATGTTGTCCCTCTAGGCCTTGTCTAGCTAACTTATAAAAAATAAGCACTGACTAAAAGGCAGTGCTGCCACTCGCTGTGTTATTATCACATCTGTGTTTGTTTTATGAAATTGCTGTGTTATGTGTTAATAATTTAATTTTCCCTATCACCTGTGTTTTTTGTATTATCTGCTTCTCCTCTTAATATTTTAACTGTTTCAATATTAAAATTAAAAGCTATTTAAATATTTCAGTTAACAAAAATGCCATTTTTCGACATACTGTACTTATTATAGACTGCTTGAGTATTCATGGGCAGTGGAGCATAGAGGGGCGGGCACAGACTGGCGCCAATTTTAGGCAAGATTTTGGCGCCATTTAAGCAAGAATTCAGCTTTTTCATGAAGGTTCAGGCTAAAATTATGGGTATGGGGGCACTGCATTATGTGCGGCATAGCTATGCATTCATTTTGGAGGGCCCATGCCCCCTGTGCTGCAAGGTTCTGCCACATGAGTATTGTAAGGTATAATTGTGGTTATGGTCAGTAATTAAGTATATTAAAACAAGTAATAAAAATATCCATCATTTTTACTAGCTGCACAACTCTAATTTTTGCCATTTTAAAGATATATATGCATCATCAAGCCACATTTCAGACTTTCGGTAGTTTTCTGTTTCTGCATACCTATTTGTACCTGGCTCTGTGTTTTTTCATTGCACCTGAGTTAATATTTTTAAAAAATAGAGTGGTAGCACTGCTAAAAGGTAGTTATAGTATTAGCATATTATTTAGCAAGCTAGACTACACAAGACTAAATGAAAAGCGGCAATCCTGAAGATTCCTGTGTTAAACTATTTATGCAATTTTAGGGAACTTTACGCTCACATAAGCTTGGTCCACATAGGGATATTGTGGGAATAAGTGGGGATACATGTAAAACACAAAAGTATGTGAAACTGGCACTACTGGCAGTGCTACTGGCATGGATAATAGTGTCCAATCCAGTATAGGATATTGCCGAACTGATGATCAGGGAAAGCCCGGCGCCACATGAACTCCTGTAGGTATGTGCCAAAAGGGCATCTGAAGTCCCACGCATGGCCCGGAATTTGGCCTTGCAATTGGCCCACATGCCCTCGACCGTATTCGTGTGAGCATCTGGGTTATTTGGGTCACAAAAATGCAGTGAATGATTCACTGTCAGGTGATTTGCCAGTGCATTTTAGGTTGCCCACTGATCAGTGACAATTTGTATTCCGGGAAACACATGCTGGTTGATAACTGGCAGCAGGGTGTTGGCTAAACAGTCTGGCACAGGAACGAGAATGCATCAATTAGTACCTCTCTCTACCATGCCCAGCACCCAGTGGCCTTCATGGTACTGCCCCTGGTGGTACTTGCAATGCATGAACTTTGATTCATCTATCTCAACATCCATTCCAGGCCCACCAAGCTGTGTCAGGTGGTCAATGAGATACTGGGCACATATGTCATGGATGTAGTTGAACCAATCAATCACAGTATGTTCGCTGGCTTGGGTCTCTTTAACCACAGTTGACAGGTGGCAGTTTTTTGACCAGAAGTGCGTAAAATTGCATAAAATAATTTAACGCGGGAATCTTCAGGATTGCCTGAAAAGCAAATACAGAAATGTATTGTATCCTAATTGTTGGCCCCATATTTTTTAGAAATCATTCAACAGACCAATTTAATATAAAAAAATTAAAATACCTTAATGCCTTCTTATTTAGACATTTTTAATTGAATTTATATATGAAATAAAACTTATAACTATTTAAAAGTATTGGAAATTAGAGCTTTATTATAAAATATTAAATATAAAAAATTCAAATATAGCATTATTTGATACCATTTCTAATTTTAGTTAGTAGGCCCTACTACTAATACTACTCTACTACCTATTAAAAAAGAGAATTCTCACAAGCTCAATCTCAATTTGTCAAATCTAAAATTCTATGTTTTGTGCCAAAATACTATGGCACCTTAAATTTTTTGGTTCCCAGAATTCTGTCCCCAAGGAGTGTCAATTAGTATCTTCCAATTGTAGTACCTTACCAAAATGGTACTACAATTTTGATGAAAAAACCTAGCTAACATTGTGTAGACCATCTGGATTTAAGTATTTTTATTCAAATTCAAGACATATATACCCAATACCTATCTAACCAGTTCAAACCAGATCAGTAGAATGGCATTTGGCCAAGGTAAGTTGCAAAATTGGAAATGTAAGTCACAAAATTTGTGATTTCAGTCTCAAAATCAACAATGTAGTTTACAAAATTAGGAAGATTAAGTCACAAATTTTGCTATAACTAAGTTGCATAGATAGGTGAAATTTTGAGGTTGGGCAAGTATGATTAATGAATGATATAGTAAATAATAAATAAATAAAGGATTTATTATGCATGAACAAGTCAATCAACAAGGTAGATGATTAGTTTTATTTTAGTTATTATAGTTTTAGGCCTTGTAGTCTATTGAAAAAAATATCTACTGCTATGGTATATTTCCAAACCCAACTAAATACCATTCTCTATAAAGCTACTTGCCATGCCAGTAAAGTTTTTTAAGTTTTTTATCCAATTTAATGTCACACAGATACTAGCTTATCTATCTTGCAAACTGATGGTATACCCTTGGCTTTTCTCTACCTTAGCTATTAGTTTAATCAAGGCAAAAAAGTTCTGGCTCCTATAAGGAGTCTGAGTTCTTGAGTTAAACCTACTATAACTTACAAAAATATTGCAGAATTGAAAATTGCAACCTCCAATTTGATAAATAAAAGGACTCAACTATTTTTGAAAAAAATAGCTGTCTACAAGTGTATAAAATTTCTCAACTGTTGTGTACAAACATTTTTTAACTCACATTTTAAGGTTTATATTATTTTTGTGCATTTATATACTATCTTGTTATAAACTATTTTCTCTTAACTTTTTTGAATTATGATTTAATAATACTTTTAAATGAAAAAAATGCTAGCATAATTGTAATATTGTTTTCAATGCATAAGTAATTAATTCAATCAAATGTATTTATTTCAGCAAATTCTAATTTATTGGTTGTACTAATTGGTCCAATTGAAATATAGTTTTGTAGTTATAAATTATTTTAGTAAAAACAAGTCAATTTGGTAAGCCATTTGAGCTCTGAATTGACATCTATATAGATAGATCTTTGGAGATTTCTTTTAGGGGATTAAAAACATTTATAGATCAACAGTTTTCAATAATTTTTCTTTACAAAATTGTATGTTATTTTAGTAATAGTTGTAAACAAAATGTTTTGCTACTATAAAGATTAGAAAATTAGTATTTTGCTTTTTAATGTTTTTTTTCAATTGCATATTTTTGTTAAGTAGTAAGCTATTGAAATTTTATCAATATCATCAATGGCAAGTTAATTTTAAGAATTTTTAAATGATTTAAGTGGTTTAAAGTTTTTATTTTAGGCATAAATTTTTTTATCTTACAGATCTTTTAGATTTACAAGACAAAACTAAAAGGTTTTTAGGGAGTCAACATAAATACTTCAAGAGGGCTTTGAATAAATAAGACCAAGAACAAGAAGACTGCCAACATTTTTTGTAACACCTTAATGGTGCATTTCTAACTTGACCAACCTGCCTTCCACGAATAAACATTCTTTGCTGATCTGTATTGAGAATGTGAGTGATCTGTAAACTATTTAATGGGCCTATCTTCAGTAGAGACTAGTTTTGTTTGCAAAAATAGTTATTTATATGATAAAAAATCTTTCCTAAAAAAGGGGCTCACGTGGCGGACCCGACTTTCGTACTGAAGACGAGCCGCAGACTACTGTTTACATTGGCAACCTGCCTAGCGACTCAATTCAAGGCGATGTTGAGCACATTTTCAGCGCCTGCAAAATTCGCAGCATACGGATGGTGCGCGACCGCGAGACTGACGCGTTTCGCGGCTTTGCCTATGTGGAGTTCGAGGACACGGCTTCTGTGAAAAAGGCCCTGGAGCTTAATGGCGCTGTGAGTGATGACGTCATTGGACTCTTTCGGCTGAATTGCTAGCTAGGGGTCAGCATGCATCCTTTAATAATTATTCATGAAAATATCATGTTTTAAATATTTTTAAGTCCTTACTTTAGAGAGTAAGCCACTTTTAGATCGTCTAGAATTTCTATTCAGATCCTTATATTAGGGAACAATCCCCTTTCGACATCTTCGTATAGTAAAATTATCACTGCTTCAAGTACTGGTATCAGAGAAAGAGCCTCATTCCAGATTATCATACTGGAGAATAATCCTTTTTCCCGATCGTCATGTCGGGAAAAAATCCTTATTGTAGTTCATCATATTTGGACATTTATCCCCTTTCCTGATCCTCTGATTATGAAATTTATCCTCTTTCCTGATCCTCTTATTATGAAATTTATCCCATTCCCTGATCCTTATTTATGAAATTTATCCCCTTTTCTAATTCTCATATTAGGGAGTTTATCCCCTTTCCTGATCCTCATATTAGGGAATTTATCCCCCTCCTGATCCTCATATTAAAGAATCTATCCCCTTTCTTGATCCTTATATGAAATTTATCCCCCTCCTGATCCTCATTAGGGAATTTGTCCCCTTTCCTGATCCTCATATAAGGGAATTCATCCATTTCCTGATCCTCAGATGAAATTAATCCCTTTTCCTGATCCTCTTATCATGAAATTTATCCCCTTTCCTGATCCTCATACTCTTTCTTTTCCTACGTCCCAACAATTTCAAACGCATGAAATGAACAGGCTACAGGAGGACGCACCCAGTTACCCCTGTTGCGCAGATCCTCAAATCACAATCCTCAACCATTTCGTTGCAGCTCTACGACGGCAAGGAATTAAAAATCGATGTCGCCCAGAATCGCAATCGCAACGGCGGCGGCTTTCGAGGCGGTGGGTGGCGGCTGATAAACAAAATGAAAGAAAACAACATTTTTTGTTTGTTTTTTATCTTTCTAAATTGAATTCTTTGCGCTGCAGGTCGAGGTGGCGGCGGCGGCCCCGGCGGTCCGCACCAGCATCGCGGAGGTGGAGGAGGCGGCGGCGGCTTTCAAAGCTACGGCGGCGGCCCCATGGAATTCACCAGGGGCGGCGGCGGTCGCGGGGGTCGCGGAAACCGCGGCGGCGGTGGCGGCCGAGGCGGCGGCCCGCCGTCCTTCCACCATCATCAGCAGCCGCCGCAGCAGCACTTCCAGCCTCCCTATCAGCAGCATCATCAGTCGGATTTTTACCACGGCAGCAACGGCCGCGGCCGGGGAGGAGGAGGAGGTGGCGGCGCCGGTGGCGGCGGTCCGCCATTCCACGGCGGAGGTCGGCTTCAGCGGCAAGGCTCCAGCGGCGGCAACCGCAAGTCGGAATCGTCCTCGCCGCCGCCGCCGCCTGCCCCCGGCCGACCCAAACTGAAGCTGCTGCCGAGGACAGTAGCCGAGCCTGTCAACGCTGAACAGCCGCGCAATTCGTCGATCTTTGGCTCAGGCAGGCCGCGCCCGCCGACGCCGCCACTTAGCGACGAGCAGCCGGTTGCTGAAGGCAGCGGCGGCGGCGGTGGCGCCTCCAACGACGAGTGACAGGTTGATGAAGCCTGACTGGCTGATTGGCTGCTGCGTGTGTAGGCTAATGGCAGGAGTAAATTCATCAATAGCAGACGAAGCTGAAGGTGACGCCGCCGCTTTGAGTGTTTTTTTTTTCTGGCCTTCCCTCCCACACCTTACCAACCCCGTCTCATCGTCGAATGTTTTGGCAAAATTTTTTATTTTTAACAAACTGTTCACTTTTATTTTGTCATTATTTTTTTAAAGAAATGAAACTGGTTCTTTTTGTCCTGATAATTGAAATATGGAAGAGGACACAAATCGGCTAGCCATCTTAAGCAGCAGAACTTATTCCTGTACGTTCTTTATTTTCTTAAAATGCACCGTATTGTTCCAGATAAAATTACCACTAAACTAGCTGACTTAGTTTTATCAACATAGTGCACTTTTACTTTTCATAAAGTTATTGCTATTAATATTACTGTTAGTAGATCGTAGTAGTGTAAGGCCATTGATTTTGTTTCTAATTTAAACTGTCAATTAGATTAAATCGCTCTCGCAAGTTTTTGTAAACAATCTCTTTGGTGAGTTTGGGTGTAGGATTCATTGCTGTCATCCCTAAACAATGCTAAGTGTTTGGTGCAATACTTCTGCTGCTATGCAGCTAATCTCTAATTGTTAAACAGACCAATATATTTAATTAATTAAAAGCAACTTACTACACAGCTTGAAATACTCCTATGTTTAAGACGGTGAATTCATTCGCTAACGCTATTACTTATATTAATTAATAACAGACGCATATTTTTCCTTTAGGATTATTTTCGATTTCAAATTGAATTATTCAATGAATATGTTTGTGCCCCCCCACTTTTTGCTTTGCGTTTTGCATTTATTACTGTTACTATTAATATTAATGAAGTGTGTATTTTTGTGTGTCCATAAGAATTTGCCATAATTTTAACATTACTACAACTAATACTACTATACTATTATTACTATTCAATCGTTCAAATAATTGTCCAGCTCTATTTTTCTCTCCAGAGGGTCAGGATCAGTTATCATCAGTAAGAGTCGTGTTTCGTTTTTCTCATATTAAGTTTTTTGTGTTGAATTGTTTGTCGCTCAGTTTGCCGAAGGTTTTCTTTTGTGCCCCACCACCAGAATCAGCTGGTCAATTATCCCGCTATTCATTGTCATTGTCGATTTGAAAGTAAAACAAAATAAAACTCTTGAATTGGTGTGCCGTCGCGCTAGGGCGTTGGTGTTGTTGATTAAAGCTGACTAGGTTTCTCACCAGACCGGCAGCTTGCGTTAATGGATAAATTTGCTTCATTCTTAACGCAGATCCCCAGGATTTAAGAAATAATAAATAAACGCTGCAGTCAGAGAGCTGCCGATTTCCAGCTCTGTTTGTTGAATGGAAATTTTTTGATTTGCTTTTATAGTATTGGTTGACCAGTTATTTTTTGCTTCACTGCTTGATGGATAAACGATAAACAGAAAATATCCAAGAATAGATCCTTCTAATAGATAGAAAGATATAGATAGATGGATGGATTAGATAGATAGATAGATAGATAGATAGATAGATAAATAGATAGATAGATAGATAGATAGATAGATAAATATATAAATAAATAGATAGATAGATAGATAGATAGATAGATAGATAGATAGATAAATAAATAGATAGATAGATAGGTAGACGGATAGATAGATAGATAGATAGATAGATAGATAGATAGATAAATAGATAGATAGATAGATAGATAAATAGATAGATAGATAGATAGATAGGTAGACGGATAGATAGATAGGTAGACGGATAGATAGATAGATCGACATATAGATCAGCAGATAGATCGGCAGATAGATAGATGCATGGATAGAGAGACACGCAGATAGATAGATAGATAGATTAATATTACAGGTAGGCCGACATATAGATTGAAAGGATGGGAAAACCGATCAAGAGATAGGTGAAGAAATCGAGATAAATCTCTTCTTAAATAGCTCACAACTATAAACCTAATGATATAACAGTGAAGGGCAAAATCTCTCAGCCTTAATGTAAGTAGCTAATTTGTTAAAAAATGAAGGCCACAGTGCTAAAGCCGCTTGGAGATAGCTGCAGCCAGGCCAGGCCATTTTTGCACTCTTATCGGACTGATCCCGGGCCTAGGCGTGCATTTTTCGTTGCTTCTGCATGGCCCCCCCCCGCGACAACCAACTGTATTGCTAAGCTCCAGTACTGCTTGCTGCTCTGGTCTCTAGTTTGGAAAAAATATTAATAAAAACATGGACTTTGAATTTGGACCTTCCCCCAGCTAGTTGATTTAATAGAGCTCGTATATGGCATCCTTTTTCCTTAATGTGCATTTCTTTCTTTGTTGACCTCTGTTAGTCGTAGGTTTTAACCCGTTTATGAGTCACAAAAAGTCAACACAGTCCGAATTTAAATTTAAGCAATTTAAAGAATTTGATACAACAAATCATAGGGAATTCTGATTGGAAATCAGGAGCAGAGAAAACAAGAAACAAAGTTTGTCGCTACATAGAATAAGGCTATCTGTGTAGAACAAAGACAGATTTTTTACTAATGTTAGTAGAATATACTAATATCGGCACGTTAATGAGGTGTTCCTGAGCTGGCCCCAGGCCACTAGCCAAGCTTTCCATCGTTAGTTAAGGCGGTCTCAATGCCTGCCTGTCGGTAAGCTCGGTGCACCTGCTGCAACCACACGGATACGTAGTCGGCCTCCTCTTCAGTCAGGTAGCCGTGGCTCCACTTGTCCTTGTTGTTTTTGTTCGCAGTACAGCTTTCGGATGATGAACTTGAAGATGAGGCATTGGACGAATAGCTGGCCTCGCTTTCGTGCCTGCTGTCGTCCTCTGTTCGAATCCCTGTGGTTGCTGTTCGAAAGGTGTGAGAACGCAGCTGGTGGTGATAGTGCTGCTGAGGCTGATGCAGAAACCGCCGACTGCTCTGTACTGCATTGGGGGGCTTGTCTGCGCCAACCCCGGCTGTTAGTCTGGGCGTCAGTAGCTGGTCTCGATTTCTGCTTTTACTTCTAGAAGCAATTGTTGGCTGATTTAATCTTGACTGACGCTGCTGAGGCGGCGGCGTTGGCTTTGAAGCTACGGGATGCCGCAGGCTTGGCAGCGTTCTGTAGTTCTCTGACTCTCGCTGTCTGATGCCAGGTCCCGGCAGGGAATACCTCGGCTGCTGTTTAGTCGATCTCGACGCTCCCTGGAGCTCCTGCCCGCTGAGGCTCATCAGAGACACCAGACCGGACAGATTCGGTCCGTCTCGGTGGTGCCGACGGCTGCGCTGTGCCATGTTGCTTGCCAATTTTGTTAATTTATTTAGAGTTGATTTCAGGCGATTCTGCGAGTTGTGGCGATCTTGCCCGCCACTTAAAGTCAATTCTTTTATAATTTGCTTCTTTTTTTTTAATCAATGATTCTATGCATGTACACATGCGAATTCTGCGTGTAGGCGACAAAATATGCAGCACTATCTAAGCTAGATTTCTTTTCGGTGGGGTGGGGGAATCTTTCTTATCGACTTTTTACCGCGGCTTAAAAGGCCGCAGCACACAGGGTGCTAGATCGATGGCTCAAAGTGCAAGCAACTTTTAGTCATAAGCTGAAGTTGGCTTGTCTGTAACTTGCGGATGTTTTTTTAAGAAATAGCATGTATGAAAAGTATAAACTATATTATGAAATGAATTGAAGCGGATTTGATGCGGATAAATTAAAAAGCTTTTAAAAAAATTGAAAATTTATTTTATAACTGCGCAAACAGTATTTCTGCTGTGCTAAAACTAAATGCTCGTAGCGTCGCTAAGGCTATTGTTATTAATACTTATGCTCTATTAGTGAATGTAGCTCCGCTAACTCTTTTAGTAACTTAACTAACGCAATCAGCATCTTAGCTAACTCTTTTGGCGACTTAACTAACGTTAGTTATACTTTCATCTCCGCATAAACAAATTATTAGCAAAATAAAAAAAATAAGTCAAAATATTTTTTTCGTTTAAAGTGTCTATGGCCAAGACCCCACCTCCACCCGCTGCAGCTACAGTGCGGGCAGCCAAATGAACGGCAGGCAAGCCCAAAATCTCGCAGCCCCCATCAGCTCGCCAATACACCGCTATGCAGCACCGCCAGTCGCAGATGCCTCCCATGATGGCCCAGTCGGACGCGAAGACGCACCAGCAGCAGCGCCGCTACTCCAGCCCGATGATTGCCGACGAAGACTTCGAAGACGAAGACGACAGCAGCTACCAGCAGCAGGCGCAGCCGCAGCAGCCGCCGCAACAGCAGCTGATGATGCTGAGGCCGTCGGGCAGCGGCGACCACCGCCACCAGGTCTGCAAGCCGTCCAAGAGTCGGCGCTCGATCTACTACGACTCGGCGCCGGCGCCAGTCCAGTCGGGTGTCGGGAGGTGCCAGCAGCAGCCGCAGCAGCAGGCGGCCGAGGTTCAGCACGAGGAGTTCCTCGGTTCTTCGTCGGACCGCGAGAGCGAGACGGAGAGCTCGGAGAACCCGCCGCCGCAGCTGGAAGTTCGGGTAAGTGAAGGCCGTGCAACCGGGACTGGGCGGAAACCAACCCGGATGTGGCACTTCTCCCATCACTGCCCCCCGCCTCCCCCCACCCAGCAGCACCGACAGCCCGCCTGCCGCCCAGAGCATCACCAGCCGGTCTCCATGTACGACTCGCAGGGCTCCGAGCCGGGCAGGCCGAGCGGCAAGCAGTTGCGAAGCCGGCAGGCGGTGGGCGGAGCTCCGAGGCAGGCGGTGCTGGTGGCCCGGCCCGAGGAGCCACAGGCGAGGCTGTACGGCCAGAGCCCGACCACGAAGTTCTCGGCGAAGCAGGCACGGCGCCAGCAGCCGGCGATGCAGGAGGACTTCTACCCGGAGCCGCCGCCGCCGCAGCAGCAGCAGCAGAAGCCGCAGAAGCTCCGGCAGCAGCCGCAGCGCCAGCAGCCAACGGTGGCATCGAGGATGCACCAGGAGGCCGCCGCCGACTTCTGCTGCCAGCAGCCACAGCCGCAGCCGCATCACCACCAGCGCGCCGCCAAGACGTTGTCCTCGGTGGAGTTCGCGCAGGTGGGCCCAGCCGGCGCCAAGTTCAGCTCCGGGGTCAGCGGGCCGATGCTGTCCTCCTTGGACCACGCCAGCGACGCGAGCTACTTTGAGCAGCAGGCGGTGCAGCAGCGGGCGCAGGCCGGCAGGCAGCCGTACCAGCAGCAGCACACGAACAGCAGCAACGAGTACCGTCAGCAGCAGGTGATCGTGAGCCGCCTGAACCTGGTGCTGGAGCTGGTGGGCTGCGGCCAGTGCGAGTCGTGCCAGTGCTCGCAGTCCTGCCAGCAGGCGTCCTGCCTGCCCCAGCAGACGGCGCAGCAGCAGCAGCAGCAGCAGGTCATCCGCGCCGCCCTCCCCGGCTGCTGCGGCGGCGCCGTGAGCCGTCAGCCGACCCTGGTGGCGCCGGTCAGCCGTGCGGGGCGGCGGTCCCGAGAGCCGATGCAGTAGCGGCAGCAAGACTCTCAGCAGCGACATCTCTGACCCTCACCGAGGCCTCATTTTTGCACCCCTGAGCAGCCCACAAGTAGCTGGATTTTTTCAGACTCTTGCGTAACAAACATTTACATCCTGTAACCATCATTACCAGTTCTGTTTGCAACAACAACAACAACAACATTTGTTTGTTTGTTTGTTGTTGTTGTTTGCCCAGCTTCCACTGACCTGCGCTATCGTAAATTCAGCAAGTAAATTCTGACAGTCTTTATCCCTGTGCAATGGGTGACTGCCTTTTTGCCTTATACAATAAATACAGTGTGACAGCCGCTATCCCTGTGCAATGAGTGTCTTTGTGTCTGTTTAATACAGTGTGACAGCCGCTATCCCTGTGCAATGAGTGCCTTTGTGTCTGTTTGATACAAGATGACAGCCGCTATCCCTGTGCAATGAGTGCCTTTGTGTCTGTTTAACACAGTGTGACAGCCGCTATCCCTGTGCAATGAGTGCCTTTGTGTCTGTTTAACACAGTGTGACAGCCGCTATCCCTGTGCAATGAGTGCCTTTGTGTCTGTTTAATACAGTGTGACAGCCGCTATCCCTGTGCAATGAGTCCCTTTGTGTCTGTTTAACACAGTGTGACAGCCGCTATCCCTGTGCAATGAGTGCCTTTGTGTCTGTTTAATACAGTGTGACAGCCGCTATCCCTGTGCAATGAGTGCCTTTGTGTCTGTTTAATACAGTGTGACAGCCGCTATCACACTGACAGCCGTTAAAAAGGGATTTCATACAGAGGCATACATGGTAACTTTTAAAACATATTCAGGTTTATAATGATGACCCCATACAATTTTTATTCAATTTTCATTCATTTCAAAACGTGTACCTCTGATATTGTGTTTCATATAGTTTGCCGAGTTCACCAGAGCCAGTGCCTAAGACATTGCTCACACAATCAACTATAGAATGAAGACAAAAAAGGCAATTCCACACATTGGCTAAAAACAGGCAGGCACTCAAAGAGGTATAGGGCGGGCAAAGCTGAAAGGAATGCGAAGCTTCGGAAAGAAGGCACAGACAGACGGACCACTTTGGTGACAGAGCGCGTACAGCTATTGCTGTTTAATTATAACGAATGAAAAGCTCGAACTGCTCCCTGTACTGTGGAATGCAAAATTCTATTGTTCCATCTATTTAGCAATTCCTCTGGGGGCTTGGCAAAGGCTTTGCCATGTTTGGCTGGCGTATAAAAGAAGATACCAAACCGCCTCGCTGCACCCTCACCCCGCCTGAGCAGTTGCTGCCACCACCCAGTCTCGCATATTTGCAAGTTAAAAGAAGATATTAAAGCAGCAGCTGAGTCAGCAGCACCCTATCTTTCCTAGTCACTCTCCCTGGTAGACTGTCACTCCAGTACACTTGGTCAGCGATGTTCAAGCCTTCGGATCCAGACGAATTTGGCTCGTCGATTCGAGGACTCAAGTAAGCGTGCGTCTTATAAGCATCTTATTTGAGTACTTGGTATTTTTGTACTCATTTTTCAAGCAGTAATGGACACTGCTGTTGCACATAAATTTGGAATCTAGTCCGTCTCTAACCAAGTAAATTAATTTACTGAAAGAGAAACTAATAAGTACGAGTGTAAAAAGCGATTTGGTTACTTCTGAAGTCATGCAAAGTTTGTAAGTTACCATAGTTTGTAAATAAACTTCTCAATAATATATACAAAAATACATGTAAAATACGAGCTAACTAACAAAAGACGTTGAGACACCACCGCACTAGAACCGCCCCTCAAATCCCTCAAAAAACAGTCGACTGGCTCATCCGGGTGTGATGAGCTGAGAGACTCAAAAGTTAACGTCTCAAGTAACTGTCTCAAGGAAGGAAAGAACGACACCCAAAGCTTCGACTAGGTGTACAGCCAATGGCACAGCCGCAGCTATAACTGCACGGCTCATCCGAGGGCTATGTACTTAGTTCTGACGGGCTGGAGGGTTCGCAACAGTCTGAATCATCACAGCTCAAATCACTGGTACCCGATCTCAGCTAGGTGAACTTAAGCAGTGCAGACTTTAGGCCTTGCTCAACAGCGAAAATTGTCTTCTAGAGTTGGTTCTCGAAACCGGGACCTTCCTGTCTTTGTCTTATGCCAGACGCACTGAACAATCCTTCAAGAATTATTTTTTACAGAATCGACCAAATGTAGCTACCTAGAAAACCAACCCTCCTACGTAACCTTCCACTTTCAATTAAAAAACCTCCACCTACCAGAGGCTCCCGGACGCCGGGTCTCCGTCTGTCGGCTCGTCCCGCCCGACGTCCGAGTGGCGGCGCCAGCGCCACGGCAGCCGGCGAGTTGAGCATCGCCGGACCGGCTTGGATCATCCGCGGCCAGGAGGTGGTGAAGGAGGACCCGGCCAAGGTGATCAAGTACCCGGAGCTGCACTCCGACTTGGCCAAATCCTACAACGAACAGATCAAACCGTGCTACGATCAGATTGCTAAACTGCGCGCTCTGGGATTCGCCAAAGAGCTCCGCCTGCCCTCAATAGTGGTGATCGGTGACCAGTCCACGGGAAAGAGCTCCGTGTTGGAGAGCATCAGCGGAGTGAAATTTCCGCGCGGCAACGGCATAGTAACGCTATGCCCGCTGCAGCTGAGCATGCGAACCAGCGAGGACGGCAAATGGCGCGGCAGCATTCGATACTACGACGCCTACGGCAAGCAGATGAAGTGGGACATCGACGGCCCCGAAGATGTGGAAGACGCCATCCAAGAGGCTCAGACCAGGATCACTGGCAAGCAACGGACCGTCTCGAAAAGCATAATCGAAATGTCATTGGAAAGTCCTGAGCTGCCTAATTTGACGTTGATTGATTTGCCGGGCATAGCTCGGTATAATCACAATAGCGCTGAGAGTGGGGCGAGCCTGCACCAGCTGGTGAGTTGTAGACCCGGATGTAGCGTCCACTAATAGCATATACTTTCATGAGAGATTTTTTCAGCAGTTGGAGGCCTCCAAGTTAAAATTCAATGCACTTTTTAAGTTAAGCCGCTCAGTTACCGCTATGAACTTAAATCTACAGACCACCGACATTATCAAAGAATACATCCGCCGCGAGGAGACTGTCATTCTGGTGGTGATCCCTTTGACTGCCGATACGGCTACGATGGAGGCGCTTCAGCTGGCTAAGGACGCTGATCCCTACGGGATGAGGACCATTGGTGAGGCTTTCTCAGCCGCTTTTGCTAGTATCACAAGAGGATTATTGTTACCCAAAGCGCTAAAATATTATCTTAGGCACGAAAATAACACTTCGGCGCTAAAAAAAGTGCCGAAATCATAGATCCTAAGGCGCCAAACCTAGAATCTGAGGTGCCAAACCTAGAATCTGAGGCGCCAAACCTAGAATCTGAGGCGCAAAACCTAGAATCTGAGGCACAAAATCTAGTATTTTACGCATCAAAATTGTATATAAACCAACGAAACAGGTATTTGGGGCACTCTAAGAAACAATTAGTTCGTAACTGAACGAGAAAATGGCTTTACAAAGCGGTATCTATAATGCATTGTTTTTGTTTTCAAACCAGGTGTTCTGACGTTTCCCGATCTGGTGAACAAGGGCGCACAAGAGGAGAAGCTCATGATAGCCAGAAACATTACCTACCCGCTCTCTAAAGGCTACGTAACTGTCAAGTGTCGAAACCAGGACGACATTAAAAATCGAAAATCGCTCAAAGAGGCCAAAGAAGATGAGGCTCTGTTTTTTAATACCGATCCGTTCTTTAAGCAGCTCGACTCAATGTGCAGAGGCTCTGATATGCTTGCTAAGCGACTTAGCGAGGAGCTGCTGCATTTAGTGAAGGTGTGAAAATCTTAAGTAATTATAGAGGACTGGAAGTATCTAACACCTCACCAAATTAACTAGCCCGGCCCCGTTTTAACACCTCACGAAATTATTTAGCCCGGCCCCGCTTTAACACCTCAACAAATTATTTAGCCCGGCCCCGCTTTAACACCTCCCCTAATTATATAGCCCGGCCCTGCTTTAACACCTCACGAAATTAACTAGCCCGGCCCCGCTTTAACACCTCACGAAATTATTTAGCCCTGGCCCTTCCACTATTTCGGAGCCTATTTTGATTGGGTGGTGGTTACCTGAACCTCTTCTCCCGATTCTAAAGCTGACTCTGATTAGATTTGGGCCAAACGTTAAAAACCAGAATTGTTTTTATTTTGTTAATTCTGCAGAAATTCATACCGGAGCTAATTAGCGATGTGCAAAGTGTTCGCGAGCGTCTAGGCCAAGAGTTGGCTCAGATGGGCAAAGGTCCACCGGAAGATGACCGTTCGAAAGTGGCGCTGATTGCACGAATGTTCAACGACTTTACAAAGCTATTTGAGAAAGAGGCTTCTGGTAAGATTTAGTTTACCAATAAAAAAACTAAGTGCATCTCTGAACCAATTATAGACCTTAGACTTAAATGAGGTGGTTGTCCCACCCCTAACCCCACGTCTAGGCCCTAGACTAGAATGAAATGAGGTGGTTTTTACACCCCTAATTACACTTCCAGACACTAGACTAGAATGAAATTGGCTCGTTTTTTCACACCCCTAGACCCTAGAATGGATTAAAATGGGGTGGTTGTTGAACCCCCACTTCTAGAACCTAGAAGTGGCTTAGGCCTTAGGTGGTTTTCACACAACTAACCCCAGGTCTAAAACCCTAGACTAGTATGAAATCCGGTGGTTGTACCCATGCTCTAGACCCTAGAAGAAAGTATCATGGTTGTTGTTACACTCAATCAAGGTTTAGAGTCGAAATAATACCTAATTTGCAATTCTACGTAGTAAGTCCTATAAAACTCAAGCATAAACTTTTCACACCAATTAAACCAATTGGATCAGGCAAGTCGCACAACTTCCAAGACGAATCCGGCAAGAAGAACCTGCACCAACGCTGCCGCCAGCACTGGTGCGCACTAGCCGATCAGATGGAGAAAACTGTCCGCCAAATCGGCGACGACGACGCCAAAATTCGCAAAGCTGTCCGGAATTTCCTTGGCGACCAGCGCGGCCGGGAGCTACCCAATTTTCAATCGGCCTACCCGGTGATTGAGTGCATCATCCGGCAGCAGCTGGTGGCTCCGTTGCGTCAACTAGCTATGAACTGTCTCAGAGATGTCAGCGTTGAGGTTGACGATACTCTGAGAGACTTGGCCGATTCGGTATTTACCTCCTATCCAAGGCTCAATCAGTACGTTAAGGTAAGAACGTTCCCAAGGAAGCAAATATTCGTTAACAATTTTGGGAACTATTCTGTTAGTTTCATACTTGTATAGCTGGGAAATGGTATGTTTTAACCAAAGTAAGTGGCTAGATAACTCGTCCTTAAAATCGCAAGGTCCCGAGCTTGATTTTCTATCTAAGGAACAAATGATTTTCGTAATGAAGGCACTTAATGGGCACACCTGATTGGTTAAGACGAGAGGTTATGCCATGAACTTTCGAGGGGGCCAGTGGCTCGGCGGTCTAGCGCGTCTGTCTTATGTGTCCACTGGTCCAGGTTCGACCCTGCGTTGCAGGTTGGCTATTTTCCCTAGCGCGGTTTCGTGTGCAGGGTCACATTAATTTGGGGCCTTGTGCACGAATTGGTTGGGCTATGGGCCAGTTGTGCAATTGACCCCCATGAGGGCAACCCCCCAAGGCATAGAGAGTGTACATTCCTGGAACCGCCGCTTGTACACCCCATGTGAGTGCGTGACTGGGTGCCGGCCTGTGTGTGTGTCAATGCCTGCATACCGTATTTAGTTTGTCTGAACGCGCTTCAGGAGTCAGCGCAATGGACAGTCATGCCCAGTCGCTGGTTGTGGGACGATGTCGCTTTAAGCATCAAAGTGCCTACTGCCCTCCTGCAGATTTACGAGCGTAGCTTTAGCCCTGAACTTTCTCAGCTTTGCATCAGGTTTGAAAAATACTTCGTTTAAATCGACATTCAAAACTTGAATAAAACCAAGTAAACTAATTGAATTAACAAATTTTTACGTCAATTTAACAAGGAACAATAAACCCTTAAAATTTTACAAATTCCCAAACTTGTGCCCTTCTCTATCGGTTAAAAAAACTCCTATACATCCTCACCATCCAACAGGAATCGGTGCAAGCCATCAAAGAGCGAATGTACACCCGGGCCAAAGAGGATCTGGAGAGACAGTTTGAACAGGAGAGCTACGTGTGGACCAACGATTTGAAGTTTGAGGACGAATCATTTAAACGAGAGGCCACCCGATCTCTGGTGATGAGCGTGATGGAACCGCCAAGCAGAAATATGTTCTCCTTCACCGAGCAGTTCAATAGGCAGTCTGTTGAATGGATTGCCGAGCAGTGCAGTCCCGGTGAGTGCTACGTGTTCTATATGTTTTCTTAGAAAATCGAAATTTTAATTTCGCGCCAATCTAGGCAACAAACTCAGAACTTATTAGGATTTTTAGAGGCACAAATATTGCATTATGTCTTCATATTTTCGTAGGCTTAACTATAAAAATACGTTCTAAAATTAATTTAAATTGATTTTTTATTTGAAAAAAAAGCGTGAAAATCTAGCTAATTTTCTTTTTTTTTCAAGTATGAGAAGTAAATGAGAAGTAAATGATTAAAGCATTGATTTTGATTAAAAATCGTTTAGAAAATACATTGCCTTCTTTTTTTCTACTTTTCGCTGCAATTTCTTGTATACTTGCTTACAATTATTGATACTATAATTATATAATATCATATATTGTATTGTTGTAACAATATGTACATGAAAGTTTGGTGGAAAGTAACAAATTAAATAGTTAAGACAGTTTACTTGACAAGACTAAAATATAAATTGCGACTCAATGTTCCCGCAGGCCACGAGGAGAAATCCAGCTTGGAATTTGCCGCCTGGTTTCAAGGAATCTTTCAACGTAAGAATTACAAGTGTAAAGTTACTTGGATTTCCCATGATTTTCATGATTTACATGATTCATTGACTTCCAATATGGCGCAGAGCACTTCAGCCACGGCTCTCAATCTTCCCAGTCGAAAGGCTCAGCCAGTTCTGCAGGCGGTGAACACGAATCCGATGACACCATTGAGAGGTGCTTGAACTCGCTGCACACCTACATGAAGGTAAGACTTTTTCTTTTAATAATCGGATGGATAAAAATATTTAAAAAATTTTAGAGATTTGTTTTATCGTTGAATATGTTGTTCTTCAATCGGTTCGTTAAGGTTTCTAAAAATAGCATAAGTCTCATGACGTCAATATTTAAAGCTGCTAAAAATAGAAGTAGCTATTACGTCACCTATTCCTGATGCAAAATGTAAAAAAATTTGACATTACTATAACGACCCTAGCTTAATAAAACTCTTCAGATTGCCTTCACGCGCATGATTGACAACGTACCACTGTGCATGATGCACTTCATGCTGTACAAGCTGGCCGACGAGCTTTGCAACGAAGTCAGCATCTTTCAGCAGGAGTCGGATAAGTTGGACCAACTGTTAGAAGAAAAGGAGGGCATCAGGATGCACAGGATCGAGACGAAAAATCGGATGAAGGCTCTGGCGGAGGCTGAGAATGATCTGTGCCGGATCTCCCTGTAGGCAGGCTGCAGTTAAAGTTATCCCATTTTGAAGCAGCAAAACTCGATCCTACATTCAAACATTAGGGATAAATCAACACTTCTAGCCATTCGCTTTTTTGTTCGTACTATGTTACCCCTCGCAACACCCTCCTTTATGACATCAATATCTTAAAATCTTCTTTTGAAATTGCTATCTCTAAATTTTTAACTGTTCTCGGAAAAACGAAATAATTATATAAAAAATGACGTTGGACATTTTGTGTCTCGTGAACTATCTGTCAACAAAACAAGCTAATCAATTTATTATTTTGAAATATATCGTCTGCTTGCTTAACTTGATAATAAAGGATCCACTATGTCATAATACATTTATTCGTTAAATATAAAAACTGACCTACTTTAAGTAGAATGAAACAATAAAATTTGTGATTTCATCTGTCATCTGCGATTTTTTCATCTCTTGTGTCATCCACAGGATTAATTAAAATGGGAAAATACCAACGACAGTGAATCGGCTTGGTTAAATGGTGAAAGGAACAGATTCTGTTAGCGATATGGCGATATGGCGCTGTTAATTGACTTTCCATCGAGCCTTTTGATGTTGCTGTATTTATCCAAGCTGAAATTTACATGCGCCAGCTTTCAATGCCTTTCCCTTGGCTGGTTATCAGCTACCGCATCGAGATAAAAATGCTGGCGTGTATATTGTTTACTGGGCAGGCTTGCTTGGGCTTTTCGTTTATCCTTGATGGGGTAGCTCAGGGAAGCAATAGCAAATGGCAGTGGTAAACGCTCGGACGGACCCACAATAGGGAGACAGACCAATTAATTCAACGTCTGTCTGTCTGTCTGTTTGTCTGCCTCTCTGTCTGTCTGTCTGTCTGTCTGTCTGTCTGTGTGTCTGTCTGTCTGTCTGTCTGTCTGTCTGTCTGTCTGTCTGTCTGTCTGTCTGTCTGTCTGTCTGTCTGTCTGTCTGCCTGTGTGTCTGTCTGTCTGTCTGCCTGTGTGTCTGTCTGTCTGTCTGCCTGTGTGTCTGTGTGTCTGTCTGTCCGCCTGTCCGTCTGTCTGTCTGTCTGTCTGCCTGTGTGTCTGTGTGTCTGTCTGTCTGTTTGTCTGTCTGTCTGTCTGTCTGTCTGTCTGTCTGTCTGCCTGTGTGTCTGTCTGTCTGTCTGTCTGTCTGTCTGTCTGTGTGTCTGTGTGTCTGTCTGTCTGTTTGTCTGTCTGTCTGTCTGTCTGTCTGTGTGTCTGTCTGTCTGTTTGTCTGTCTGTCTGTCTGTCTATCTGTTGTGTGTCTGTCTGTCTGTTTGTCTGTCTGTCTATCTGTTGTGTGTCAGTCTGTCTGTCTGCCTGTGTGTCTGTCTGTCCGTCTGTCTGTCTGTCTGTCTGTCTGTCTGTCTGTCTGTCTGTGTGTCTGTCTGTCTGTGTGTCTGTTTGTCTGTCCGTCTGTCTGTCTGTCTGTCTTTTACCCTATCATGCATTTACTCTTCTAACAAACCCGTCCATAAGTTTTTAATCAAACACTAAAATTTATAATTTATTCGTTTTAAATTCAGCTAATTTATCAAAATTTAAATAATTTTTGATGTTGAAAAGCAATCAGAAATTAAAAAACGGGAAAGACTCTTAAAGAATATTTTAAAAGTCATAATAAAAAACAGACAAAGAGATCGTGGATAATATTAGTCATTTATTTGCTACCATACCACAATACCACATGTTAAAGCGTCCAATATTTTCATAACTTTTTTTGGCGTTGCACTTGCATGTTAAAAAAATTCTCGGTTGGGCTTTTTATTGATTTGTCTGTAACATGCATTTGGTTTCAGTTGGGATTTCTTAGAGGTCTATCTATCTATTAAATTTCTTACGAGTATGGGTAGATTCATGTCATATCTAGTTGGGATTCGCTCGGATTTTTAGTTGGGATTCCTTAGGATTTCTAGTTGGGATTCCTTGGAATTTCTAGTTAGGATTCCTTGGGATTTCTAGTTGGGAATCCTTGGGATTGCTAGTTGGAATTCCTTAAGATTTCTAGTTGGGAATCCTTGGGATTTCTAGTAGGGAATCCTTAAGATTTCTAGTAGGGAATCCTTAAGATTTCTAGTAGGGAATAATTGGGATTCCTAGTTGGGAATCCTTGGGATTTCTAGTTGGGCTTCCTTGGAATTGCTAGTTGGAACTCCTTGGGATTTCTAGTTGGGATTCCTTGGGATTTCTAGTTGGGATTCGCTGGGATTGCGAGTAGGGAATCCTTGGGATTTCTAGTTGGGATTCGCTGGGATTGCTAGTAGGGAATCCTTGGGATTTCTAGTTGGGATTCGCTGGGATTGCTAGTAGGGAATCCTTGGGGTTTCTAGTTGGGATTCGCTGGGATTGCTAGTAGGGAATCCTTGGGATTTTTAGTTGGGAATCCTTGGGATTGCTAGTTGGGATTCCTTGGGATTTTTAGTTGGGCTTCCTTGGAATTGCTAGTTGGAATTCCTTGGGATTTCTAGTTGGGATTCCTTGGGATTTCTAGTTGGGATTCGCTGGGATTGCGAGTAGGGAATCCTTGGGATTTCTAGTTGGGATTCGCTGGGATTGCTAGTAGGGAATCCTTGGGATTTCTAGTTGGGATTCGCTGGGATTGCTAGTAGGGAATCCTTGGGGTTTCTAGTTGGGATTCGCTGGGATTGCTAGTAGGGAATCCTTGGGATTTTTAGTTGGGAATCCTTGGGATTGCTAGTTGGGATTCCTTGGGATTTTTAGTTGGGCTTCCTTGGAATTGCTAGTTGGAATTCCTTGGGATTTCTAGTTGGGATTCCTTGGGATTTCTAGTTGGGATTCGCTGGGATTGCGAGTAGGGAATCCTTGGGATTTCTAGTTGGGATTTCCATTAGTGGCAGTTAGGATCAGCATTGCACTCAATTGCAACGTCTCTAGTTGGCGTTCGAATACAAATCAAAACTACTTCGTACAGCTTTGCCCACCGGCTCGTCCTCAACTGGGCCAATGTTGAGACTCTTGATAAACTTGGCCACGTGGACCACAGTGGGATGGCTCAGCAGGTACATCACCGCCAGCATAGTTGTTAGGACGCCCAGTGCGTTGAACACGAATGCCAAATTTCCGTACAGAGTTGCCCTCTTCTGGGAGGCCTCGTCTTTTTTGTTAACCAACAGTTTGTGTGCCTTGACGGACAATGCAATTGCAATGCCACCGAATATGAAATTAAAGAATATTGTCACGATAACTGAGACTACAAAATTTGTGACCCGATTTTTATTGTTGGTTTCGAATTCCATGGGTAGGAGGCGGGGCACTCCGAGTCGTTTTGTTAGAGGAATTTCTGCACTGATTTCTATTGTTTGTTGTTGTTGTTGTTGTTGTTGTTGTTGTTGATAATGCGGCAAAAGAGGCCGATCGGCAGACCGCTCAGTCTGCCGCTGCAACGGGTGATTCATCAGCCGAATTGTCAGCAAACTTTCATCGGCGCCGCATGCGGTGGTCGTCATGCTGTTGTTGAATGTTGTTTCGGCGGCAGCGTCAGTTGTTGGATTGGCGTACCAAATTTTGTATTGCTTCCGATGATGGTGTTGTTGCATGTAGCCAGATTTTGCTGGAGTTTCTGCTTCTAGAAGGGAGTGAAGTGTCAGAGTTTTAGTCAGAGATGGAGACAGGTGAGTTGAAATCAATACAGTTCTATGCTCTCTCCATTTTGGTGTACACATGCCATCGCTTCTCAACCTGTCCTTCGCTTTACATTCATTAGCGAGCGATGTTGCATTTAGTTTTAATGCGTGGCTGTTGCTACTTGTACTCATGCGCCAGAGCTGTCTGTCTGGTTTCTGCCTTTCGCAATCAGGCAATTTGGGGAGTAGGATTAGGAGTGTCGGAAATTTTAGGGAGATGAGTTGCTTGGACGATGTTGGCAATGGTAGGAAGGAGAGGCTTCTAGGAGGGGTATATCACGGATGGAGGGAGGCTATTCAGGGTTAGGTATGAAGGCTTACAGTGTACGAATGGAGTTAGGTTTATTCATAAATTGTTTTACAAGGGCTGGTTCCAATGGATTAGATTGGGATGTAGTGTGGGTTAGGTCTCGGGTTGGGAGAGATACGAGTAGATTAGGGGTAGAGTGGGTTAGATCTCGGGTTGGGAGAGATAGATTAGGGGTAGAGTGGGTTAGATCTCGGGTTGGGAGAGATAGATTAGAGGTAGAGTGGGTTAGATCTCGGGTTGGGAGAGATAGATTAGGGATAGAGTGGGTTAGATCTCGGGTTGGGAGAGATAGATTAGAGGTAGAGTGGGTTAGATCTCGGGTTGGGAGAGATAGATTAGGGGTAGAGTGGGTTAGATCTCGGGTTGGGAGAGATAGATTAGGGGTAGAGTGGGTTAGATCTCGGGTTGGGAGAGATAGATTATAGGTAGAGTGGGTTAGATCTCGGGTTGGGAGAGATAGATTAGAGGTAGAGTGGGTTAGGTCTCGGGTTGGGAGAGATAGATTAGGGGTAGAGTGGGTTAGATCTCGGGTTGGGAGAGATAGATTAGGGGTAGAGTGGGTTAGATCTCGGGTTGGGAGAGATAGATTAGGGGTAGAGTGGGTTAGATCTCGGGTTGGGAGAGATAGATTAGAGGTAGAGTGGGTTAGATCTCGGGTTGGGAGAGATAGATTAGGGATAGAGTGGGTTAGATCTCGGGTTGGGAGAGATAGATTAAGGGTAGAGTGGACTAGATCTCGGGTTGGGAGAGATAGATTAGGGATAGAGTGGGTTAGATCTCGGGTTGGGAGAGATAGATTATAGGTAGAGTGGGTTAGATCTCGGGTCGGGAGAGATAGATTAGGGATAGAGTGGGTTAGATCTCGGGTCGGGAGAGATAGATTAGGGGTAGAGTGGGTTAGATTAAAATAATGGTGGGCTAGATGTTTACCATACTGAAGTTGGTTGTCCAAGAAAAAAAATGCAGTCCCTACTCCATAGAGGGAACGACGGAAAAAATATTTTATCAAGTTTTCTATTTTTCCTTGCCTCCCGGAACTCTTGCCTAAAGTCATAAACAGTGCTTGGATTGGTTGCAAAGCGGCCGTGTTTCTCCATTCATTCATTCTGTATTCACACTTTCCCAGTTAGGGAAATCAACAGTTGCAGTTCTCACGATGATCAATGAGAATTCTTATCGGCCTGATTTTTCTTGCTGCCCCTGCTTTGATGCCCAAATCTTCTTGCCTCGGAATATTTTATGCAAAACGAAAAAAATTGATTACTTTGATTTACTTTATTCGTTTTCTGTCTGCATATAATCTATGTGATTCACTCTGTCAGGGTTATTTCCATTATTAAAGTCAATTGTTTTAATGGACAAATTAATAGGTAATCTGTTAATTAATGAAGGTGAAGTGTAACCAATGTCATAAAAAGAGTACATTGTACTGTGAACCACGAACTTTTGTATTAATTGAAGGGGTTGTAGCCTAGTGGTTAGAGCGTCGGACTCACGACTTGAAGGTCGGGGGGTTCGATTCCCGACTCCACTGGTACAATTTGTGTCCTTTAGCAAGACACTTAACTCTGCATTGCTTCAGTTCACCCAGCTGTTAAATGGGTACCAGCATCAGCTGGGGTAATTGAAGGTGGGTGTGGCGTCCCCCCAGTCCATGGACTGAACAGCTGTACGCAGTCTTCAGAAGCGCCGCGCAATGGCTGCGGCTGTGCTGTTGGCTGCACATCTGGCCCGATTGGGACAGGTGTAATCAATTATTAATCAATTAATTTGTATTAATACAAGCGAAAGAAAATTGGTTTGTTTCGAAAGTTTTCTTAGGCTTCCATTAACTTTAGACCCCATCTTAATGGGATATAAAAAGACTAAAGTTAAATGAACTTTATATTGACTTGACTTTAATGGACAAGAAACAAGAGACATTAGAGTGTAATCAGTGAATGCATTAGCTAGCTGCCTTCTAAGGTTACTTTCTGATGGAAAGATAGATATCGGGTTTCGATAAAAATAGATAGATAGATAGATAGATAGATAGATAGATAGATAGATAGATAGATAGATAGATAGATAGATAGATAGATAGATAGATAGATAGATAGATAGATAGATAGATAGATAGATAGATAGACAGATAGATAGACAGATAGATAGATAGATAGATAGATAGATAGATAGATAGATAGATAGATAGATAGATAGATAAATAGATAGATAGATAGATAGATAGATAGATAGATAGATAGATAGATAGATAGATAGATAGATAGATAGATAGATAGATAGATAGATAGATAGATAGATAGATAGATAGATAGATAGATAGATAGATAGATAGATAGATAGATAGATAGATAGATAGATAGATAGATAGATAGATAGATAGATAGATAGATAGATAGATAGATAGATAGATAGATAGATAGATAGATAGATAGATAGATAGATAGATAGATAGATAGATAGATAGATAGATAGATAGATAGATAGATAGATAGATAGATAGATAGATAGATAGATAGATAGATAGATAGATAGATAGATAGATAGATAGATAGATAGATAGATAGATAGATAGATAGATAGATAGATAGATAGATAGATAGATAGATAGATAGATAGATAGATAGATAGATAGATAGATAGATAGATAGATAGATAGATAGATAGATAGATAGATAGATAGATAGATAGATAGATAGATAGATAGATAGATAGATTGATAGATTGATAGATTGATAGATAGATAGATAGATAGATAGATAGATTGATAGATTGATAGATTGATAGATTGATAGATTGATAGATAGATAGATAGATAGATAGATAGATAGATAGATAGATAGATAGATAGATAGATAGATAGATAGATAGATAGATTGATAGATTGATAGATTGATAGATAGATAGATAGATAGATAGATAGATAGATAGATAGATAGATAGATAGATAGATAGATAGATCGATTGATAGATTGATAGATTGATAGATAGATAGATAGATAGATAGATAGATAGATAGATAGATAGATAGATAGATAGATAGATAGATAGATAGATAGATAGAGAACTGTTATAGAAAATATGAATACTGTTAAATATGTATACAAAAATTATAAGTTAGCTCTGGCCTCACCCTCGATTATACTATTGTTTAACTTGTTTATCCGCTACCCGAGAGGAAATCGCAGCCTCCTTTGTACTTTTCATTCTTTAATTTGCAGCTGCATGATAAATCCGAGTCCAGTGTTTCATTATTGTGCCAAAAGAAGCAGACAAATAGCCTATGCAAAGACTGGCTGCTTCTAGCTACTTATTTGTACTTGCCGGAAGTGCTGACTGCCTGGGAATTTAATGAGATCAGACGCTGATTGGTTAGCAGCTGAGACCGAATGATGTTTAAACTAAGACTTTTCAGTATAAAGAATATCACTTGAAAGAAATACTTTGGAGCATATACAAGAAAAGGATTCTGGATTAGGAAAAGTGCAAAATTTTAATAATAAAGTGATCTAAGCACCATTTATCCATCCCATTGAGAAATGAATTACATAAGGAGAGTCTCGGGCTTTAGCGAATGCGTGATCTTTATCTTTCAAGCCGTTGATAGATTAAAATTCGGAGCACGCTTGCGAGCCTCCGTTATCTATAGAGTTCATTTATGGTTTGCATAAACAGGACGTCAATAGGGTACCTAGAGATGTCGTCAACATGCAGTTGAAGGGTTCTCAGCCATCGACAGTTGGATAATTAATTGAATTTGAGTTCAGCTGTGTCTCACTGGCCTTACCCTTTTATTAACCCTCAATCTATGCGCAGCACTATGTGCGCCAATGGTCAAATAGAAATCCATGAAGTAATATCCGATTGGCAATAAAATTATGCGGGCCAAATGACTAAGGTAAGATCACGAACAGCAATGGACTTAACATGATTCTCAGCTCTGCAATGCGTATGTAATTAGTAAAACTTCGGCCAGCAGAAAAAGAAAGAAGCCAAAAACTCCAATAAAAGAGGTGTCACCTTCATTAGGCAAAGAAAATAGAAGCTTAAAATCTCTAAAAAAGGTATTTTTAAAGCCAGTTTAATTTCATTTTTGTTGAAAAAAAAACAAAATGTATAAAAACATTACAAAAATAAATCGCTTCTACAGCGAGCGTACACTTTTGATGGGGCGGGCTATTAGTAAATTTACGTTGAAATCGAAGAAATATCGATGCACAATCGGGGGAAGGGAACCATTGTACATATAGCGGTGATGTAATATTAGTCAATGTACATTGGCGAGGACAGAAAATCTACTCGTATGTACGCTTGTGCGACAGGCGTCAAGTGTACGAATACCTCATTTGGGGCAGAGAAAATATTAGGATGTACATAGGAACGAAAGCTAGAAGCTAAGCATAAAAGACGAAAACTAAAAATTAGTGGCAAGGCCCTAAAACACGAGCGTCGCGTCGTAGTTTTGTTCGTTATTTGTTTGATCAAAAAAGCAAGTAATTTATAGCTTATTTGGCCATATAAAGGTCATAGGATCGTTAAGTTTTCAGGTGATTAATCAAAGAGTTCGCTACTTTCTGCCATAGACATCGAGATTTCGAGCCCGATCTAACACCTGGCGAAACAGTTTGTGCTCGCGACGTTCGCGCAGTTGACAAGGCACGAAGCCGCGCATGTCGGCAAGGCTTTCAAGCTGGTCGGCTAGCGGCAGAACCACCGGTGATGTCCGCGTGAGCAGCTGTATGTAGGGATTGCCTTCCGAGTCGGGCAGTAGGTAGGCGTAGTGAAGTGGAGTGAGGCCCTCCTGAGCAAAGTGCCAAGTGCCAGATAATTTACGCAATAAAATGGTTGCATGCCAAAAAATCTTTTATTACCTACTATAAGTAGGCGAGTTGAGAATCTATCGTAAAAAAATAGCCGACTCACATTGTCAGCCATGGCCGCCTGTTGCGGTCTTTCAGCCAGAATCCAGAGCGCCATCTCGTAGCGATTGCAGGCGACAGCCCTGATCAGCGCCGTGTAGCCGGCGACGTCGCGATAGTCGGCTTCGTTTAGCGCCTTCATCTTTTCCATGTCGTTGGCGCGGATGGCTTTGAATAGCTCGTGGCAGGATTTCTGTTGGTTGGATGTTTTAAGAGATATTTTGATCCGCAACCTAATCAACCTGACGCTTTTGACACCCAAACTGACGCTACTGACACCCAACCTGACGCTACTGACACCCAACCTGACGCTACTTACACCCAACCTGACGCTACTGACACCCAACCTGACGCTACTGACACCCAACCTGACGCTACTGACACCCAACCTGACGCTACTGACACCCAACCTGACGCTACTGACACCCAACCTGACGCTACTTACACCCAACCTGACGCTACTGACACCCAACCTGACGCTACTGACACCCAACCTGACGCTACTGACACCCAACCTGACGCTACTGACACCCAACCTGACGCTACTGACACCCAACCTGACGCTACTGACACCCAACCTGACGCTACTGACACCCAACCTGACGCTACTGACACCCAACCTGACGCTACTGACACCCAACCTGACGCACCTGACACCCAACCTGACGCTACTGACACTCAACCTGACGCACCTGACACCCAACCTGACGCTACTGACACCCAACCTGATATGCAAATGACACTCACTTCAACCAGTTCAACCCGGCTGAGAAACTGCTCCTTGACGGGGTCCTTCGCTCCGCTGACTGGCCCGAAGTTGGCCGCCCCGTAGAAGTTGATGGCCAGCGTCATGAGAAGGTCCTTGGCCTGACGAGACTTCGACTGGCTGAACAGCTCGTCAACCACCGAGTCCATGGCTTCGGCGAGGTCTCGGCGGCCCAGCCGGATGGCCATCTCACGTGGCGTTCGAAGCTCGCAGGAGAAAGGCAGACGCTCCTTGAGCAGCAGGACATTCTGGCCTTGACGGGCACGCAGTACGCGGGCAAAGTGCTGCGGCCTGATGTCCGTGCGGATGAGGCGGTGCAGCATCGTGAAGCCGTCCTGAATTGGTGCAATAGTTGAGCTGGATTAGCTTCTAGCAAATTAATACAGACAGGTGGACAGACAGACTGACAGACAGACAGACAGACAGACAGACAGACAGACAGACAGACAGACAGACAGACAGACTGACTGACACACAGACACACAGACAGACAGACAGACAGACAGACAGACAGACAGACAGACAGACAGACAGACAGACAGACAGACAGACAGACAGACAGACAGACAGACAGACAGACACACAGACACACAGACACACAGACAGACAGACAAACAGACAGACAGACACAGATAGACAGACAGACAGACACAAAACAGCGCACATACAGGATCCCGAGCCTCCGAGTCGACCCCGGCTTCCACCAGCGCGAGCAGCAAGTCGAACTGGCACGCCGAGGTGATTGCAAAATTCGCCAACGGTTCGCCGTTCGGCCTCAGTCCGCGCGGCGAAGCGCCAGCGCCCAGCAGCGCCCTGGTCAAAGAGAGATTCCTATTCGCGATGGCCAGCGAGAGCGGCGTGTGCCGAGTCTCCGGATGTCGCCGGTCCAAGCGCAGCTTCTGCGCCGGCAGCTTGCGCAGCAGCAGCTTCGCGCCCTCGGTGTTGTCGGCCAGGATGTTGTGCACCAGATCGAGAAACGGCGCCTCGCGTTCGATTGCCGCGGCCAACGGCGGACAGTCGGGCGCCCCCGGCATCGACGGGTGTCCGGAGTAGAAGTCTAGCGCCGTGTGGCCCGGCAGCAGCTGCGAGTGCGGACTCACCCAGAGGTCCAGAGCTCGAACTCCGGCTTTGTAGCTGCCACGTTTAAGCGCTTCGGCCAGGCCGGGCGAGTAGCGTTCGAAAATAGCGCGCAAAGAGTCGGCAGTGTCGAACGGTGCGCAGTCCACCGGCAGCTGGCCGAGGCGGTCGCGCAGCAGAGGATCGGCACCGCACATCAGGAGGGCGCGGCACATTTCTGTCTGACCGCGACGCGCGGCCACGTGCAAGGCGGTCTCGCCCGACTAAGGGACGGAGGAGGGGGTGAGAAATTAGGCCTAATGTACATTAAGGGGGCCGGGTGAGAAATTCGGCCCGTGTACATTGGGTGCAAGGAAAGATTGTTTTGCCTATCGCGTACATTGGGTGGGGCTTGTATGGACGGGGTTTTCTGGTGTACATTGGGGGTAGGGGTTGGATATACATTACTCAACAAGCAAGGTTTACCGGGGGGTTATCAGTGCACTCTTACAATTGGTTGCATCATAGAACAATCAAGATAATTCTACTTTCAAACCTTATTCTGCGTGTTGACATTGATGCCCATCAGCGCCAGAGTGTATGCCGTAACCAGAGCTTGCAGGTCTTGCGAGGCGGCGCACAAGTGCAGCAGAGTGTTGCCGGCCCGATCGCTCAGTGCGTTCTCGTAGATGGCCTGTTTCGCTTGCTCGTGAGGCTGAGGGTTATAATTTTCAATTTATCTATTTTATTAATCAAAATTCAACTAGCAATGGTAGATTGTACAGTATGTTGCGAAGCTACGCGCACTCGTGTTTTGGCCATTATTCAACGATGCAACATACTATACAAGCGCATTGTAAAGAACTTTTACCCAGCACATCGGTCAATTTAACACACTTTTGCGGCCAAATTAACACACTTTTCCGGTCAATTTAACACACTTTTGAGCGGCCATTATTTCACATTTTTCATTTAATGTCATTGGAGGAGAGACGGGGTGGGTGAACTGATTGGGCAGAGAGTATGATGTACATTGATTACGCGTGCAGAGGGACAGTTAAAGAGACAGTAGAATGCAAGACGGGGCTTCTAGGACAGAACTTTTCGCGTCCATCATAATCTACATTCTTTTAATTTACTATGCCCGCACAGTTAGAAAAAATAGGGGGATCGACTTCATGGAAAAACATCCATCATAATCTAGATTCTTTTAACTTATTATACCTACAAAAATAATGAAAATTAGGGGTTGACTTTCACGGATAACCATTCAACGTAATCTAGATTCTTTAAATTTAGTTAATCCCAAAGAAATCGAAAAAATCACCTTAAAAATCTTTGAAAAAAAATCATAATCCATAATCCATTACTTTTTACATCCTAGCGAGTTTAATGCACCTCCAGCTTTCATCCGGAGACACTGAACCTAAGCCTCATTCTAGCAACTTAAAGACATTCAAGCAACAACTCAGGGTACTCACCCCGAAAAAAAATTTAACATTCTTAATAAAAATGCTTCCAATCGTCTCTCCAAGTTCTTACTACAAACCGCATGAACCCAATTACAAATCTAAGTACCAATGCAAGAAGGAATGTACAGATTATATGAAAAAATTCTGGCCTAACATTGAACCAACCATCCCGAATCTTAATCAAGCGGTTAAGATTCACTGGCATTATTTGCATGGCTCAGTAATTACTAACAATTACGACAGCTACTATAACTTTGCAGAAATTATTAAGCAACTCTAATTTATTTCATTTTTTTTATTCTCTTTGTTTTTTTCTCTCACATTCTTTCAATGATAATTGTCATTGCGAACTCTTCGCCGTTAAAATCAACAGCTTCTGCATCCTCTGTCTCAAACTGTAGCAATATTTCATTAATTTCTTTGTTACAGAGCACAACTCTTTTTACTGGATTGGGTTTTTCAACAATCATCTGTCCACCAGCAACAGAGTTAGATATATTGTACAAAATATTTGTTCGTTTTCCCTTGAAGACCCAGTCAAGAGTAAGATTGCTTCGGATCAAAATGTTCAAACTTTTAACAATGTCTGCGATATTTTCTGCCATGAATAAACCGCGTGCTGGCTGGCGGCTCAACATAACCGCCCCCGGCGAAGGAGCTGTGGGTGGTGCTGCGGTTTCTGCCTTGTAAACTTTCTTTTCAAATCCCAACTCTCGATACCAAGTGCCATCTTTAAACTCCACCTCTGCGTCTTTATGAACTTGCATAACCACTCTCATTACAGTGAGATCATAGGACAATTTAACAGGAAATAGTTTATTCTCGGGTTTGCTAGCATCAGGAGTTTCAAAATGCCCCCTTTTGGTAAAAACGTTCTCCAGAAAGTAGTTATAAGTGTCCACGCTCTGTGTGCTCACAGGGAATTTAACCGGAAATTCTTTCACTTCGCCTCCAATTTGTTTCCATTTGTAATAAAACATGTTATTCTTTTCTGTCACATTGGGGACATTTGACCAGCCAGTAAAGTCATTGAGATAAACATGGTAGTTTGCCTCTGGGTCCAGACGAATGGGTTGCTCAAGTTTTTCAATAAAAGTTCCACTTGAATCTGTAAGTCGACCAGTTATTGTAATTGGGATACTTTCCTTTGAATGCGACACGATATTGTTTAGTCTTTCAGCAATCGCTTCCATTTTTTTTTACAAAAAAAATATTTTAAACCTTACTCGAAGAATTATTAATCATGTTCAGCTTAATTTTCCTCTCAAATGCATAGATGATAAAAAGGTCAACGGGTGTAGCCTCACTTCTGTCGATATTGGTCACAATATTCACCGGACTGTTGTCAGTAGGCATTTGCCTGGCCGACACGTCTGCACCGAAAATGGGGAAAAGAGTCTTGAACTGCCATGCCGTAATAGCGATTCCGTTGTTCTCCTTTACGGCTAAGTCAACCAGCTCGCAGTAAAATTTACTAATTTTGTTTGTTGCAAAATCTCCATTCTGTGGCATTGCCGGGTAAAGATTATCACTGATTTCATGCTGAATTGTTCGCACATTTCCATGTTCATAACGACTTATAGTTAATGGATCTCTCAAACTGACAATAATGTACCTTGGGTTGCTGCAAGAACCCTCCTTAATACAAATCTGTTGCCTTCTTTCATTGCGTTCATCCCTGCACATGTAAGCTGTGTAAGCAACATCAATGTCTTTTTCAATAGCCTTCAAATATTCAGCTTTCAGTGCTGTCTTTGGTTCAATGATTTCCAAGTACAGCTCAACTCCTGCTAGCTTAACTTCTATTCTAGTATGCTCAGCGCCTGTCCAAACACTCCTGTTGCGATCGTCCCTGGTAAGCCTAAACGTGTAGCTAAAGTTGCTGGTCAGGCGATTAAATGTATTGCAGAACCCGCTCATGAATCTCAAAGGTACAAATATATCTACATGTCTATACTGAGGATTCTTTGCACCATCATCAGCACCCGTCAATGCATAGTTATATCTCCCTTTTCTCTTTGTATAACCTGAATCATTTACGTCTCCTTTCTCCTCATTAGGGATGAAGCCAGCGCCGCTACCAAGTTGAATAAAATCTGGGTTTTCAATGAGACAATGAGTGTCATACACTACACCAAAGTTGGCAATTCTCTCCAGCTCTGTACTCCCGTTTGACACGCTTAACTCCTTAAACATGTATGCCCAGAAGTTGCTGATTAGTGTGACATCAGCGTCATGCTTGTCAGTATTAGCACCAGCAGCATTTGTACCACCTTTAGTCTTGTATTGGAATGTCATGTAAAACCCGCTCCTTAGACTGTGAACGCTGACCAGAGATGAACACCCAGTGTAAGTGAATGTTAGCGTTTGACCAGGGCCCAAATTAGTTTCATTCTGATTTTCATGACTGGGGACTCTTACTTGAGTCGCTTTGATTGTGCTGTCATCACTCAAGATAGGCTTGTTGATTTTATAGAAAACTGGCGTCAGAGGATCGTTCATTTTTTTAGTTTAAAAATTAAAATAAAAAAAAATGAAGCGAAAAAATTCTCATTACATCTCTGACTTGGAGAAGCTCGCAGAAGCCGAAAAACGAGTCACTGGGTTAATTAACAAAGAGCAGCAGTCCTACAATGAGTTTATCCAAGCCGCCACTGAGTTTCACAAACCAGGATACACCGAAGCAAAGAAATCCATTGAAACAGTTAAGGAAGCTGTTGATGAGATTCAAGAGAGCCAGTTTCAGAATACGCTGAATAAAATTCCACCGGCCTCACAAGAATCTCAGGCTTTGCAGGAAACATCTCAGCAAAAATTGAAAGTAACAGATAACTTCTTTGGGCCAGTAGAATATGAAGGCAAACTCGTCTTTGGTGTTAGTGTCTGGCGTAAAAATATTTCTACTGATCCTGTGGATTATCATCTTGAGATAACGAAAGAAAGTATTGGAGTCATCAAAGAAGGCGCGGCCGGGGTCGGAGAAAACACCTCAAAGAAGGTTGCTTTCACCCAAGTATTGCTCAACTTCATAACTAAAAATCAAGAAACTATTTCTGCGAAACAGCTAAAAAATTATAAAGATCTGGTGACATTTGCTTTACAAAGAGACATAGGCATCCTTAAAATCCCTGACATACTCAAATTTTTATATGACAATGGGGTCAACCTGAACAGCTTTAGAAAGTATAAGCACTTTAAACAATGGTTTGACCTGCCAGATCAGCTAGAAGTCATAAATTACCTGGAACAGCAAAAGCAACTCTCTCAACAACAAGAGACCCCTCAGCAGCAACAAACCCCTCAACAGCAACAAAGCCCTCAAAAATTAACAGAAGAAGATGTACTCTCTCGACTTGAGACAGCAGATCCAACTCAAGTAGCTAATTACAAAACGGCAAATCCACAAGTATGGAGGCATCTAGAGCAATTCTCACCAGATAGAATGCAGCGAATTTCAAATAGAGTTTTCACACCAAGGCAAGACATTAGATCACCAGAAACATCACCAGAGACATCACCAGAGACAACAACTACAACAGAAGATTCATTTCAATCCGGAAGCTCCACAAATACCGGGAAAACCGGCACCGGGATGCCTGAAGTCTACAAGCGGCTAGTTGTTCTCCTAGGAGCAGCAAAGACAGGTTTAAAGGATGAGAATAGAAAAGAGTTTGTTCATATTCTTGATAAAATGTTAGAAAAGAAGTACATCGATAAAAGAGCAAGAGAACTTTTACTTTCAAGGTTCAATAAAAAATAATTTTTTTCACATAAAAAATGCCACTAATCTTCGAAAAAGACGTCCCTAAATACTACGATGAGAATGAATTAAAGCTCATTAAAAGAGGATCTGGACTTTTTCCAGCAGGTCATTATCCAAGAAAAGAGCGATCGGGTAACGGTATTGCTGATTTGATCGCCCAGGGGGCAAAGATTTTCAAAGTCATCAGTGAGAACAAAGAAAATATAAAAAATGCTGCCGAGGCGGCGGGAAGTGTAGTCACAGCTGCGAAGAAGATCAAGGACACCATAACTGAAACCCGCGACCCCAAAACCCCTAAACAAAGCAAACCAGATGGTCAACAAAATGTTCAACCACTCGCACCAAATTCATTGGCACCAAGCGCTGATAGCATTGATCCATCTGTTTATGCTAAGATGAGAGCTGATCTTAAAAAGGGCAGCGGTTTTAAATATGACTAAGGTGCTTTCCGGGGGTACAAGACATGTGGGGGTACAAGACTAATAGCAAAAAGACACACTGGCCCCCGAAAAAAGACACACAGGCCCCGAAAAAGACACACAAGCCCCCGAAAAAGACACACATCCCCACATCAAACATTGCAAAGTTAGATTGCAAAATAATTATGCAAAAATTTTTTATCGTATAAAAATGGATTTTTCAAATGATTTCAACCCTCATTGGACTCGGAACCAAATCAAATTTAATCATAACGAGGCAATTCCTAGTCATTTCAGATGTATTGTTGTTGGAGAATCAGGCTCAGGGAAGACATTTAGAATCTTCAACATGCTTCTGAGACCAGGATTTCTTGACTATGACACACTGCACATCTACTCACCCACTCTGTATCAAGATGAGTATAAGATGTTGATTGCAGGTCTACAGAACAAACTTAAAAAGGAGCATATCATTCAGTGCTTTAACAACCAATCCAAGCTGCCCAGTGATCCAGAAATTGTCGCCAGAGAATATGCTAGCCATATCCCAGATAATGAAAAGTGGCACGACATTAAAGTGTTTACATATGGGGACCCGCAAATTGATCCTAAAACTAAACTTCTCCCTCAGCCTGATGAACTGGAAAAGGGAAGGAAGCACTTGATTGTCTTTGATGACTGCATGACAGGGCCCCAGAAGCAAATTGAAAACTATTTCACCAGGGGTCGTCACAACAACTGTAATGTAATCTATATTACCCAAAACTGGTTTGAGTTGCCAAATAAAACTATTCGTGGGAACTGCAATCTGATCCTCTTGTTTCCAACCATACCGCAAGACCGACTGAAGAGGTTAAGTAACGAGGTGATTGCTCCTGCCCATTTTACTAAGCCTGCATTTGATCGAAAGGACGATGGTCGAAAGGTAGCACACAAGGTATCGCAGGAAGAATTTGTTAACCTATGCTTTGAGAAGTGGAATAAACCTTATCAGTTCGTGATGATTAACAAAGAGAAAAGAACAGTAGCCTAATTTTTTTTCAAAAATAAAACAAAAAAACAAACAAAAATGTCCATAAACTTTGCTGGTGAATCTACTAGTGGCTCCACTGCACACTCGCTTGCTTTCCTTGACAGGCGCTACATTAACGTTGACGAAAAAATCCCGGAGATCGGACCAATCAAAGGCCGCTTAAAACCATTGGAACGGTCAGCACACCATCATCAAATAAACATTGAAGACTTGCGGGCAAAAATAGCAAAGCTGACCGCCATCGTTGAGACTCTAGCTCAAACTCTCAAATCGGAAATCAATGCAAAAGACATTGCTATAAGAACAGCGATTAATAAAAAGCGAGACATCCTTGATTCCTATTCACAAGCAGAGACTGATGCCTTATTTACCGCTTGGAGAACAACCATTAATCAAAATGTTGCAAAAATAAAAAAGATAGAAAGAGATGTTGCCACGCATACGCTCTATCTGGATAGAATTTATAACAAGCGGGGGAAAACTTTGAGACGAATTAGTCGCCTGGAACGACAGCACAATCTCCCTGACATTGACATTGAAGACGCCCGATCGTAAAATTGAAAATTTTTTTTTACTTATAAAAATGGCCGAAAATGATTCTCTGTATGACCCGCCTATGGCACCAAATATGGCACCAAATATGGCACCTGTAACACCTAGTGCACCCCAGTATTCGAAAAGTCAACAATACCAATCAAATCAGCAATTGAACCAACCCACCGTACAAAATCTCTATCCTACAATCAATACTTTTACCTGCAACTCTCAACAGTTCCGACTTGTAGAGATTCAGAAAATGCGAAATGACATTGAAACCGCCCTTATGAAAAACTCTAAAAAACTGAAACGCTTCAACAGACAGTGTCAAGCTTTCGAATATATTAATATGGTTCTCGGGTCAGTGTCAATTCTAAGCGGATCTGCAGCTGCTGTTTCTACACTTCCTATTATCACCGCACCAATCGCTATTCCACTTGGAATTTTTGGGGCCTCGTGTGGTCTCATTTCAGCGGTTACAGGAGCTCTAACTCGAAACAGACGCCAGAAGCTAAAGCATCTGCAGGAAATGCAAGCAAAACAGAAAAGCATCCAATCTTCTATCACCGGGTATATTTCAAAAGCAATAGAAGACAAGTTCATTTCAGAGGACGAGTTTCAAAGCATTCAAAAACTTTATGAGCAGCTTAGTGAGCAACATGTACGTCTGAATTTGAATAGCATTGATGACATGAGCCAATTGAGAAATGATATCGAAACTGTCTTCAAAAACTATGCAATCAAACACGCTTCGAAGAAAAGCTAAAAAAAAAAATTAGGCATTTAAACCTAAAATGATTTCCCTGTAGCTTTTTCGAGTCTTAGTCATTGCATATAAAACAGTCATACACAGCTCTCCGCAAATATCACTGCTAAGCCCCTGCAGAATAAAGTCTGAGCGGTAGATTTTTGGAGGTTCCTTGTTATTTCCGAGTGTCGACCGAGCTTCCATATATTCCCTTAGCTCATCAGGAACAGCCGTCCCATAGCTATCAAAGTAGTAGTACTTATGCTTTCTGTTTGGATCAATCACCCAGCAAACCCAGTGAGACCCTGGTTTCTCGGCAGTGTCAAAGTTCATGATGCCACATTCTTCAATGCCACATTCTTCAATGCCACATTCTTCAATGCCACATTCTTCAATGCCACATTCTTCAATGCCACATTCTTTTTTTGGTTCTTGTGGGTGGCCGGATTCTGGTAATGTATCCTTCATAAAGACGCCTCTAAAGTTTGGGATTTCTAGTTCTTTTGCCAACTGTTCCAGAAAAATATTTGTCGTCATTATTTTTTTGTCAAAATTTTTAAATTCAGTCTACGTTTTTTTAAACCATACACTTCAGTCTACGTTTTCAGTCTCCAGTGCCCAAATGGAAGACTTGTAACATTGTCTTGAAAGACAACCCTCTTGTTATCTGCCCCTGACAGGCCAATCTTTTTCTGGTTTATGGTAAAAATATGATGGTTCTTAGACTGAATTTTTACAAACTCGTGTAAAGTTTTCTTATTATGTAACAGGGCGTCTCTGTAGGCTTCTTCATGTAGAGAGTTCTTAACTACATGCTTTGGAATTCCCTTGGACTTCTTAATTAGTTTTCCTGATTCATCGCTTTCATCGCTTTCATCGCATTTTAAAAAATAGGATTTTGATCTCAAACCAATAAACTCGGAGATAACATCACCTGCCTTTTCATCTTTCATTTTACCAATTACTTTTTTATTGGATGGGTCGAACACTTGATCACCTTTCAAAGTTTTAAATGATTCTGGATACTCTGACAAATCATAAGGGTTTTGGGGGAGGTGGTTTTGTTCAAGCATGTCCTGATAGATGTCCCCAGTCTGAATGTCTAGAATTAGGGAGTCAGTGTCAGTGTAAAGAAGTTTTACCCGAGTGTCGCCTGAGCTCCGATCCCCATATTGTCGTTTCATGTCATAGAAGAAACTGTACATAAGACGCTTCGATTCATCAAGTACAGTAACCCCTGTAAATATAGGTTTGCAGAGTGTTGCTTTTGTCTTATAGAATAGAACAGCCCCTAAGTAATCGTTGAAGACGTGAAGTTCCTTAAAAGTCGGTTTAGAAATATTTCTCTGAATGATGTCACGCTCATGAACGGTGACGAGTTTTAGATTTGTGCGGTTGCGCTCATTTTCAAGAGTCTTGCCGTATACAGAGTTGTTTGCCAGCTTGAACAGATCCTTGTCAAAGTTGTTGGTTGCTTTGGCCCTGAACTGGGTGTTCTTTTCTATGTAGGGTTTCATCCACGCTTCTTCTGTAAATTTGAGGGCCCTATGTACATTTGTGACCCTACAGCCTAAGGATATGAAGTACTGTAGCAGCTTATAATGAATTTTGTAGCGAGTCTTGTTGTGTAGGTTTTGGGTAAGTTTAGCTGTGTGTTCGTTTTCTGTAGACAGGTTCCACGAGCCATCTGGGTGCTCGATAATCTTCGGGCAGTTAATATTCTCTGGGAATGGCGCATAGTCAGAGAAATGATCATGGAGTTCATAGGGAATTTCTACGTCAACCTCATAAATCGCAGGTATCGAAAACGCTGGGTTTATTTGTGATACGGGGAGCCACTGGAAGTCTCTCACAGGTAAGTCTTGACTCATTGCCCAGCCATAGAGATTGTTGGCATCTAAGTAAACTATATAGTTTGAGGGTTTCGTTGGGTCATATGATTCGAGATATGGATTGTTTGCCTTTCCATATCTGTTCACGCAAATTGATATGCCGCCTCTTTTCGCTGTGTCTATAAAATTGTACATGTCAATGTCGGTTAGAAGTTCAACATACCAGTCTGGGTTTTCATCCCATTTCATTTTAAGTAGAGATTCCCAGCTGGTGGCAGGTAAACTTACATAATGTGCGGGATCAAGACCATATGCTGTGTACCAGGTGTTTCTGAAGGTTTGAAACACATCGGCCAAAAGAAAAACATCAGTGTAAAGATAAATCAAATGGTATTGAAAAAAGTTTTGACATTTGAAATGTTTGTAGACTGCTTGTGCGTGCTCATAGTCATTGTCAGAAATTCCTGAGTTTGTTAGCTGAGAGAAGAACTTTTCTTTTGGTGGAAGTTCGCCTTCAAAGACTTGCTTTTCAAAAGCGTGCGAACCAGTCACATACTCATAAGGGTAGAAGCCTTTCTTTCTGAGTAGCTTGAAAGACACGGGATCTTGGTTTGCTAATATTTTGGCCAGGATTTTTGTATAAGTGCATTGCTCATCTGTTAGATTTTTACTTAATGCGTCTAGACTGGCTGCTAGGAACTGATAAGAATCCTTGATTTTAACCAAACCAGAAGAACCACTTAGTGAACCGGACGCCCCCACCTCTTTGATGTTGAGGCATTTAAACTTTTCCTTGTTCTCAGCTATGCAGTCGAGGTGAATGCCCTCTATTTCACCTATTCTTTCAACAATTAGGTGCAGGTCGTATGAGCGAGCGTTATGTAGAAAAATATTTAAATCGTGGATGTTATTTTTTAGCTTTAGGTTGCAGGTGTTGTGTGCGGCACCTCTGAAATTTCCTTGAATGTGTGAATGGTCTCTAACTTTCGGATTCTTTAAACTGTCTTCAAATGGTTTTCTGCATATGTAGCAATGGGTTGCCGATTGAAAATCAATCTCATCCTGATCGGTCATATTGATTGGCACAGGTGGGATTGCGCTAAATTTTCTACGTAACTCTAGCATTCTAAATATAAACTGTTTAACACAGTCTTCCCCAAAGAAGTGGTTATACTCGACGATATCAGAATTTCCTAGATGTCCAAGATTTCCAATGCAAACGTATGCTACTGAATTTGGGACGTGCTTTGTGGGGGCATCGGGGGTCTTTGTGGTTCTATTTTCAAGAATTGAACATTCAAAGTCGGCAAATACAATAAAGGGAAGTTTCTCCATCTTGTGATAATTTTTAAACCGTAAATACTTCTGGTTACCGAAAGGAAGAGAGCAGTTAGTTGGATGGTCTTCACAGGTAAGTTCATGCTCTGTGAGTTTTGCCTCCCGAGTTTCTTTACGACCACAATAATACTTAAGACACAATCTGCAGATAGATATGGCTTCTTTGTGGCTGGTCGTTTGCTTGTGAATTAGTTTGGAAAGATCTTTAATCCAAACATAATGGGCTTCGGACTGTAAGTTTCCAATTATTAGAAGATCGACATCAGTGCGCCTGGCTGCTTCTTCGTCTAAAATATTCTTGCTGCTCCTAACAATTTCAACTTTCTCTTTGCTTTCATTCCACTCGAATACGGTGATTCTGATTTTATTATTAAACACTTCCTCTAGTTTGGGGATTTGAGAGACTGCTAAACCTCCTTTCTCAAATACTATTCCTTTGCTGATACACTTGGTAAAATACTCGTCAAAGTACATCTTATAATGGGAAGTTCTTTCAGGATGGGCTCGATCCTTTTCGTACAATAATGCTGACAAAACTGCCCACAAAGCACAGCAGTTGTCATAGTTCTTCACGTTGATACAGGCCTTTTTATTGGCGAGCTTTGTTGGCAGCTCCAGGTAAGAAGAAGCTTTAAGGGGATCGAATTTGAAAATCATAGCTGAAACTTTTCGAATCCCAGTAACAACCCAACCAGAACCTCTTGATGTAAAGGCGTCAATCTTTTTACTAACTTCTTGTAGAAAAGGGTCTGGTGAATCGGTTGGACTAAAGGGTGAAGCCTTACTGGTCATGTAATATTCAAGATGTTCAGTAGGTTTCGTAGGCATATAAAATTCTAATAAAAACGAGAGCTGAAGCTTGAATGTTTTGCGTGTTTTAAGTGTGTGATTGATAACTGATTGAATGTCATCTCTAAAGTCATTTATGTCAGGTGTCGTTTCGTAGGATGTTGTTGTGTTGTGTTTGACTGGTATGGTGTACTCTATGTAGTGGTCTGTAAAAGTTCTCTTTGCAAATTGAATGTCTTCTTGGTTCATCTCTGACTCAATTTGGTGGATTGTTCTTTCAAGGTCATCCTGTTCCTGTTTATTCTGTGGGTATTTAGGTACATTTTGCCCCGTGAGAGTTTGGTACTTTTTAACTAGGTTGCGGCTCTTCTGTTGGTGTTCAGCTGCTGGGTTTTTTACTGGGGTGTACTGATTTGATGACTGTAGTTGCTTTATTATTTCAAATTGTTTCTCATAGCTGCCTAGGTATCCTGGGTCTGTATTGAACTTTTGCTTACAGAGTTCTTGAAGATATTTGCTTTTGTCCTGAAATGAAAGATTTTGGCTTTGGAAAAAATAAGAGTTTACAGAATCTTTTGCTGGATTTGCTTTCGGCATGTTTTTTTTTCTATAAGTTTAAAAAAAAATTTTTGGGTGGTCACCCTTAGCTTTTGCTTGAACTTCTCTGGACTAATAACTTTTGATTAATTTGAGTATTACTGATCAGATCCCTGCTTTTATCTTTTCACATCCGGAGCATTGTAAATCCTGCTTTATGCAATGTCATTATAGCTTTTATGACGTCGGATTTTGAAATGTTGTCCGCGTTTTCCGAGGGATTAGTATTAGGATTAGTTGCGAAGGTTTCCAAGGGGCAGCCTTCACCCGCCTTAATTGTGACTCCCTTTTCTCTCGCGATTTTCTGCATCTCTAACTGGTGAGCTCTGTCATTACCCGCTTTCACAGCCGTTGCAACACCTCCAGCAACACCACCTGCTGCACTAACTGCACCCGCAATGATTGGAATCAGTGCGGCGAGAGGCAGGATTCCCCCAGTCTTTTCATCTGTAATGCTGCGGGGGTTGTGGGTGTGGTTATTGCAATCTTTACAATGGATTTGCTGCTGTAACGGATCGACTTTCACTTTCATGCCCTTAATAGTTACAAAACCTGGCTGTTTAGAGTCGATGATTTTGCTAATTTTATTAACTGTTCTGGTTTCGATCATTTTTTGTACATTTTTATTTTTTAATTTATTTTTCAATTTATTTCTGTGTCACTTGGAATGACGAGAAGTTCTGCTCTGGCAAATGATCTTGTAGGGGATTTAGGATTAAAGGCTTGAGAAAGAAAATAATATTGGCCGGTTGCTGTTGTAAAGTGCCTGTCTATTTTATGTACATCTAAACTGAAATAGGGGTCAGTTGCTCGTCTCTTGGTGTCCTTTTCTAATTCTCCCGGCAGGTAAAGGAATCGAACAAACTCAGAATTTGTGAGAATTTCCGGAGAATAAACTCCTGGGAGCTTTGGATAATTTTTTTGTTGTGGATTGGGAGATTTAAGCTGAACTTTGTCTTGTTTAATTGCAATTGAAGGTTTTAGGCCTGTCATGCGAGAAACTTCATTGTTAAGCTGACTGATTACTACTGGGAGTTGGTCTTTCCATTTGGTGTAGTATTGTCCGCTCTTCAGTTTGAGCTCCTCTGCTGTCTGCTTAGTAAATAGTCGCTTGGCTAAAGTTAGATTAAATCTTTCTACGAAGGCTTGATCTCTGTGCAAATCTGTCCGCCCATATCGCATTCTTGTATTGTTCTTATCCATTAGAGTTTTAACTCGACCCATGAATTCTTTACCCGGATCGGTCATCAATGTTTGTGGGAAGGTTAAAGGTGAATTTTCGTAAATATCTTGAAAAGCAGTTGCTACAACTTCTGACTTCTTTGTTTTCAGCGGTCTTGCTTCTTTATAACGCGAAGCTAAATCAATAACTGTAAGAGCGTACTTACACCCAGAATCGTTTGGGAGAAACAAAAGATCAGCTTGGTGCGCCTCGTTAGGCTTATAGATGTTGAAGTGGGGTCTTGTAAATTTAACAGGTGGGAAATAGACTTGATAAACAGCCTGTTTAGACAGCCATTTTTCTACTATTTGTTTTGGTTCTTTACTGAGTTCTGTTAATTTGGAGACGGCATTATTTCCGATAAAATAACCGCTGTCACGGTAATAGATTGCTTGTAATTTGTTCTCAGTCATTATTTTTTTATTTTATTTTAAATAAAAATGCCAGACATTCACGGAATAATCGAAAAGCTTCCGAAGCCAAGCAAAGGTTGGACAATCCCTGGATATAAGTATTGCGGACCTTTGAACCCTCTTGAAATACAATTAGATTCTAACAATGTGCCTAATCCAGGTCATGAGCCTGTAGATGAACTTGATGAGGTATGTATGGAACATGATATAAAGTATCGCGACTTCCCAAATGAAAAACATCGATGGGATAAAGAGATGCTTAAAAGGCTAGACAATATGGGGGCATCGAGCGGGTTTAGAGAAAGTATTGCGCGTAAGTTAGTTAAAGGAATCATTTTTGGAAAGACTAAGTTAGGGCTGGGGGTTGGCGGGTGTTTGGGTGGTGAGTCAGCCGGTTTCGTATTGCACGCGCCAAATAAGGAAATGGGTAGACTAATAAAAGAAATTGGGATTGAGAAGTTAGTCATAGGGAAGTCATAGAGAAGGAAGAGGGAAAGGCTGGATCGGGCGGCTCTGTCCACTGGGGGGGGGGGGGTAGGGGTAACTCGCCGAGGTGTTGAGTTGAGGGGCCAGTTGGCTATAAATACCATTTGCACAGTAGCTCAAAGCAATAAGTACGAGCGTAGCTTGCCCAGTCAGTGTTAGTTTAGCTGACTCTATTAAGATTTACTGCCGCATGGCTGACGTGGAAATGGCGACTTTCGAGCAGCAGCTAAAAGACTTTGTTTTCAGAATCTTTGAAAGCGGCGAGTTGGAGAATAACAGCCACTGGATCCGACAATATAATTCACTGTATCGGCTGCGGGCGCTATCAAAACATCTTGAAAAAGCCTTGGAGTTGATCGAGCAAGAAGAGCGGGATGAAGCTATTCTGCTGAATTTGTAAGATTTTATTACAAAGACAATGGCTTTTTGCGAAGCATAATATTAATTTTAAGTAAGAGTTTTTAGAAACAGATACTGCAGCATCCAGTTTTGAGCAGAACTATTTTTAGAAACAGATACTGCAGTATTCATTTTTACTTAAGAGTTATTTTTAGAAACAGATACTGCAGTATCCAGTTTTAAGTAAGAGTTTTTAGAAACAGATACTGTAGTATCCAGTTTTAAGTAAGAGTTTTTAGAAACAGATACTGCAGTATCCAGTTTTAAGTAAGAGTTTTTAGAAACAGATACTGCAGTATCCAGTTTTGAGCAGAACTATTTTTAGAAACAGATACTGCAGTATTCATTTTTACTTAAGAGTTATTTTTAGAAACAGATACTGCAGTATCCAGTTTTAAGTAAGAGTTTTTAGAAACAGATACTGCAGTATCCAGTTTTAAGTAAGAGTTTTTAGAAACAGATACTGCAGTATCCAGTTTTGAGCAGAACTATTTTTAGAAACAGATACTGCAGTATTCATTTTTACTTAAGAGTTATTTTTAGAAACAGATACTGCAGTATCCAGTTTTGAGCAGCGAGCAGTTCTAAAAATTTCTGCAATACCTTCCCCCACTGAGCTGCCATTTAGTAAAAAGAGGCGAACTTGAGAGACAATTTAGATGATTTTTTATTATATACCGTAATAACTGTCTTATCCTCTATTGTTGCTGAGTCATTGCCGCCGCTCTATGTTAAATTTCCTTGCTTGCTTACATGAACTGTATGATTCACACTGTCGATCCTAGAGAGACGATTGGAATTTTTTTTACTGTAAATTTTAAGCTTTTTAGGTGCGTACACGATGTTGTGCTTCAGTGTTAAAACAACATATATGCTAATCAAAATTTAATCTATTTGTGGCTTGACTAAATTTTCTGTCATAGAATTTTCTACAACAATAATTTTTTGCCATTTTAAAATTACATTTGTTTCAATTACATGTAATATTCACGTAAAGCCACGAACCGCGATATCTGTCTGCTGTTGCGAGCGTAAATATGAAATATACATTATTTAAAAGTTTTTTAAGAGTTTTTAAGGTGATTTTTTCGATTTCTTTGGGATTAACTAAATTTAAAGAATCTAGATTACGTTGAATGGTTATCCGTGAAAGTCAACCCCTAATTTTCATTATTTATGTAGGTATAATAAGTTAAAAGAATCTAGATTACGTTGAATGGTTATCCGTGAAAGTCAACCCCTAATTTTCATTATTTATGTAGGTATAATAAGTTAAAAGAATCTAGATTATGATGGATGTTTTTCCATGAAGTCGATCCCCCTATTTTTTCTAACTGTGCGGGCATAGTAAATTAAAAGAATGTAGATTATGATGGACGCGAAAAGTTCTGTCCTAGAAGCCCCGTCTTGCATTCTACTAGAGACAAATAGGTAAGATGAAAAGGCGAGTCTATAACTTAGGCATCAATTTTAAACTGGTTTCAACTAACATCAGATCAAATATGCCTGCTCTAATAAATTGGAAAAATCTACCGGTGGAATCGCTGAATGGCATAAGAATGGACGAGCTTCAGTTGTTGTCAGAGATCAGTTCCAATGATCATCACGACGATCAATCGTTAATTGATTTCATCCACTGGCTCGAAAATGACATCAGAAAAGCTGAAGAACTGCCGGAACTTCCGCAATCGGTTGATTTGGATTCAGAGTTGACTACGATGATGGATGAGGCCGAAATCGACTCACTGCCGAAAAGTACCGCTGAGCAGATGCGACGCCATGGACAAGATTTTGTTGACTTTGTATTGAAACATACCATTGAGTCATTGTCGTCAATGGAACTGTGGAAGGTAAACGAGTATTTGCGCTACTATTACTTTGGCTTGAAGAAGAGGAATGGAGAATTATATTCTCCAGCTAGTCTTGTGTGCATCAGAGCTGGAATATTTCTCTTTTTTCGTCTGTTGCTGAAGCGTACCGTTAACATTGTTTCCGGAGAGGAGTTTGAAAGTGCAAATCGTATGTTGAGAGTTAAGGTTAGAGAATTTCATAAGGCTGGTGGCTCAACCAAGCAGTTTGAGGCTATTGAAGAAGGCGATCTTGTGAAGTTTAAGGCCTATTTTGATCGAAGTACTGCCGAGAAGCTGCAGGAGGAAGTTCTGTTCACCATTTTATGTTTTAAGAGAGCGCGGCCAAGAGCACATGAAGGCGTTGAAGGCTGTAAGCGTTTTGACTGATCATGTGGATTCCGATGGTAGAGCATACTTGGCTCTTCCTGTGCTTCCTACTAAGAACCAAAGTTCTGACCCAGCACGTTGCAAAGACGATACTGCGAAGCAGGCTAGGCTGTATGGTGAGCAGCGGGACCTAGTCAAGAAGTACATTTCACTGCTTCCCATGGATCGAAAAGAGGATTCTTTGTTTCCAAGGGCACTGCCGAATGATAAGGTGACGGGTAGTTTGCGCTACTCAACACAGCAGGTTCGTGGGATCAACTGGTTTAATTCTCTTATGCAGCGTCTGAGCAAGGAATGCAAACTTTCGCGCGAGTACACGAATCACTGCATTCGGGTGACGCGGATTGCCGATCTACGTGAGGCTGGTTATGACATGAGCCAAATAATGTGCATCACGGGACAAAAGAGCGAGAGAACCGTGCGTCGCTATCTGTCAAGGAAACGAGACCGAGCAGTTTTCGCAGCTTCAACTGCGATCGGCGATGGCCTGAAGCGCCCGATTGAGACGCCCAAGGAGTCAATTGCAGCAGAGACGGATTGCATGACGACGACCAGCAAATCGACTGTTGAGGGCAGTTCCGGCCAGGGCCCAGAACTGCAGATATCGACGTGCGAAAGCATCGATTGCCAAGAAGTTCATGTTTCAAGTGGTAAGTTGTAAATGAGCAATAATCATTATTGATCTAATCATTAAATCTAGGAAATCTGAAAGTCATCGAAATCATCGAATTCTTTTTTCAGTACGAAATACTCAAGCGCAAGTGGCTCGTCTTTTTGAAAACTGCCGGTTTGACAACTGCACCTTCAATTTTGGAACGAAGTGATTTACCATTAATAATAATGCCGTAAGACAATTAGAGCTACAAGTACTGTGTAAAAACTAATTATCTATCTTCCCAGCTCTTCTCTTCTCCTCTCCTCTCCTCTCATCTCCTCTCCTCTCCTCGTTTCATTTTACTATGTTTTCTTGCTATATTGGTATGGCTATTTTTGTTTGTTTGTTAGAATTTGAAATTGCCAATTATAGTAGGTAAAAATAAACGCCGCCTTGCAAGTTGCGAGTGACGCAACGTTTAATGGACTTGAAAAGTGTGTAATAATGACCATTTTGGCTGGTCATTGTGTCTGGGTAAAAGTTCTTTACAATTATCGTAATTTTAACTCACACTATTGAGTTTCTCTTCTCTACTAGCGTCCAACAACTTCTCAACGTATTGCCGAAACTGTTCAACATTGCCCGAGCGGCGCAGCTCCATGGCTCGGCCAAATCGCTGATAATTGCCGTCGCGTGCTAGACTCTCCACGCTGCTGCCTTCGTAGTCCCGGTTGTGCGGAAAGCCGAAGTCCAGCAGCAGGGCGGCGCACTCCTCTTCGCCGTAGTGCAAGGCCAGGTAGAGCGGGTCGAAGCCTGGCTGTCCTTGGCTGAGTTGGTCCCGATGGGCCTTGTAGAGATCGCCATGATCCGACAGCAGAGTTTGCAGTTCGGCCGGGTTGCCACTGAGTACGCACTCGCGAAGCTGTGTTGAAAGTAAGATTTTAACGCGGCCCGTTAATTCAATATTTGTTGTTTACTATATTTATTATAACTTACCTTGTCAAGAGCTACAGCCACTTTTGCGTCGTTTGCCATCCAGCAATCAGGTGACTGAAACGAAAAAATTATAACTTCATTCAACTTAATTGCTAAAAATTTCACCTGACAAAGAAAACTGTCATGCACAAATACATTCATAGAAATTCTAACTGTTTACACAATACTTTATCTGCTAAAAATATTGAAAAGATTTTATTATTGCTAAAAAAAAGAATTTTCAATTCAAACAGAATTATATTTGAATTGCTGAAAACATATACCAAAATAAATCAGAGAACTACAATCCTGCCCCTTAACAGCCAGCTTATCAGCTTATTTGTCTGCAGTTTAAAAAAACTTTAGAATAAAATGCCTTTTGGATTGTTTATTGCCTACAGTAAAGCCTTGAATTTTCTGTAATATTTTTATTTTAATCGTTACAGTAATTTATTACATAAAATTGACTGTAGACAAAAAATTGTTAAAATGTGAACAACAAATCATGATTGCAGGTCGCTACGCAAGCATCACTCTAGAAATATTATAGTGAAAAGTAAGCCGTAATATCAATGTGGGGAAATTAAATCAAGAAATTAAACAACCTTTAACAGTTCGTGTGTTTGCATCTGGCTTTTAAGACAAAACTCGAGATTAAAAAGTAAAGTCAAAAAAATTAAATTACCGTGCTTACACTAGAACTAAACAGTAAAACAAATTATTCAGAATTCCACTTAGTATCTTCTGTAAAATTACATTAAAAACTGTTTTTATAACTAATTTATAGTAAATATACATAAAAAATTGCTCTAATGACTGAAAAAAGTCAAGAAAACCATTGCTACGAACTCCATAGTGAATTTAACTGAAATAAACAATAGAAAATTTAAATTAAAAAGGCCTTGTATTTTTCATTTCCATTCTTTCCATTTTCATAAACCCGTAGGTTAGATTACTTCATAGACCTGTAGAGTAGAGAGTGAATTTTAATGAATAAAATCAATTCTCTTTGTCAAATATTAATGGCATTAGTTGTTAGTTTCATTACATCACTTATCATATGGTTGAGATAAGTGACCAAGTTGTACTGGTAGCAGCAAATTGGCTGGATTGTGAATGTTTGTAAAAGCAGCATAAATTCTTCAAGTCCTAGTATCTTCTGTAACAGTACTATTGATGAGTACTTAATAAATCTATATACTCAGACTTTTATCTGTTTCAGTTTTGTCACAATGTTTTTTATTTCTTAACAAAGCCTAGCTAGAGCCCAATGAGTCTTATTCAGATCAGAAGTATAGCAGCTTGGTATACAATAAAAATTAGAATTTTGATTTTAACAATTAGTGGACTCTAGAGTGCTATATTGTGGCACCTGATTGACTTTTTAAATACTTAAAACTGCCCTAATATTTGCTGTATAATTTTTTTACTTATAATTTATACTAATTAAGTTATTCTTTAATTTTATTTAATCTTTTCAGATGCTCAAAAATCTTGATATTAATAAAATACTTTAACATTGGTTGTATTTCAAGGCTCTGGATTTTTTTATAGCTTATATAAGTTTAAAGTAAATTTTAAAAAGTCAATTTTTCATCATCTTTTTTTTCTAAGCTGGAATTTAGTATTTAATTCAGATTTTGTTTCTGATTTAGAATTTTTGTACATAATATTTATGTACGAGAGATCATTAGTTTACTTGATATAGAAATAAATTAAAATGATGCTTTAGCTTGTTTAGATTTGATGATTATAACCATGCATTTTTTTTCAAGAATTTCTAGTAGGTTTTGCTCAATCATAGTAGAAATCTTGTGAATTTTTTTTTAAATTTTATTTAAACGATTCAAATATGTCAGTTTTTATCTAAAAATTGTGCAACTTAAAAATATACTTTTTATCATCTTCTCTTCTGTCTAACCCCATCTACTCATTCCAGGAGGCGTCCACTTATTACTCACTTCGCGGGGCCGACATTGCCCCGTCCTACCCAACTGCCTCTTCTAATGCCGGTGCCACATCTGGCCAGGAATTAATTAACTTTGAATTTTCTGACTCTGATGCCTACGCAGCGGAAATCGCCGAATTGTACAGCTACTCGGAGGAGCCCGAGCTCGCCGAAAATTATCGCTGCTTCAGCTGGCTGTTTGCCCAGCGCAGACGGCTGGCTGGACGATGGCTGGATACTGACGACTTGGAGCGCGGCAGCTTTGTACAGGCGCTGCTGGATAGAGTGGAGGTAGGAAGGCTGTGACAATGGGAAAAAGGCCATGTAGCTACTGGGAAGGATATGAGTAGAGAGTTTAAAAAGGTAAAGTTTGGGACTTAAATAGTAGCTAAGTAAAGGGGTGAGGTATTGAGAAAGGGATATGAAAGATCAAAGGGATTTAAAAGGGAGGAAGTAGAGGGATGGGACAGTGAGGAAGTAGAGGGATGGGAAAGTGGGGAAGTAGAGGGATGGGAAAGTGGGAAAGTAGAGGGATGGGACAGTGGGGAAGTAGAGGGATGGGACAGTAAGGAAGTAGAGGGATGGGACAGTGGGGAAGTAGAGGGATGGGACAGTAAGGAAGTAGAGGGATGGGACAGTGAGGAAGTAGAGGGATGGGAAAGTGGGGAAGTAGAGGGATGGGAAAGTGGGAAAGTAGAGGGATGGGACAGTGAGGAAGTAGAGGGATGGGAAAGTGGGGAAGTTAAGGCTGGGGAGGTGAGGAAGTTAGTAGAGGTATGGTAAAATGGATATGTTAAGGGATGGCAAAGAAGAGGAACGAGGAAGGAAGCTAGGTATCATAGATTTGGTATTAAAGCACAGGAAACCGGCTGGTTGGTGATTAGATGAAGGAAGTACACAGGTAACACAGGGCATGGGATTGTCTGTTACCCCGTGACCGCTCAAACTCAATCTGCAGGAGCTGCCATCGGGCTCTCAGCGTCTCTCCACAGTCCGCGCCCTGCTCTACCTGGCGCAGGGTGTGTGGGCCGAGTGCCAGCTGGAGGCGGACCAGCTGCTCTGGTCCCGGCGCAATTGCCGAATGCTGATTAGCTGCGACGCCTTCAACACGGCGTGGAATTTGCTGGCCGCAACGGCTACTGCGGCAGCTTCTTCGGAGTCGACGGAATCGAAGGCTGGGTTGGCGGCGGAGAGCTGCGCGGAGCTCAGAGCTTTATTGAATCTGATGTACACCCTGCTGGAGACTGTCAGGTGTGCGCAATGCCAATTTAAGGGCACTAGCTAAGACCAATATTTTTTAAGCTGAAGCTTTAAAAAGTGCAACGTCTCAGAACTACCATCAACGAAAAAAAAACATCGTACACCCCAAAGCCATACGCCTTTAAAAATTCACTTTAAACCCCCACACCTCAACCCCCCTACACCTCAAACACCTACAGCTCAAACCCCTGCACCTCAAACACCTACAGCTCAAACCCCTACACCTCAAACCCCGACACCTCAAACCCCTACACCTTAAACCCCGACACCTCAACCCCCACGCCTCAACCCCGACACCTGAAACCCCTACACCTCAAACCCCTACACCTCAAACCCCTACACCTCAAACCCCTACGCTTCAAGCCCCTAGACTTCACCTCCAACGTATACCCACTAACCACTACACCTCGGACGCCTAAGCCTATTATTAACCACTCAATAAATGACTATGTAAAATCAAAACATACTCTGGTACGAAATAAAAGGTCACATCCTTCAAAAAAGTGCACTGAAAAGCAACGCTAACTTTAGAGCCCACGCCGAAGCGGACAGCAACGATGCATCTATTCGCGACAAACTGTTAAACGATCTGCTCGACCCCAGCCGCGAGGAACCCCTGCCGGTGCTGCTGCTGGGCCTGGTGACCAAGTACTGCGCCGGCCAGTGCGAACAACAATTTCCAGTCAAGAAGCTTCTCCTACTGATGTGGAAGTCCGCCCTGCTCACTCTGGGCCCGCTCTCCAGCCTGCACGAGCGTCGAAACGCCGCCCGCCTGGCTGCCGGACTGTCGCCAGTTGTTGAAGATACTCAACAAATTTGTCGTTCAATGCGTCCGTCCAGTCCGCCGCCGAATTCCGGATTGGAGTCGTCTGATCCGCAGCAGCAGCAGCTGGTGTTTGTCATGCCCAGACGCGGCGCTGGTAGAAAATCAGCCGCAGTTTCGTCAGCTTCGGCGGCTGCCGCTGCCGCTGCGGCTGTGGCTGCCGCTGCTGCATCGGCGGCTGCATCCAGTTCGTCAGCACCGGAGGGTGCCGCCGGTAAGACATCTGAGCAGCAGCAGCGGAGACGCGCGTTGCCTTGGCAGCCGAAAGTGTCGCAGCGCGATTTGCAGGTATTTAATATTTTTATTTTATAAAATATTATTATTACATTAATTTCTTTTAACCTAACAAACGTGCGTACATTAGGGGTAAGAGAAATTGATTTGAAGAACGTGCGTTCATTAGGGGTCAGAGAAATTGGTTTAAAGAACGTGCGTACATTAGGGGTCAGAGAAATTGATTTGAAGAACGTGCGTACATTAGGGGTCAGAGAAATTGGTTTAAAGAACGTGCGTACATTAGGGGTCAGAGAAATTGATGTAACGAACGTGCGTAAATTAGGGATAAGAGAAATCGATTAAAAGAACGTGTGTACATTAGGGGTAAGAGAAATTGATTTGAAAAACGTGCGTTCATTAGGGGTAAGGAAGATTCATTAGAAACTTGTGTACATCAGTGGTCAGAAGAAATGATTGAAAGCATTTGCACATCGATGAATAATATTTACAGCACGTGTACACCTGGTATGGTTCTTCTTACTCTCTCTCGAAGTTTAAAGTGGGGTTTAGGACTATATTGATATTTTTTACTAGTATATATTTTTTAGGTAAGCCTGTGTGCACTAGAAGCTTACTGTTACAACATACTCTACTTCAGGCCTACCTGAAGCAGGTGCGAGAAAAGTTCATCGGGGTCAGAGCGGCGCTCTCCGCCACCAACGACACCGACAGCCTCGCCGGCCTGCCCCGGCCAATCCAAGAAAGCGTCCGCGTGCTCAAATCGCATCTGTACGTCAGTCTGGCCGAAGTGCAGACCAAACGCGAAGAAGAGATTGCGAGATATCCAATGACCAAGGGCCGGGCAGAGAGGGTGGAAAACACTCCAGCCGAGGCAATGTACAGGGCCATGCTCCCGAACGTGCCGCAGTACATGATTGCGCTGCTCAAGGTCAGATTGCTGATGCACTGTGCTCATAATCAAGACTATAGGTATCACAAGTGCTTATTCACAAGTATTAGATAAAACGTGTTTATTAATGCGATTAGATAACACCTTTGCTAGTCTATACCTACGGCTGTAGCGTCTGACACTCACAGCTGGACCTTTACTCAAAACAGCGATAAGATAACACCTGTGTACACAATTAACATTTGAGTACACCTTTACTCAAAACCGCGATAAGATAATACCTCTGCACACAGTTAACATTTGATAACACCTTTACTCAAAACAGCGATAAGATAACACCTGTGCGCACAATTAACATTTGAGTACACCTTTGCTCAAAACCGCGATAAAATAACACCTGTGCGCACAATTAACATTTGAGTACACCTTTACTCAAAACAGCATAAGATAACACCTGTACACGCAATTAACATTTGAGTACACCTTTACTCGAAACAGCGATAAGATAACACCTGTGCACACAATTAACATTTGAGTACACCTTTGCTCAAAACCGCGATAAAATAACACCTGTGCGCACAATTAACATTTGAGTACACCTTTGCTCAAAACTGCGATAAGATAACACCTGTGCGCACAATTAACATTTGAGTACACCTTTACTCAAAACAGCGATAAGATAACACCTGTGCATACAATTAACATTTGAGTACACCTTTACTCAAAACAGCGATAAGATAACACCTGTGCACACAATTAACATTTGAGTACACCTTTACTCAAAACAGCGATAAGATAACACCTGTGCATACAATTAACATTTGAGTACACCTTTACTCAAAACAGCGATAAGATAACACCTGTGCACACAATTAACATTTGAGTACACCTTTACTCAAAACAGCGATAAGATAACACCTGTGCACACAATTAACATTTGAGTACACCTTTACTCAAAACAGCGATAAGATAACACCTGTGCATACAATTAACATTTGAGTACACCTTTACTCAAAACAGCGATAAGATAACACCTGTGCACACAATTAACATTTGAGTACACCTTTACTCAAAACAGCGATAAGATAACACCTGTGCATACAATTAACATTTGAGTACACCTTTACTCAAAACAGCGATAAGATAACACCTGTGCACACAATTAACATTTGAGTACACCTTTGCTCAAAGCATTGATAACAACTGTGCTCATATTTTGCCGACACCCTGCAGATTCTTCTAGCCGCAGCTCCAACTAGCAAGAACAAAACGGAAAGCATCAATTTAAGCGCCGAACTGCTTCAAGAAGATTTGCCAAGCAGCACAAACAATTCGTCAAGATTCTCAACAGACCTTGCTCGTCACAAAGAAATTGTAGCCAAAGCAATTTCAGGATTTCTTCTACTGTTGTTGAAGCACTTGAAACTGAGCCACGTGTACCAGTTTGAGTACATTGCGCAACACCTGGTATTCGCTAATTGCATTCCGCTGATTCTAAAATTCTTCAACCAAAATATTGTCGGCTACGTGCAGTGCCAGACTCGCTTGGCTCACCTGGAATTTCCCGCTTGCCTGTTTCACCCGGAAGAAGTTGAAGCCTTAACAGATGGGGATAATTCTCCCATTCCGACTAGCGGTCAGGCCAGCGGCCAGTGCAGCTGGAGAAACATGTTCACCTGTGTGTGTCTGGCCCGGGTGCTAAGCAAGCTGACCAAAGCTAAGCACAGTCGCACCATGATGCTGGTGGTGTTCAAATCGGCGCCAATTATTAAACGGGCGCTGAGGGTTCGGCATTCCGTGCTGCAGGTTGGTTGCCTTGGTGATTCGCGCAAATTTGGGGATTTGGGTCCATCCTGCTCTTCTTTTCTAGGTTGCAACTTTCAACAATATCCTTTAGAGCTATATCTTGTTAATACCAGCTACTTTCCTTAAATGTACTCACTAACTAACATTTTCCTCTTAAAAACCCGGATATTTCTAGAATAATATCCGAATTAGAATATCCTCTAGAATAATCTCCAAATTAGAATATCCTCTTGAATAATATCCGAATTAGCATATCCTCTAGAATAATCTCCCAATTAACATTTTTCTAGAATAATCTCCCAATTAATATCTTTTCTAATACAATCTCCGAATTAGAATATCCCATAAAATATTCTCCTAATTAGAATATCCTCTACAATAATCTCCCAATTCACATCTCTTCTATAATAATCTTCCAGTTAGAATCTGTTGAAGACGCACCTATTTCTCACTGCTCATTGCAGTTTTACATGCTGAAGCTTCTCAAGCTTCAGACGAAATATCTGGGCCGTCAGTGGCGCAAGATCAACATGAGCCTGATGTCCAGCATCTACGAGAAGGTTCGGCATCGACTGACTGACGACTGGGCATTCGCAAACGATCTGGACGCCCGACCCTGGGACTTCCAGTCCGAAGAGTGCAGTCTCCGCACTGCTGTGGACAAGTTCAACCATAGACGATACGGTGTGGGCGGCCCCCGCCTGCCCGAAGGCTACCAGCCGCTTGACAACAATTTTAGCAGCGTGCTCAGCCGGGAGGTGCCGCTGGCGCCGGAGTTCTGCCGCGGCGGCTACGAGATTTGGCTCGAACAGGAAGTCTTCTCCACGCCGATTAATTGGGATCTGGTGCTGCAGAGGATCCCTTACTGACCTGTCGTTTTAAATAGACACAGAGCAGTACATGGCCTTCCGTGAATCTGATTAGCTGCTGACGATTGTTTGAATCCGATTGGCTGATAAAATTGAATCTGATTGGCTGATAACGATTGCTTGAATCCGATTAGCTGATAAAGATTGTTTGAATCCGATTGGCTGATAAAGATTGCTTGAATCCGATTAGCTGATAAAGATTGTTTGAATCCGATTGGCTGATAAAGATTGAATCTGATTGGCTGCCGACGATTTTTTAAATCTGATTGGCTGATAAAGATTGCTTGAATCTGATTGGCTGATAAAGATTGCTTGAATCTGATTGGCTGATAAAGATTGAATCTGATTGGCTGCCGACGATTGTTTGAATCTGATTGGCGATAAAGATTGCTTGAATCTGATTGGCTGAAAGCGATTGATTGAATCTGATTGGTTGATAAATATTTTTTAATTTGACTGGCTCATACCAATTTTGAAGTCTCGTGGGCGTTATGATTTTGTTGTTAAGTGCTTTTTATGTTTAACATAGGAAAACTAAGCAATCAAGAAATTTATCTGTTAAAGCCATTCTAATTGAAAGATCTTTTAAGCAAAACGTTTTTAGCTATTTTTTTATCTGTCAGTATTTTTCTGAGCTCGTCGTCGCAACACTTTATATCGGCTTTGTAATTTTTTGCACCGACTGTAGCGTGTTAATAAAGCTAATAATAAATCACAGCTGTTTTTTGTTGTTGTCTACACTCAGTCTGGTGTTGCGTAGCCACTTAGTTTACAAAAAAATTCTATATTTTTCAGCATAATTTTGTTTATTGAAGACGTTGGTGTTCTTTCTCGTCTAGCATTTTTGTGGTGTTCAATCTATTTTGTAAGAGTTATTTTTATTATTTTTATTTTACTTGTTGTCTGTCACAGACCAACCATAAGTCACTGCTTAGGCATTCCTTTAACTTTTGTTTGAATTTTTTTCTGACAGATTTCGATGGACAGATCATCGAATTTTAAGATTCCACTGTTAGATTTTGTTATAATTATAGTCCTATATTGTGTAAGCTGTTTTTTACTTAGTTGTGTCCTCTCTTATTCTCTTTAGTAATGTTGTTCTGTTCGTAGGTACACTCGCGTCTGTACTCGGTCTATACTAAAAAGTTCGTTTTTTGTGCAGAGAGTGTTCAGTCGTTGGATTTTTTATTTTATGCTGATTTTTTAAGTGGTGCTAGCTGTCAGTTTAGTTAGCGGAGAGACTGGTTGGGAGATTGATGGAGCGGAGAGGCTGGTTGGGAGATTGATGGAGCGGAGAGGCTAGTTGGGAGATTGATGGAGCGGAGAGGCTGGTTGGGAGATTGAGAGAGCGGAGAGGCTGGTTGGGAGATTGAGGGAGCAGAGAGGCTGGTTGGGAGATTGAGGGAGCAGAGAGGCTGGTTGGGAGATTGAGGGAGCAGAGAGGCTGGTTGAGAGATTGATGGTGCAGAGAGGCTGGTTGGGAGATTGATGGAGCGGAGAGGCTGGTTGGGAGATTGAGAGAGCGGAGAGGCTGGTTGGGAGATTGAGGGAGCAGAGAGGCTGGTTGGGAGATTGAGGGAGCAGAGAGGCTGGTTGGGAGATTGAGGGAGCAGAGAGGCTGGTTGAGAGATTGATGGTGCAGAGAGGCTGGTTGGGAGATTGATGGAGCGGAGAGGCTGGTTGGGAGATTGAGACAGCGGAGAGGCTGGTTGGGAGATTGAGACAGCGGAGAGGCTGGTTGGGAGATTGAGACAGCGGAGAGGCTGGTTGGGAGATTGAGACAGCGGAGAGGCTGGTTGGGAGATTGAGACAGCGGAGAGGCTGGTTGGGAGATTGATGGAGCGGAGAGGCTGGTTGGGAGATTGAGACAGCGGAGAGGCTGGTTGGGAGATTGAGACAGCGGAGAGGCTGGTTGGGAGATTGAGGGAGCAGAGAGGCTGGTTGAGAGATTGATGGTGCAGAGAGGCTGGTTGGGAGATTGATGGAGCGGAGAGGCTGGTTGGGAGATTAAGCGAGCGGAGAGGCTGGTTGGGATATTGATGGAGCGGAGAGGCTGGTTGGGAGATTAAGCGAGCGGGGAGGCTGGTTGGAAAATTGATGGAGCGGAGAGGCTGATCCAAGGTGACAAAAGCAGCGTAGAGGTTAGATGAACTTCAAATCAAATTTGTCTTTTAAAATTTTATAAAAACATTTCAGCTACCCTAACAGAGGTAATAATTGAGCAAAAGTCTTCGTATTTTCGTATTGAGCGAAAAGCAAGTTCAGTGCAAGTTCAGTGATTCACCAATCAATCCAACTGAGCTGATGGCTGAGAAACAGCCCCCGCAGTTCACGCCGCCCCACGCCAAGCTGGGCAAATACGAGCACATAGTGGGCGCGCAAAAGTATCCCGAGATTCGACAGCGCGGCTTCTACTCGGATGTAGTACTGGAGACTGATGCGCAGGCGCTAGGCGACGTGATGGACGGTCCGGAGAGAGATCCCAATCATATGTGGGATTTGAGAACGGCGGATCACACGCCGATGGGTTAGTGATACCTTGATGCGCTCCCGATCCTGATGATTGCTTAGTTTGTTATAAAGATGTAGAAATGTCTTGACATAATTACGTAGAGTAGACTTGTATGTCTGTTTTCCTTTTCTTTAAGTGGACACTTTTGAGTCGCCGGAGAATCTCATGGAGCAAATCACCGAGCAGACAGACCATGGACCAACTACCAAGCTGACAGAGCTCTCTGTGAGTACTGTAATTTTTTTATCTTTTTATCGGCTTTAAGAAAGAAAAAGTTCTATATATTTCAATTTGAATGCCTACTATATAAACCAATCCAGGACTTCCCACTGAAAGCCTACGAGCCAAAAGTGCAGCTGCCCTTCTACACGCCGCCTGGCCAGCGACCGAGGCGTGTAGAAGTCGAACGCAGGAAACGCGCCTACCAACAGATGGATATTGAAAAAATTCTGTTGGAGAAGTACAAAATTTCTACGGATCAACTTGTGCCGAAACAGTCGGACGAGGGCAATCGACTGGGTGACTGGCGAAGCTACCTGGCCCTGGAGGTGTTTGACAACACTGACTACGATTGCCGACTGCCCGACGAGTGGTTGGCTATGGGCATGGAGGACGGCGTGCGCAAACCGGTGCCTGGACGGGCTCTGCTGCCCTCTAGAGACGACCAGCACGAGTGTAAGCCTCCAGCTCTCTCTAACCCGCCTTACACACCCACCTCACGCCGCCTTATCTTACAAATGGCGTGATATAAGAAATTTACAGCCCGCCTCTCTCCATTCCTTACCCTATGAACGTACAGTTTTCGATACCAAACTCTCTGCCTTCCCCTAATTTTCTGGAATACAATGTACATTCTTTCCCTCCCGTCGCCTCAGTGCTTCTGTCCTTGCGAAAAACCCACCGTTACGCTTTTGTACAGTCCACCTCTCAATTCCTTACCCTGTGAACGTACATTGGTCAATACTAATCTCTCTACCCTTTCCCCAGTTTAATAGAATGGAATGTGCATTAATTCACTCCCGTACGGCTCAGATCTCGCACTTTAAGCTTCCTGTGATGCTTTTTTTCTGATATCGGCACAAATGATTTAATTGCTACCTATCCATGTAATTAGCTTATTATTTTATCCGACACCTAATTTATTAAAAATTTATTCACAGTGGATATCCAAAATCCCGCGATTGTCTGGCGTTGGCAAATGGTTGGCGTCCTTGACTACGACCCGGATTCGCAGCTTTGGCTAGTGATGAAAGTTAATAAAAAAGGTCGAATAGTTGATACCGAAGGCAATCCAGTGGTGAATGGCGGTTACCTAGGCAACGGGCAGTTCCTTGATCTGCCCAGCATGTACTGGATTCCAAGAATTCAACTCTACTTCCTAGCCGAGGATCCGACAATTTTCGCCATGCGAGTAGCCGAGGCATTTGCCGAGCGTCAGCGAGCCGAAGCTCATCTGAGGTATCACCTCTACTTGGACTGCATGCCCAGCGACGGGCTCGGTGAGGCGGACAAGAATTCCTTCAATCGGATGATCGAATGGGCCAAAGGCACGCCCAGCTTGAGCAAAGCGAAGAAGTGAGTTCTCAACTAACCTGTCTGATGCATCTAGCGCTGATCTGACAATGCATGTAGCTCTTTTTCTAATGTTTCTATTAAACTCCTTTCTCCTTGGGTCCTTGTCTTCAATTCTTGCGCGCTATAATCTAATACTTTTTCCTTTCGGATGAGTTCTTGATGTCTTTAGCTTTGATGTGTTCTAATCTCAGGCGTCTTCAGCTCTGATGAGCTCTAATCTCAGGTGTCTTTAGCTATGATGTGTTCTAATCTCAGGTGTCTTTAGCTATGATGTGTTCTAATCTCAGGTGTCTTTAGCTATGATGTGTTCTAATCTCAGGTGTCTTCAGCTCTGATGTGTTCTAATCTCAGGTGTCTTCAGCTCTGATGTGTTCTAATCTCAGGTGTCTTCAGCTCTGATGTGTTCTAATCTCAGGTGTCTTCAGCTCTGATGTGTTCTAATCTCAGGTGTCTTTAGCTCTGATGTGTTCTAATCTCAGGTGTCTTTAGCTCTGATGTGTTCTAATCTCAGGTGTATGTACGAGCTAGTTCTTGCTTTATCTAATCGTAAGTGTCTCCAGCTTATGCGCATTGCAATTCTAGATCTAATGTACTATAATTTTAGGCTATTTAAGTTTATGTTAGTTCAAGAACAATAATGTATAGATATTTATTTGTAGTAGGTTATATTTTGTTAAAATCTTTGAACTGCTGACGATTAAGACAACATGGCTTACAATGGTATCCAAATTTTAGCAATCAATTTTACAAGCATCGAAGAAACCAACCAGTATCAGCAGATCTGCAGGAAATGTAACCTCAGAAACTTATCAATCATGTTAAAATGTTTTTATCATTTCCTAACAATCAACTTCCCACTTGGTTTTCACTGGAACATGCAGCAAAAATTTATATTTTTTTGAAATCGTTGAAAATAAGTTCGTACCTGAGAGTCCGTATGTAGACTGTAAATAATTTTCTGTTTAAGGCATCAAAATTTACCCTCACTGAATTGATTTTTTATTGAAAAGACTCACTGCACTATTTTTAATAATAGTAGTTTTAAAATGGTCTTAGTAAGTGCGACTTATTTAAACAGTTTTTTATGAAGCCATTCAGCACTTTATTCCTTTGCACGCCTGTTGCTTCTGAGACGAATTTGGCCTTACAAATCTGTCTGTGTGTCTGTATGTGTCTGTCTGTATGTCTGTATGTGTCTTTCTGTCTGTCTGTCTGTCTGTCTGTATGTCTGTATGTGTCTGTCTGTCTGTCTGTATGTCTGTCTGTCTGTCTGTCTGTCTGTCTGTCTGTCTGTCTGTCTGTCTGTCTGTCTGTCTGTCTGTCTGTCTGTCTGTGTGTCTGTCTGTCTGTGTGTCTGTCTGTCTGTGTGTCTGTCTGTCTGTCTGTCTGTCTGTCTGTCTGTCTGTCTGTCTGTCTGTCTGTCTGTCTGTCTGTCTGTCTGTCTGTCTGTCTGTCTGTCTGTCTGTCTGTGTGTCTGTCTGTCTGTCTGTCTGTCTGTCTGTAAGTATGCTCGAGAATCCATGTCCGTCCTCTTACTGTTCGAAGCCCAAAACTCTCACCGCCCCCAGACTGGACGACAAAGTGCAAAGCCTGGACAAGGAGGTGAACTTCGACTTCTCGCGCAGCATGAACAAGATCATATTCAACGGCACCATAGTGCACCACCAGGACCAATACTCGTACGTGACGGTGCCTCAATCGCCGGAGGAGCCAGTGCCGAAACGCGGTTGTGTCGACGTTCCCGAATACAACTTTGACGACGCCTACAGCTCGTTCGCTTTCCACTCACTGCTGACCAGGCAGGAATCAATCAATGCCATTGGCTGGGTGCGGTCAGAGTGCAACGAAGTAGCCGCTAAGTCTTTGTTTCAAGTAAAAAGTGTTAAAATTATTTTTAACAAAATTATTTTCTGTGCAGTATTCTCTTTTTGTTAAAATGTCCTTTTCATGCCACCAGTAGCATTCTTCTTGATAAAAATGGGTGCCCTCCATGGCTCGCCAGGTTCCCCTAGCGAAGCACATGCGCCTAGAAGAGTTCGAGCAGACCCAGCAGCAGGCCACGCAGCACGTGGCGCTCTACCTGCGCGACACCTTCAAGGAGAATTTGCGTCGGCACATTCGAACTTCGCTGCGAGACTCCGGCAAAGGCTGGTTCGACCTGAACACGGACAAGTTCTACGTTTATCAGGGCTCGAAGCTGAAGAAATTCATGGAAATGGTGAAGTTCAGCATGCAGGATTCGCTGCGCTATCTTGTGCAGGACTCGCTGACCAATTTCACCCAGATGATTGTTGACGCATGTCAGGCTTGTTTGACTCTGCCGGCTAATTATGCTTGGCCGCATGATTTACTCGTTTCCAGCTTGCTGTAAGTTACTTTAAAAATGTTTTTGTTTCTACTTAAAGTAAGCTGATAACATCAGGCTTCTATTTTTTTATAATTTTTCTTTGAAAATCACAAATTTCAGGCCCAAGCGCAATCCACTGTTTCTCGTTGACTTGGTGCTGGATCTGGAAGGCTCACACTACAGCACCAATCTGAACCAGTTTGAAGCCACTCTAATCTCTCTGTTTGACAAGGCTATCGCATCTACGCAGACTGTGCCACAACTGGAGAAGGTGACTTTCGATGCTTTAGTAGCCTGTGTACAGTAGTGGCTAAAAATAGGTTTAAATAACCAAAAAACGAGTGTACAGATATCCCGATCGAAACCCCTGTTGGCCGATCAGATAGATGTGCTAAAATAGCTCTAGTCAGTAGCGCTGAGTTTTCATTGGTCAATAAGCTCTTAGCCAATCAAATTGCACTAACTATTCTATTCTTTAACTCTCATCCATGTAAATTTAGTTCATCCTGGAGAACCTGAAGGACCTGCAGAACGAAACTTTACTACTCGAGTCTGTTTGGCCCAACGAGCCAGAGGTGGAGCGTTTGCGTGTTACCATTCGCGAAGCTATTGGCAAAGCGCTCATCCCTATGAAGGTGTACGCTCGTCTCTACGACAGATTCCTACCGTTAAACAATCTCGAGATTAATCAATACATTGCGTGAGTGCGCGTTGATTCATGGTGACTGGCTTAGTTTTGTATTACAGTGTGCAATCGCATTACCATTTTTACAACGAATTTTTGCTGCAGCGACTACGAGGCCAAGTCACCGACCGCCATTCAAATGAAAGAAGAAGTTGAGAAGCACCTAGCCGAGAAAGAAGTGATGGAGAAAATCATTCCGTCCAGCATCATTATTGGCCCGTTCTTTGTTGCCACAGAGAATGTTCGCCAAAATTTGTCGAAGAAGTGCAAAGCCTTAGCTAATGCTGTGCTGGAACTGCTGGCCAAGAAGTTGCGAAAGCAGGCGGACGATGTGAGTTTCCGATTGATTGGCTTTTGTTGATTCCGAGTTTTTTAGGTATAATTTTTGCTATTCCCAGCATCTGTAGGGTATTGGAGGTTTACAATGACTCAAGGACTCCATCTCTTCTAGTTGCTGGTAACTCAAAGCTTGATTATCTTTAACTTGTTCATTTTCAGGCCTGCGAAGAGTTCAAAGCGATCTCGCGTCGCCTATTCGAGACGCCAAACACCATCGAGGACTTGGCTGAGACGCGCGAATGGATGAAAACAATACCGGACAAGCTGGACGAGCACCAGGAGAACATCGATTTGGCCATGGCCGACTACGATCTCATTGAGGAGTTCTACTACAATTTGAGCCAGGAAGACTTCAACGCCCGCTACACGGCCATGTCTTGGCCAAACAAAATCGTCAAACAGATGGAACAAGTTGAGAAGACGATGGAAGAGGCCGAGGAAAGATTCCGCAAACTGCAAGTTGGCGACACGTCAACATTCAACGATCGTTTGGATTCGCTGACAATGAGCGTTGCCTCGCTCAGCACCTACACGGACATTAGCAAGGCCCACGAGGTCGCTAACGAGGTCCGGCGCATTGCTAAGCAGCTGAAGGACGCTGGTCAAGATGCGCAGAAGTACAACAACAGGGAGCGCCTGTTTGGCATGCCCGTAACTGACTACTCGAAGTTGGCTAAGCTGAACAAGGACTTCGAGCCGTACAGAGCCCTGTGGATCTCGGTGTCGGAATGGATCCGAATGCGCGAATCAGTCATGACCGACCCGCTGCACACAATCGACGCCGAGAGCGTCTCCAATCAGGTGAACGAAGCCGGAAGAATTATGCACAAATCTGTGCGAATCTTCCAGGAGTTTCCCGGTGTTCAGGAGGTTGCCGCCAAGATCAAATCCGAGGTCGAAGATTTCAAGCCGTACATCCCGCTAATTCAGGGCCTACGCAATCCTGGCATGCGATCGCGTCACTGGGAGCAACTGTCCGCCGCTCTGAACATGACCCTGGTAGCCAAGAAAGAACTGACCTTTGCTCGGTGCCTCGAGATGGGCCTGCAGCAGCACATCGAAGTGATTGCCAAAGTTGCCGAAGTTGCTGGCAAAGAGTACAGCATCGAGTTGGCTCTGAGGAAGATGCAATCAGACTGGGAGTCTGTCTGCTTCGAAGTTATGCCCTACAAGGACACCGGAACTTTCATTGTCAAGATTGGAGAAGAGGTTAACCAGCAGTTGGACGATCACATTGTGATGACGCAACAGATCAGCTTCTCTCAGTTTAAGAAGCCATTCGAGAATGAGATCAACAAATGGGAGAGCAAGCTACGCACATCACAGGACGTCCTGGAAGAGTGGGTGAACTGTCAGCGCCAGTGGCTGTACCTGGAGCCGATCTTCAGCTCGGACGATATCAATCGTCAACTCCCATTGGAAGGCAAGCGCTACTCTACTATGGAGCGAATGTGGCGCAAAATCATGAAGAATGCCAAGGAGAATCCCAAGGTGATTGAGATCTGTCCGGACAATCGATTGTTGGACAATTTGAAAGAATGCAACAAACTGCTCGATCAGGTGCAGAAAGGCCTGTCCGAGTACCTGGAGACCAAGCGGAAATCCTTCCCCAGGTTTTACTTCTTGTCGGACGATGAACTGTTGGAGATTCTCTCCCAGACCAAAGACCCAACAGCCGTCCAGCCCCATCTGCGCAAATGCTTCGAGAACATTGCCCGACTACGCTTCGAAGACGATCTGGAGATCACCGCGATGTTCTCCGGCGAGGGTGAAATGGTGGAATTCACCGATACCACCTATCCTACTGGCAACGTAGAGGACTGGATGCTCGAGATTGAGAATATCATGAAAGAATCGATGCGTAAAATTATCGAGAAGTCGTTGATAGACTACAAAAAGTCTCCTCGCACCGAGTGGGTGCTGAAGTGGCCCGGTCAGATCGTTATCGCCGGCTGTCAGACTTACTGGACCTCGGAGGTCACCGAAGCTCTGGAAAGAAATGACTTGAAGGGTCTGTATCCGTTCCTATTGGAGCAACTAGACGGTCTGAGAAATCTAGTTCGCGGCGACATCAGTCGAATTGGTCGAATGACCCTGTCGGCGCTAATTGTGATCGAGGTGCACGCTAGAGACGTAGTGAACAACATGCTGGAAGAGCAGGTGTCCAACTCAAACGATTTCGAGTGGATCAGTCAGCTGCGCTACTACTGGGTCGAGGAGGAACAGGACAACGGTAAAAAAATTGGCCACATGAAGCTGCGAGCTGTGAATGCCCAGTTCCAGTACGGCTACGAGTATCTGGGCAACTCGTCCAGGCTGGTCATCACGCCGCTCACCGATCGTTGCTACCTGACTTTGACCGGCGCACTGCATCTCAAATTTGGCGGAGCGCCTGCCGGACCAGCTGGAACTGGTTAGTGCATTTTCAATCTAGTCAACAACTTGCCTACTATTTGCAATTAAAATCTCGAATAATAAAAATTAGGGCGCTTGACCTTTCGGTCGACCCCAGAATATGTAGTTTAGTGTTAAGAGCGACTGCCTTACGACCAAAAGGTTGTGGTTTCGAGCCCTGACTCTAGAATACAATTTTCATTCGTAAGCAAGGCAATTAAAGATTGGGTAGCATTGCGAGCTAGGAAAATGTATGTCGTGTGTTGCGGTCCCTCCAGCCCGTTAGGACTATCTACGGCTGTGCTTTGGACTGTACATTATTAAAATCGTAAATACATATTTTTCTGAAACCCAGGCAAAACTGAGACAACAAAAGATCTGGCCAAAGCCATGGCTATCCAGTGCGTGGTGTTCAACTGCTCGGACCAGTTGGACTTCATGGCCATGGGCAAGTTCTTCAAAGGCTTGGCCTCCTCGGGCGCCTGGGCCTGCTTCGACGAATTCAACCGGATCGACATCGAGGTTCTGTCCGTGGTTGCCCAGCAGATTGCCGAGATTCAGACGGCTCAAAAACAGCGAGTCGATCGGTTTGACTTTGAAGGCGTCGACTTGCCTTTGAAGGCATCGTGCGCCGTGTTCATCACCATGAATCCTGGGTTGGTATTGCTCAGAAAAAACTTGTTTATCCCACCGTATCGCGTGTTCCTTTGTAAATTAGTCAATAAAAATGTGCCTGATTAACCTAATTTTAGTTACGCTGGTCGCACGGAGCTGCCGGACAATCTGAAGGCGCTGTTCCGCCCAGTCGCCATGATGGTGCCCGACTATGCGCTGATCGCTGAAATCTCGCTATTCAGCTTCGGTTTCGGCGAGGCAAAATTCTTAGCTAAGAAAATTGTGACCACCTTCAAGCTGAGCTCCGAACAGTTGAGCTCGCAGGATCACTACGACTTCGGTATGCGAGCCGTCAAGTCTGTGATCTCTGCCGCCGGAAATCTGAAGCGCCAGAACCCGGACATGAACGAGGAGCTCATCTGTCTGCGCGCGATTCGCGACGTTAACGTGCCGAAATTCCTGATGGACGATCTGAAACTGTTCAGCGGCATCGTCTCCGACCTGTTCCCCAACATTAAGGAGCAGCCAATTGACTATGGCAATCTGATGACGGCCATCAAAGAGGCCTGCAGGAAGCTAATGCTCAAGGATGTTGAAGGATTCACGCACAAATGTATTCAATTGTTCGAGACCACCGTAGTTCGCCACGGTCTGATGCTGGTTGGACCAACAGGATCTGGAAAGACCAAGGTTAGCCATACATTCATGGTTGCTTGAATGCATGAGGAAGTGTATTTTTGTGCAAATCATTCATAATCTTACACTGTATTTTAATTAACCCGACAAACTCTGCAGTGCTACGAAGTCCTTCGAGAGGCCATGTCAAGTCTGAAAGGCGAGCCGTCTCCAGCTGGCGAAACATTCGAAACTGTGCACACCAGCGTACTCAACCCGAAATCAATCACCATGGGCCAGTTGTACGGCGAGTTTGATCTAATGACGCACGAATGGACGGATGGAATCTTGTCGACATTGATTCGAGTTGGAGCGGCCTCAACGGAGCCGGACAAACGATGGTGGGTAGAAAACAAACTATTTTTAGATTTTAAAAGTTTTAGTGTGCGTACATCCATGCGATTATTTCATCGCGCAGGCTTAGGGACGAGTTTTATCAGATTTTTTCTTCCCTCTCTGCCCAGATCACTCGTTCTCTCTTACCACAAGCCCCAACCCCCGTACTTTTTGGCTCTACCCTGATCTTTCAGTGTACATCGAAACCTCCACCCCTCATTTTTCTTACCCATTTTTGCCTCACTACTGATTCATCCTGACCTCTAAATCAAGTATTTCATCCCCCAATTTATCCAGGTACATATTCGACGGACCAGTAGACGCTGTGTGGATTGAAAACATGAACACTGTACTAGACGATAACAAGAAGCTGTGCCTGAGCTCCGGCGAGATCATTAAACTGACTGAGAACATGACCATGATGTTTGAGGTGCAAGACCTGGCAGTGGCTTCTCCGGCTACAGTGTCGCGATGCGGCATGGTTTACCTCGAGCCCAGCCTCCTGGGCTTGGCACCGTTTGTTGAATGCTGGATTCGCGGCCTGCCGGAGGAGATCTACGGGCACAAGGCCAAGTTGGAACATCTGTTCAACACCTACATGGAGGCGAGTCTTAAAAATGCGTTATTTTCTACTATTAGTAGGATAGTATGCGTACAAGTAGTACGGTTTGGATTTAGAATTTATTCGTGCAGTCATAAATTTTTTAAAATCGATTTTCAAACACACAGGACGCAATTCAATTCGTGCGCAAAGGTCTAAAAGAGATTGTGCCAACAAGCAATGGTCAGTTGGCGTTCAGCCTGCTCAAGATGATGGACACGTTCTTCAAGCCGTTTATGAAGTCTGACGAGGTAATGCCTATAAATAAGTCTTTTCAAAATTTGATGCATCAATTCTAATTTCTTTAGTGAGCTATAAAACTAATATCCCCTATCCTTGAAAATCTATCTCAGCGTTATTGGCACAAACTCTTGCCAGACGAAATGCTCTGGTTTATCCAAGAGGTACTTAACTAAATGAAAAAAATATGATTGCCTCGCTGTATCACCAAGTTTCGTCTTTCGTCATTTTTTCAATTCCTGTGTATTGGATCACCAATCACTACTTTAGGATTTTATTTATCATTTTTATGATGGAACGACGTTTTTTGACATGTCTTTGTATTAGCACTGTTTTTGTCTGCAGGAAAACTCACGTGCGAGATATCAGATCTCAATAGCAGACTGTACTTGAAATTTTAAATTTAAGGCTTCAAGTCAGACCGAGTTTACTATTAAGGGTGACTTACTCCTAAAAGTCTTTTGTTCCAGTCAGCTTGGTATGAGGAATGAGTGGTTTGTGTGCACTTAAAGCATCGTTGGAGTGAGTGTGCAATGAGGAATGAGTGGGTTTGTGTGCACTTAAAGCATCGTTGGAGTGAGTGTGCAATGAGGAATGAGTGGGTTTGTGTGCACTTAGAGCATCGTTGGAGTGAGTGTGCAATGAGGAATGAGTGGGTTTGTGTGCACTTAAAGCATCGTTGGAGTGAGTGTGCAATGAGGAATGAGTGGGTTTGTGTGCACTTAAAGCATCGTTGGAGTGAGTGTGCAATGAGGAATGAGTGGGTTTGTGTGCACTTAAAGCATCGTTGGAGTGAGTGTGCAATGAGGAATGAGTGGTTTGTGTGCACTTAAAGCATCGTTGGAGTGAGTGTGCAATGAGGAATGAGTGGGTTTGTGTGCACTTAAAGCATCGTTGGAGTGAGTGTGCAATGAGGAATGAGTGGGTTTGTGTGCACTTAAAGCATCGTTGGAGTGAGTGTGCAATGAGGAATGAGTGGGTTTGTGTGCACTTAAAGTACCTTTGGAATGATTGTGCCATGAGGAATGAGTAGGTTGTGTACGCGGGTGTGAGAACTAAGAGAATTAAGTTGTTTTCGCAGTGAAAGTGATGTTATTTGTTATAGTTTGTACTATTGGCATGAGCTGTCATGATAAAATAAAGCATAAAATAATTATGATTTTTTTGCTCTTCTACTCTCTCATGCATGTGGAGATTTGTTACAATGCATTTCACAATTTTTTGTTATAATTTATTCGTACTTTCAGCTCGATTTGGGCACAACTAGGCGCAAGAAAAAGGAAGAGGTATACACTTAATGCGCTTCATATTTCATAATGGAAGACATTTTAAATTTGTTAAAGTCTGCTAGACAGACCAATGTTCAGCTATTGTGCTTGTTGTTTCTAAAATTTGTTTAATCATGCTAATATTGTCGAAGTAAAAGTTGCATAAAAGTTTATTTTTTGTTTAAATACGAGTAATTGCCAGATAATTAACAGCCGTGTCTGAATCTAATAAACTTACTGCATTAATTAAAAATCTGAGTCTAATGAAGTGCATTTTTTTATTTAATTTTATTTGATACAGACAATTTGCATGCTAAATAATTTTCGTCAAGATTTTTTAATTTCAAAATACTCTTTAACTGTTGCTAATATTAACGTATAAAAAATTTCAGTTTACTAACAAACATAATTCAAATGTATTAAAATATGGATACAGCGTAGTTTTAACAAATGATTTTAAGCCAACTGATTCTGCTTTTGTAACGTCAAGCCTAAATCCCGTTTTGTTACTTAAATCCAGGATAAAACGCTGCCGCAAGAGGTGCTAGACAAGATTGGCGACGTCCTGGAGCCTTGGTTCTTCTTCTCCTTAGTTTGGAGCGTCGGAGCCACGTGCGACAATGATTCTAGGAAAAAGTTCGACCGATTCCTGCGTGGTCGAATGAGCAACGACAGCGGAGTGCGTTAATTACTTTTGCTGCTTTTTGATAAATAAAAACAATAATATTTTTGTAGCTCTACTGGAAGTAGACGATTAGAGAATGAATGGTTGAAAAATATTGTAGCATCGGCAAATCGTGCATTTTTCGCAGGTGACGTACAAATTCCCGGACGAGGGCCTAGTGTACGATTATTTCTTTAACGATGGCAACTTCCTCACGCCGAAGAAAGACGAAGAAGAGGAAGACGAGGCGAATCCCGAGCAGGCTGCCCAGAAGAAGGCGAAAGAGTCGATGCGCTGGGAGAATTGGATGTCCAGTTTAGAGGAGTTCGTAATCCCTCCCGATGCCAAGTTCAGCGAGATCATCGTGCCAACCATCGACAATGTACGGTCTAGCCGCCTCATTGAGATGCTGCTGGTGAACCGCAAGCGCGTCCTCTGCGTTGGTCCAACAGGCACCGGCAAGACCCTGTCAATCAGTGACAAGCTGAACCGCTACATGCCGCCCGAGTTCATGATCGAGTCCATTGTATTTTCGGCTAAGACGTCGTCCAACCAGACTCAGGACCTCATCGACGGCAAACTAGACAAGCGTCGCAAAGGCGTGTTCGGTCCGCCGCTAGGCAAACAGATGATCTTCTTCATCGACGATGTGAATATGCCGGCGCTGGAAGTTTACGGTGCCCAGCCGCCTATCGAACTGATCAGACAGTGGGCCGATTTTAGCGGCTGGTACGACCGCAAAGCGATTGGCGAATTCCGCAAACTCATCGACGTGAACTTCATCTGCGCCATGGGCCCTCCAGGAGGCGGTCGGAATCCGGTGACAGCTCGACTGCAGCGTCATTTCAACTTCTTGGCCTTCACCGAGATGGAAGACGACTCGATGACTAAGATTTTCGGCACTATTTTAGACTTCTGGACTGCTCAGGGCTCCGGCAATGTGAGGAAATTCTCCGCCCAGATGGTCAAGACTTGCATCGCTGTTTATTCCGAAATTCAACGGGTTCTGTTGCCAACGCCAGCCAAGAGTCATTATACTTTTAATCTGCGCGATCTTAGCAAAGTTTTTCAGGTAAGTTTTTGCGGAGGACGATTCTTAGGTAGCAGCTTTACTATGACGGAATGTAGTTTACTTTCTGAATGAATAATTTTTCGCTGCTACTTCAGGGCATCCTGATGATGGATGCCAACAATGTGAAGAATCTTGACGACTTACTGCGACTCTGGTACCACGAGAGCTGCCGCGTCTTCCAAGATCGTCTAGTTAACGATGATGATCGAGTCTGGTTCCGCGATCTGCTGAAGCAGAAGATGCAGGAGGACTTTGACCGCGCCTACGAAGAGGTTGTGCCAACTGAGCCCGTCCTGTACGGCGATTTTCTCTCCGGCGTGGAGAACAGGCAGTACATTGAGTTCACTAATCCCGAGGAGATGGTTAAGCGAGTTGAAGAGCACCTAGAGGACTACAATCAGATTAATACGGCACAGATGCAGCTGGTGCTGTTCATGGACGCTATTAGGCATATGTGCAGAATTTCTCGAATAATTCGGCAACCGTTGGGCAACGCGCTGCTACTCGGCATGGGCGGCTCTGGAAGGCAGAGTCTCACGCGGTTGGCCGCTCACATGTGAGTAAAATTGGCCAATTTTACGTGAAACACTACTTAATAAGTAGAAATACAAGACAAGACTTTCATGCGTTGATTTGTTTAAATAATCATTTTAGGGCCGAGTTTGACTGCTTCCAAATTGAATTGTCCAAAAACTATGGCGTCACCGAGTGGCGCGACGATCTCAAAAAGGTTATGATGAAGGCCGGCTTGGAGAATCAACCGGTTGTGTTTCTCTTCTCCGACACGCAGGTTTGTTTTATTCTCTTACTATACTCGTACCTGTTTTTAATTAACTTTGCAACAGCAATTAGACCAGTTTCGCTCACACCTTATCACACATACTCTACGCATTCATGCACAGAAACAATTGTTTTATTCACTTGTGTACATTGGCCCTGTAGCTCTCGCATTTTCTGGAAAATCCTATTTTTGCTCTCCGTCTACGTGTTTTTTGTACTCCACCCGCTCCGTTCGCTTATTGGCTGTACTGGCTACCACTTTCGTCCCTCGCGCTCCACCCCACGCTATTCACACCTTCCACCCCATTTTCTCTGCCCGGGTTTGAGAATATAATTGACTAGGACTCTGAAAAAGGTTGTTATCTATCCGCCCACACTCTAACTCTTCGTTGTTCGTTAACTCTTCGTCTACTCTATGGCACGAATTGTCACGATGAGTACACTGTGTACTTTGGGGGTTGTGGCTTTCCTGAACGTACATAGGGCAGCAAGGCCAAGGCTAGCACTCCCTAACACTTTATATTCCGCTCTTTGCGATGCAGATCAAGTCTGAGTCCTTCCTCGAAGATCTCAACAACGTATTGAACGCTGGCGACGTGCCAAACATCTACGCTCCGGACGAATTGGACGCCATTTTCAATGCAATGAAACCGCTGGTGCAGGACGCTGGCCTGGCGGCGACCAAGACCAATTTCATGGCGGCTTACACTCGGCGAGTTCGCAGCAATCTGCACACGGTGATCACTATGAGCCCCATTGGAGAGATCTTCCGAGCCCGTTTGCGACAATTCCCCGCCTTGGTCACCTGTTGTACAATCGACTGGTTCAGCACCTGGCCGCCCGAAGCTCTCGAGTCCGTGGCGCTCCGGTTCCTTCACGACATTCAAGAGCTGGAGGTGGGTGTTGTTTTTGTCAAAAAATCATATCGTGTGTTGGCATCTAATGATAACAATAAAGAATTAATTTACACATTCAGGTCACTGAAGACACCATCAACTGCCTAGTGACAATGTGCCAGGCGATCCACTCAAGCGTCACGGACAACACCGAACGCTTCAAGGCGGAGCTATCTCGCTACAACTACGTCACGCCAACCAGCTACCTGGAGCTGCTGGGCATCTTCAGCAAGCTCTACGGACTGAAAAAATCTGAGATTTTAACGGCCAGAAATCGAACAAAGAACGGTTTGGACAAATTGCTGGAAACTGAACAGATTGTTTCGAAGCTTCAAGAAGACTTGGAGGTGCTCAAGCCGCAGCTTGAAGAGTCTGTCAAAGAGATGGCAGTGATGACGGCTAAGATTCAGGAAGATCAAGTACGTTTTCCCTACACAGGTATATGTGACTAGACTTATCTCTTTCCTACACCCTAACACATGACACAATTTCTGCAGGTTACAGCAAATGAAGTGAAATCTGTGGTAGCCAAAGAGGAGGCCGCAGCCACAGTGAAGGCCAGGCAGTGCAAAGCTATCAAAGACGACGCGCAGCGCGATCTTGACGAGGCCTTGCCGGCGCTTGAAGCTGCGCTGGCTTCGCTGAAAAATCTCAACAGAAATGACATTGTTGAGGTGCGCGCCATGATGCGACCGCCAGCCGGCGTCACTATGGTTGTGGAGGCAGTCTGCATTATGATGCAGGTGCGACAGTTGTCTTTCTATAAATTCAATTTTGCATTGTATGCTCCTCAACGTACAGAGCTATGTACGCTCCAAAATTCCTACCCCACTTGAATTGTCTATGTACACAGCTATGTACACTCCTCAATTCCTACCCCACTTGGATTCTCTACGTACACAGCTATGTACGCTCCTCAATTCCTACCCCACTTGGATTCTCTACGTACACAGCTATGTACGCTCCTCAATTCCTAACCCATTTGGATTGTCTATGTACACAGCTATGTACGCTCCTCAATGCCTAACCCACTTGGATTCTCTATGTACAGAGCTATGCACGCTCTTCCATTCCTACCCTACTTGGATTCTCTATTTACACAGCTATGTACGCTCCTCAATTCCTACCCCACTTGGATTCTCTATGTACACAGCTATGTACGCTCCTCAATTCCTACCCCAGTTTCATTCTCAGTGTGAAGAACTATGTGCGCTTGAAAGATCATATAAAATCAAGATGTTAAAATTTAAAGGAAAACATCTCTTTCCCAACAGGTGAAGCCCAACAAAGTCGCCGGAGAAAAGCTTGGCACCAAGGTAGACTCTTACTGGGAGCCCGGCAAAGTGTTGCTAACAGATCCTGGCAAATTCCTTGACAGTCTGTTCACCTATGACAAGGACAACATCCCAGAGTCGGTAATTACTAAGATTCAGCCGTACATAGATTCAGAAAATTTTCAACCAGCCGCCATAGCCAAGGTATCAAAAGCGTGCACATCCATCTGCCAATGGGTTCGCGCTATGCACAAATATCACTTCGTAGCGCTGAGCGTAGCGCCGAAACGAGCAGCTCTGGCCGAGGCTGAGCAGGAGCTCAACGAAACAATGCGAACACTTGAAGACGCTCGGGCTAGGCTTAAAGAAGCTGAGGATCGAATTGCCACTCTGCAGGTGAAGTACAACCGCTCTTGAAATAGTTGGAATACTTTATTGTCTTTTCAAAGTGATAAATAAAGCATTTTATTTAAATTTTTACAGGCCAGCTACGACGAGAAGATTCGCAGCAAGCGCAAGCTAGAGGAGGAGCAAGCCACGTGCGAAGCGCGCCTCTACCGGGCTGATAAGCTCATCGGCGGTCTGGGCAACGAGAAGGACAGATGGAAGGAGACTGTGACCCGGCTAGATTTCGCTTTGAACAACATAGTTGGCAATGTACTTTTGTCGGCTGCTTACATTGCTTACCTGGGCCCGTTCACTAGCGACTACCGAAATCGTATGTGCAACGAGTGGGTCGAGGACTTGCAAAAATTCAAGGTAAGCTCTACTGCGGGTAACTTACAAGCTATTTACCTATACCTCGCACTCCGCCTTTCCTATTTAACCACGAATCCACCCCACGCCTAGCCCCAGCCTCACTCCCTGCCACTCTGCTAACTCCGCCAACCACCCCACGCCTAGCCCCCAAACTCACTCCCTACCTGTCTGCTAACTCCGCCAACCACCCACGCCTAGCCCCCAACCTCACTCCCTGCCTGTCTGCTAACTCCGCCAACCACCCCACGCCTAGCCCCCAACCTCACTCCCTGCCTGTCTGCTAACTCCGCCAACCACCCACGCCTAGCCCCCAACCTCACTCCCTGCCTGTCTGCTAACTCCGCCAACCAACCCATGCCAGGCCTCTAACCCCATCCACCACTGCTCCCCAACCTCACTCCCCGACTTTTCTTCCAATTTGTATGCAGTGCAGCCCTTGAAAAAATCCATTTTACCCTCTAAAAAGCCTCTTTTTATGATATTATTACGTAATCGTAAAATAAGAAGAATATGCCGTAAATGCCTTTTTTCCAGGTGCCGTTCACCCGCCAACCGGCTCCAAATTTGACCGACACACTCGGCGATCCTGTGCGCGTTCGCAGCTGGCAAATCTACGGCTTACCCAAGGACAATTATTCAACCGAAAATGCTGTCATTGTGCAGTACTCCCGCCGCTGGCCTCTGTTCATTGATCCGCAGGGTCAAGCTAACAAATGGATTCGGAACTTAGAAAAAGATCAAGGCGTTGATGTTATCAAGCTGTCAGACAAAGACTTCCTGCGTAGTTTGGAGAATGCTGTACGATTTGGCAAGCCATGTCTGTTGGAGAACGTCGGTGAAGAGCTGGACCCCGCCTTGGAGCCCATCTTGTTGAAGCAGACTTTCAAGCAGCAGGGATCTACTGTGATCAAGCTTGGCGATGCTGTTATTCCCTATCATGAGGACTTTAAATTTTACATCACCACAAAGCTGTCTAATCCGCACTACACGCCTGAGGTAAATCAGATTATTTAGATATTTTCTGATCTACCAATTTTTTTAATTAATAACTGATTGATTTAGCTTGTATAATTAAAGTATGCATCTAATTTTAATTTTCACATTCTTTCTTCCAACTAACGAGCTGTCTTTGAATCCCTCTGTACAGTCCTTTAATGTATTTGGCAACAACCCCCTATTTTCCTTACCCACCGTACATTGCCCGTGCACTCATTCACCCAATTAGAATCCAGTTCATTTTTCTCTCCCCTACGGTAGCCAATTAGAATCACTCGATAGGCACCCACCCCATTTTCTTAACGAGTCCTTAACGCGTCTCACTTTAAAACCGTATGACAGGTCAGCACCAAGGTGACAGTGATCAACTTCACCTTGTCGCCCAGCGGTCTCGAAGATCAACTTCTGGCCATCGTCGTGGCCGAAGAGCGACCCGACCTTGAGGACGCCAAGAATCAGCTAATTGTCAGCAACGCCAAAATGAAGGCCGAACTAAAAGAGATCGAAGATGAAATTCTTCGCCGACTCAGCGAATCGAAAGGTTCACCAGTTGACGATGAAGATCTAATCAAGACTTTGGACGCGTCCACAGCTAAATCGGCGGAAATCAACGCCAAAGTGGTTGTCTCCGAGCAGACTGAGAGAGACATTGACGAGACCCGATCCAAGTACGTCCCAGTTGCCGTTAGAACCCAGATTTTGTTCTTCTGCGTCGCCGACTTAGCCAAGATTGATCCGATGTACCAGTACAGTCTGGAGTGGTTCATCAGCATCTTCCTAAATGGCATCACTAACGCGGAAAGGGCGGGTGAGAAATCGCTAAGTACAGTGGTGCAATTCTCTTTACCCCAGTACATCAGTGGCGTAAAACCCTCTACCCCAGTACATCAGTGGCGTAAAACCCTCTACCCCCAGTACATCAGTGACATAAAATTCTCTACCCCCAGTACATCAGTGACATAAAATTCTCTACCCCCAGTACATCAGTGACATAAAATTCTCTACCCCCAGTACAACAGTGACGTAAAACCCTCTACCCCCAGTACATCAGTGACATAAAAACCTCTACCCCAGTAAATCAGTGACGTAAAACCCTCTACCCTAGTACATCAGTGACGTAAAACCCTCTACCCCCAGTACATCGGTGGCGTAAAAACCTCTACCCCAGTAAATCAGTGACGTAAAACCCTCTACCCTAGTACATCAGTGACTAAACTCCGTGACTGTAATATTGATTAAAATCATTAACTTGCATAGACACGAAATAAATAATTGTTACAATTTAATTTTATTCACAGGTGGTATGTTCCATGCGCTAAATACTTTGTGATCAGATTTTTATATTAAGTTTATAACCTTTAAATAGATTTTTTTTGCAGTTTGCAATCCCGTATTAGTTATGCATGCCGTTACGATTTTTTTATTGGATTTATTTTTAGACTGATAATTTAAAATTACTTTATATATTATTATTATTATACAAATCAAAAGCTCTATTTTATTTTTTTCATTTAGACAACATCGAAAAGCGAATCGTCAACATCAATGACTACTTCACGTTTAGCCTCTTTACTAACGTGTGCCGCAGCTTATTCGAGAAGCACAAACTGCTGTTCTCTTTCCTGCTTGCCAGTCGAATGCTGCAGAACGATGGAAAGATTGACATGGTAAGGAAGATCAGAGTTTTAGATGTGCGAATTTTGGCAGGTTTTGAGACTAGCATTGACCTCCAAACCTTATAATGTACATTTATCAACAACTCTTACCCTTCGCCAATGCGTACATTGACCTCCTAACATAATAATGTACATTTATCAACAACTCTTACCCTTCGCCAATGTGTACATTGACCTCCAAACCTTATAATGTACATTTATCAACAACTCTTACCCTTCGCCAATGTGTACATTGACCTCCTAACATAATAATGTACATTTATCGACAACTCTTACCCTTTACCAATGTGTACATTGACCTCCCAATCTAATAATGTACATTTATCAACAACTCTTACCCTTCGCCAATGCGTACATTGACCTCCTAACATAATAATGTACATTTATCGATAACTCTTACCCTTCGCCAATGTGTACATTGACCTCCCAATCTAATAATGTACATTTATCAACAACTCTCACCCATCGCCAATGCAATGCGTACATTGACCTCCTAACCTAATTAATGTACATTTATCAGAAAACTCTTACCCTTCGCCAATTGGCTACCCTGCAAGTGTACACCCAATGCACCATTGCTCCCCAACCAAGTCAACAAACGCTCTATCCAATCTCCCAATCCAGCTGGAGTGGCGCTTCCTCCTAGCTGGCGGCACCCACCGCGCCAAGGAGCTGGACAATCCGGCTCCGGACTGGATCTCCGACCGGTCCTGGAACGAAGTTCTAACGCTCGGTGCGCTGGAAAATTTCAAAGCTTTCCCGGACGAATTTGCTCACCACCTAGCAGAGTACAGAGCAATTTTTGACAGCATCGAACCGGAACGCGAGCCACTGCCGGGCCACTGGAACACGGATCTGGACGCCTTTCAGAAGCTGCTCATCGTTCGCTGCCTCCGACCGGACAAAGTGACCAACGCGATGCAGGACTTTGTGGCCAGCTTCCTTGGCCAGAGATTTATCGAGCCGCAGACAGCCAATCTCAGCCTGGTGTTCAAAGACTCCAGCGCCACTACTCCGTTGATTTTCGTGCTCAGCCAGGGCACCGATCCGGCCAGCGATTTGAAGAAATTCGCCGACGAGATGCGCTTCTCCAAGAAGTTGGACTCGGTGTCGCTTGGCCAGGGCCAGGGACCAGTGGCCGAGAACAAGATGCGCTCAGCTATGGAACGCGGCAAATGGGTCTTCTTCCAGAATTGTCATCTGGCGCCAAGTTTTATGCCGATGCTTGAACGACTCGTGGAACAGATCGATCCCGACAAGGTGCACAGAGATTTCCGCCTCTGGCTGACCAGCATGCCGTCGCCGAAGTTTCCGGTGTACATTCTGCAGAACGGCAGCAAGATGACGGTGGAACCGCCGCGCGGTATTAAAGCCAATCTGCTCAAGTCCTACATGGGCATTAGTGACGATTTGCTCAACTCGGTTGGAGAGAAGGTAATTGCTGACTCGGGTTTCGGCACTTGTAGTTTGGTACATTGGTAGGCGCTTGATTTTAAATGAACATTGGTAGGGGCTTGATTTTGAATGTACATTGGTAGGGGTTTGATTTTAAATGAACATTGGTAGGGGCTTGATTTTGAATGTACATTGGTAGGGGCTTGATTTTGAATGTACATTGGTAGGGCTTTATTTTGAATGTACTCGTACATTGGTAGGGGCTTGATTTTGAATGTACATTGGTAGGGCTTGATTTTGAATGTACATTGGTAGGGCTTTATTTTGAATGTACTCGTACATTGGTAGGGGCTTGATTTTGAATGTACATTGGTAGGGCTTGATTTTGAATGTACTCGTACATTGGTAGGGGCTTGATTTTGAATGTACATTGGTAGGGGCTTGATTTTGAATGTACTCGTACATTGGTAGGGGCTTGATTTTGAATGTACATTGGTAGGTTTTTTATTATGAAAGTACATTGGTAAGGGTTTTACTTTGAATTTACTTTGCTGTTAGGGGCTTGATTTTAAAAGTACATTTAAATAATTTTAACATTATAATTTTAACATTTATGTGAAGCAGATAATTCGAATTTTTTAGCCTAACTTTATTTCTAAAAAATCATTTTGTATTTTTTACAAAAAAAGCTTCTTAGTATTTAGCGTAGCTGCATAATTGGATTTACGGATTAATTTTAGCGCTCTACTTGAAGTAGAAACGAAAGATTTTTTTATCGCTTGACCTTGCATTTTTAGGCCTTTTTTGCTAACCGTGAGATTTTTTTCATTCAAGCCCGTCCCCTACCCTTCTGATATTACCAATTGCAGCACAGCGAGCGCAACTACCAGTTCAAGAGCCTGCTGCTCTCCCTGTCACTATTCCACGGCGTGCTACTGGAGCGTCGCAAATACGGCGCCCTCGGCTTCAACATTCCGTACGAGTTCACCGACGGCGATTTGAAAATCTGTCAGGATCAATTGCAGATGTTTTTGAACGAATACTCTGAGATTCCTTATAAAGTGTTGAAGTACACGGCTGGCCATATCAACTATGGTGGCCGCGTCACGGACGACTGGGATAGGCGTTGCGTGATGAACATCCTTGGCGAGTTTTATCACGAACAGGTAGCTATATCGTTTTTAGTGTATTTCTGTACATTCAAAAACTCATGCACAGTGCATGTACTTACTTTACACTGGTATTGGTTGATTTTGAATGTACATTGGCTGGTTTTTAATATGAAATGAAAATTGAATGTACATAGGCAGGGCATTGATGCTAACTGTACATTTACCCGGGGTTGATTTTTAGTGTGCATCGGTAGGGGCTTGAAATTGAATGTACATAGTCAGGGCATTGATGCTAACTGTACATTCGCCCGGGGGTTTGATTTTTAGTGTGCATCGTAGGGGTAGGGGCTTGAAATTGAGTACATTGGGTACGGGTTTATTTTTAACTATAAAACATTCGCCGAGTTTTGATAAAATTTACATTCATAAGGGTCGATATTTAATGAACATTCGTAGGGGTAGGGGGTCGATTTTTTATTTTGCATTCATCACGTTTTGATATTTAACGTACATTAGCAGAGGGCTGGTTGTACATTCTTAGGGGGGGGTCAATTTGGATTGTGCATCGTTCAATCGTTCTAGGCAATTGGTTTTTAATTCAGATCTATTGACACCCTCACACAGGTCTTGGATGGTGACTTCCGCTACTCAGAGTCGGGCACCTACCGCCAGATCAATCCGGAAAGCGACCACGCCGCCTACCTGGCCTACGTGAAAAGTTTGCCAATTAACGATACGCCAGAAATATTCGGCCTGCACGACAACGCCAACATCACGTTTGCCCAGAATGAAACCTTCGCCATCCTGGGCGGCCTGCTCCAGTTGCAGCCGAAAACTTCAAGCGGCGGCGGAAAAAGTCGCGAGGAGGTCACCGAATCGGTGGCCAGAGATATTCTAGCTAAGGTGAGATTTCATTTCGTTCTTAACTAACGTAACAAGTTCCCTTGTTAACTATATTATCTCATTACAAAGAGATTAATTATGAATCCCAGGTGCCGAATCCAATCCCAACGGAGCCCGTACTCAAGAAGTACCCAGTGATGTACGAGCAATCAATGAACACAGTTCTGGTGCAAGAGGTCATCAGGTTCAACAATCTGCTCAAAGTGATCAAACAATCGTTGAACGATCTGCTCAAAGCTATCAAAGGCCTGGTGGTGATGTCGCAGAGTCTGGAGGACATGGCCAACAGTCTATTCGACAATTTAGTCCCGGCCCTGTGGTCCCGCAAGGCCTATCCATCATTGAAACCGTTGGCTAGCTGGGTTGAAGATCTGGTCGAACGAGTCGACTTTATCAAAGGCTGGATAGAGCACGGCATGCCTGCCGTCTATTGGATCAGCGGTTTCTTCTTTCCGCAGGCTTTCCTCACCGGGACGCTGCAAAATTATGCCCGAAAGATGGTGAGTCTGTGTTCCGATTGATTTTTTTATTTTTGTCATTTTTTCGTAGCTTTAACTTGATTTGTAATTTATCTACTTCCCTACTGTTAGTAGTAAAAGAAGCATTTTCAACTTAAACGCTACAGGTGATCTCAATCGACACCATATCGTTTGAGTTTGATGTGCTGCGTGAGCCCTACCAGGACATCCGCGAGGGTCCACAAGACGGCTGCTACATTCGCGGATTATTCCTAGAAGGCGCTCGCTGGGATCAGCAGCGTCACGTCCTGACTGAGAGCAAGCCGAAGGAGCTGTACACAGACATGCCGGCTGTCTGGCTGATTCCCAAAGCCAATAGGAAGGGCCCAAGTCACACGGTGTACGATTGTCCGGTGTACAAGACCCTAACCAGGGCTGGCACCTTGTCAACCACGGGTCATTCCACCAATTTCGTGTTCGCCATCGAGATTCCGTCCGACAAAGAGCAGAAGCATTGGATCAAACGCGGCGTGGCCCTGTTCTGTGCGCTTAATTACTAAACATTTGAATCTTTGGACTTTATTTGTGATTTGAATTGGTGAAAAAAACTATAACAAATAATTCTATTGGAATAATAATTCACTGAAGTCTAAATGTAGATTATGAAAAAAATTCTATTAAGACAGGGAAAAAATTAATATCGAAAGTCTGGTAACTAATAAAAAACGTTTTAAAACCAATTCAAATAGAAAAATTAATACTATAAAAGATAAAACAAAACTAAATGCACGTAGATTTGAGCGTCCAAGTAAGTTCGCCGTTTTTTACATGCTATGCTAGCGTTTTGCTCTCCGTCCGAAAATTTAAATTAAAACAATTGTTTTCTTACTATTTTTTTATGATTTTAACTGATTGTGATAAACATTCCAATTAGTAAGCTGATGCTGTGATCATCAAAAGTACTTTTTGTCGAGTGCCTTCTGTTTTGATTTAAACGTCCAATTTTTTAATACTTTTTGTCTAACATTAAATGTAAAGCTAAATTTTTACTAAAGATAAAATATACTCCATAGCGTTTTATGCAGACTTTTACGAAATTATAATATGTATTTGCTTCATGCATTATTTTATTTAAGGTAGAATTGGCTTATTTAGACTTCCGATTTAATGCAGACTTTCCATAGTTTTTTTAGAATTATATTTTGTTATTAGTGGCTCAAACAAGGCTAAAGAAATTTTCTTTAGCCAGAACGTTGACCTGGTTTCTTTCAAGTTGTTAGATAGATTATTTAAATGCTGCTTAAATTATTGTAAATTTAAATAAGACTTAAAATGCTACTGTTTAGGCGAAGTTTCTAGTAGGTTAGTAGCGGACATTTACATCTAAATTAAAAATTTTCACGCAGAATTTGTACATTAATATTTCTACGCGTCCGGCCATTCCATTCAGCCATGCATATCACGGCGGGTGTATTTCTGTACCGCCGGCTGCCGGATTCAGTCGACACGACCGACTCGGACGGCTACGAAGTGTTGCTGCTGCATTCGTCAATGAGACGCGATCGCTGGACCATGCCGAAGGGTCATTTGAATCCCGGCGAATCGCTGCTGCAATGCGCATTCAGAGAGACAGCCGAAGAGGCAGGTTTGCACGTTGACAAAGACTATAGAGTGATCAGCGGATTCGAACCAGTGACCTTCGGATTTCCTGCGTCGTCGAATCCGTTTGTATCGAAACAGTTGACGCTCTGGCTTGGCGAAATGAAGCCGGACGCCCCTAATGTAAAAATCTCGAATGAGCATCGGGACTACCGCTGGTGCCGGCACGAGGAGTGTCTGGCACTGCTGACTGCCGGATTTCCCGAATCGGTTGCCATCTATCAGCAGATTCGGCAATTTATTCTGTCAAACTCCTGACTGATTTAGAGTCTCTGAAATGGCTTCTGTTTCGGTGTAACAACGAGCTATTAAGCACTTGGCAAAGCAAAGCCAAACGGCTGTGTTGAGGGCCTACACAATCCCGCCGATTTTTTCCTGCACATACACAACATACGCACTGCACTACTTGTAGTAAGCATATGCGCTACATATAGTTGCAGGTTTCCATGAACGCAGTCAAAAGTATAGCAGCCAGCTAAGGATGCAGCTATTGTCCTGTGTGTTTTGTTTTTATTAAAATTAGGCGGATTTTACTACAACCACGCCTTGCACTACTTAAAGTAAAAATAAAGCAACATAGAGTTGCATTTTAATGCAGTCAAAATATCGCATTACATGCAGCTATTATTTTGCTTGTTTTATTTTTATTTAAAATTCGCGATTTTTTTTCTGCATACTCGCACTGCACTACTTCTATAGTAGGCATAAAGCAGCATAAAGTTGCTATTTTCTATGAATGCAGTCAAAATATAAGCATTAAGCTAAAAAGCTCGCGATGGATCAGTTTGGCAACAACTATGACGCAATCCGAAAATCATGCTCGCCTTCAAGCCTACGCATTATTTTCTTTAAAAGATTTCTTCTTTCTCCACTGGAGAAATCTTTCTATCTTTGCGAATTCTTTGCGTTCGCCAGCATGCTATCTGAATACCTCACGCTTGTGCGTACATGTGAGCGTTTATGTATTCGTACATTCGTACAAAGACCAGAATTCGTGCAATTTATCGATAGAAAAATTGAGTGAAAAAAAATTAAGGGAAAAATAAAACAATAGAATAGTTTCGATTTAGTTTTTTTTATTTTACGAAGATGTTATAATCTTTCGAGCATTGTTTGTTACTATCATTAGGTAGCTAAGATAACCAATTTAAATGTATAAGACAGATTTTAACAAAGAATTGTTCAATATAAAGCAATTATAACAAACAGCTAATAACCGTAGATTAAGTTAACAATGCGGTAGAATTATAACCAACAGTAATATTAATAAATAGAATAATAGCAATTTGTATAAATTGTAAGACGATGCTATGTTAAAGCGCGTGTGTATACATAGAGCATATAATATAGTAAGACCCTGTAAAAATAATTTCCATAAAAGTTCCGGGGATCAGGTTGAAATAGATTTGTAAAGTACAAGAAACTTAACAGCAAAGTTAGCAAAGATGAACTAATGGGGGGAACTTTCAAAAATATAATTTAAACAAAAAACTGCAAATAAAGCTAAATATCTTTTACTCTTTAACTATTTATATATGTCGCTAATGCTTTCAGACCTGCAGATTTTTTTTCCCAAATTTTCATCTAATAAATTTGAATTTTGTAAACCGCTAACTATAACCAACAAATAATAAATGAATTCCTCAGTGCAACAAACCAAAAAAGACTGACAGTTAAGCAAGAAAAAAGCTAAAAAAACAGAGGGGGGAAATTAAAAGTAGAAACCAACTAAATTGAAAATTTTAAACACTTGTTTAATCGGACGAAAAAACCCGGCGCTACGCGTGTGTTCAATAAGCGCTATCCACTGCAACTAATACTAACTAATAGTAGTATCGAGTGAAAAAATCCTCTTACGGATTGACACATTATTATTAAATTAATTTTGAGGAAAGAGAAAAACGTTTGGCGATTCAATACTGATCGTCCAGTACAATTGATAACAAAGTTGGTAGCAAAAGCGAACACTGCAGGCTTATGACTGCGGTTTAACAAACAAATACTCGTATAACAGGGTTATTGAAAAAAACAACGTATAGAATGGAAAATTTGCTTGACGATCTACGGGAAGATTTTGGGCTTCGGACAACAAACCAGTGAAAAGTTACTATTGAACACATTAGTTTTGTCTTTCAAATGGCAAACAGATGCAAATTAGCGTTGTTTGGCTGATGTTCAAGCTAAAAGATGCTACTAACCAAGACTTGAAAAGTAGCAAAATAAAGAAAAAATGTTTTTTTTATCAGACAGCCATTAAAAATTATCGAGGGCAGATATGACTCGATTTTGAAAAGTCCTTGAAATTTCCTTTTACTTTAAACCACGCTCTTGACTTAAGATTTTGTTCAACTATTTTTAATTACCTTCAAAATGAGCTGTTCAGACGCAGTTCTCGGACTCAGTTGCCATGCGACGTGTGGTCCATGTACTTCAGGCCCGGCCGACCATCGCCCCGACCACCTAGCATGAGTCGAGCCTGAGCCGCCGCGGCCTGCTGCTGCTGTTGTTGCTGCTGTTGCTGCTGCTGCTGCTGCTGCTGCTGATTAGTTGGCACACCTTTCTGAACCTGGGCGGCGTACTGGTGATAGAGCGCCGGGGCCGGAGCGGGCGAGTAGGGCACCAGGCCGGGACTAAAACAGTCGCCTCCGTTAGCGGCAGCGGCGGCGGCGGCGGCTGCAGCGGCGGCAGCGGCAGCGGCGGCGGCTGAGCCGCGAACCGGCGAACTCTCGGAATCGGTGCCGGCGTCCAGGCTGCTGGGATCCGAGCACGAGCTGTAGTCGCTAGTCAGGCTGCCGTTGTACCCGGCTGGCGCGTAGTACAGAATGTCGGCTCCGGCTGACACCGGATTCCTGCCGCTGAAGCACGTGAGTGCGGCTGGATTGATAAACTGCAGGGCGGCCGGATTCTGGTGACCAGCGGCGGCTGCGGCGGCGGCGGCGGCGGCCACAGCTGGCGACCATTGAATTGGCACGTGGCCGGCCGTTCCAGACTGGCTGACGATGCTCGAGGCGATGCTGCAGGCTGAGCCGACGCCGCCGGCGCCGCCGTTTTGTAACCCGTTGGCGCCGCCGGCGCCATTCTGCGCTGTCACGCCGGCGCCGCCGTTGATAGCGCCGACGCCGCTGGCGCCGCCCGAGCCGGCAATCAACGGGCTGGCAATGGCGTAGGACGGGTACTGCAGCTGCTGGGGCAGGTAGAAGGCCGTCGGGGCGTAGGCGGCTCCGTACTGCGGCGTCTGCAGCATGGATTGGGTTGTAGCGTAGCCCAACGGCAGGCCGTCCTGGCCCTGGAGCAGGACGTACTGCACCTGGCCGGGCGCCGCCATCACGGAGGTCGGACCGCCGGCGCCGCCGATGTGCTGCGGTTTGGGAAACGTATTCTTCTTGACCGCCTTCGATATGTTCAACTTGCGATCTTTGTACATTAGATTCTCGTATTCAGGCGAATTGAGAATCTTTTGGGCAACATCTTTCGAATCGAAGGTGATAAAGCCGTAGCCTTTAGACGCGCCAGTTCTATCGAAAATTATCTTCACATCCTTGATCATGAATTTGTCGAACGTTGACGTTAGGAAATTTCTAAATTCGTTCTCGTCAGCGTGGGGCGGGATTCCGCCGATAAAAATCCGATTTTCAATAACCGTCTCAGTCGCTGCGGCCGTCATGATTTGCTTGGCTGTTTGTCTAAAACTAGGCGATGGTTTAAATGGTTTAAGCTAGGCTAGGCTTTATCTTCTGTCCCTCTTAAGTCGTTAGTCCTCTCTCTCCCTGGAAGTGAAAGACGCCTCGTCTAGAACAGGTCCGCCGAGGCTTTTAAGCTGAGCCCTAGACGTTGAAAAAAAACAATTAAATTGTCTGTGGCCGCAGACTGAATCGTCTCCTCGCCTGTTTTGATTGGCTTTGAATTGAGGTGACAAAATTTAACTGGCTGGACTTAATTTGAGTCACGCCTTCCCCCGCCCCCCGCCCCAATCTTACTAATAGAGCCAGACTAAATCTGTTGTGCCTCACCCCAGCTAGTCAGTTTACCAAAACAAGACACCTCCTCCCCATTTTTAGTTAAGTCGATTCTTATTTTCAAGACGATATAAAGTGTAAAATGATGCACAACTTACACTGGAACGCTTTACCATACTTTTAAGAACTCACTCTACTTGACTGGGGGACTATACTTGTTGTGTTGTTTTTCAGCTGATTTGGCTTGGGTTTACAGCAGCTGCTCTGGGGCGCTGTGCAAGCTAAACCCCCTTAAAACGGCTTAAAATTAAATAATTTTTTAATTAATTCCATTAAAAATCAAAATGTTAATGGAACCCTTAAAATTGTACTTGTACACAAGTCCGTCTGATCATATGATAAAAACTATTAACTTGTAAGTTGGAGAACACTAAACATTAGCTATGAGTAATTGTTTAAATTAACCATCAATTTAACATTATTTTTACTCGAGGCGTACGCCAATAGGAGCTGAAATGTTACATGTTTGTATTTAGTATTTTTTGTTTGTCTGGAAAATTAACAAAGCAAAAAAATGTAAAAGAAAATTATCTACTATTGGATAGCATTAACTATTGAATAATTTTCACAAGCAGGTAAATTATAAGCTAGATAATTACTCTAACAGGAGGAAATCCCTTCCTAAAATGAGTCAAATTTACTAATCACCAATTTCGGAAAATCGCCTCGACTTAGTCTCCAACTCTCCAGAGGCGCCAACTGAAGGACTGTGGAAAGGGTTAGAGGCGCCAACTGAAGGACTTTGGAAAGGGTTAGAGGCGCCAAGAGAAAGGTTTAGAGGGCCGAGGAGCCAATTAAAGGGCTAGTAGACTTTGAGGCGCAAAGTAAAAAAGGAGCAATAAACACATCATACAACTAAAGTTTTAGAAATGAAAATAATATCTTCGAAAAATCTTTGAACAATGTTTGCAAACTCTTTTAAATGGAGAAATTGTTAATTTTCTTTTCGAACTTGATCCGTATTATTTGAGAAAAGCGATGTATTTTATCGAAGTAGTTCGTAAAAGTCCATACACTATAAGGTAAATATAATTAACATCAGAGTGGTCAATACTTGAAAATGAACTTTCATTATTTTGAGGCCACTAATCACCTGCGAACGCCGCTCCCAATGCCAACAAGACCTCTCAGCAGAGGATAATTATCCTGGCCGCATTCCGGATGCAACAGACGGCGAAGTTCGTGCGTCGGCTCCAAATACAGACTGCGCTGAATTTCTCCGTTGATTTGGCGACTCTGGTACAGTTGGAATCTGGCGATGTTGCTGCTGCCGGCCAGCTGGGATCTCCGCCCCGCACCCGACACTGTAGTGACAGAAGTTTTCACTCGTCGAACAGGCCGATACGCGCTACTATCAGTAGTATCGTTGCCGTCTCTGCTGCGCAAAGATTTCTGACGTTGAGAACGAGTCGTCTGACTCGTTTGCAGGCGTCCGTCACGGGGATTTGACAACTGCGAAGAGGCTTCGTGTTCTGCGGCCGGTTTGGCAGTTGCTTTGGCGCCACTAGGAGAAGATTCTGTCTGCAGTGCGGCGGCTATCGTCTTTGCTCGACGGACTGGCATAATTTCCTGAACGAAGTTCACATCAAAGGCGTATCAAATGTCTATAGCTGTAGCTATATATCTGGAGGATCTTTTTAAGGGATGTCCTTCATTTTTTAGCCTGATCCCCATTCAATTTTTCTGGTTTTATCTGCCGCTTTTGTGGCTTCAGTTAGCTCAGATTTTGCTTCCGCGACCTCAATTCTTATTCGGTACCAATATATGTCCTTCCTTTTTACTAATAAATCTTTTATGTGTATCGTTGTACTAATGCCATGCCTTTTCTTATCAGTATTTTTTATCTACGTCGACAATATTTTTCTCTGAACTGAAATTTTTTTTGTCATCTCTTTCATCTTCTGCTTAATCTTCTTCGTTAATTTATCTCTACCCTTCTAATCCCTCCATGGTCACCCTCTGCATCAGATATACACATTTATCACTCGTTCTCTAACATTCATTATTTTCTGATCTTCCTTTACTTTTTTAAATTCCTATCTCCGACCTTCCCACACATCTCTGATCCGCTCTGAGGCATTTATCTGAGGTACTTCCCCACTGATCGCTCACAAGATTAAAAAAGTGCATTCGGTTGGACGTTTAACCCACCCGATAGACCCTTCGAACTCTCGGATCCAACCGCGCCGAACCGACTGCTTCGGCTCTCGCAGCTTCACTAGTCTCTACCCGTTCATCCGCTGCCTTATCCGAGCCGTTGACATCGGCCGTTTTCTGCATAGCAACAGCGCAAACGATACCCCGAGATAGATCGTCAATTTCCATTTCGCGTACTCGAGCACTTAAATCGCTTAGTACAGCGCAGCGACGTCCAGTGCACGTCCCCGTCGGCCCCGTTCCGTAGTAATAATCGCCTTGAAGCAACACGCGACGGACCGGAGTTCGAATCCTTAAATGACGCTCGCGTCGCCAGCGCTTAGAATTGTCCAACAGTTCTTCCACCTCCAATTCAATTCTGGCACTCTCGCTGCCTCTAGTCGCCGCCTCGTCCTTCATTTGTTGCTGACTTGGACGAAGCCGCCGTCTAGTATCGTCAGCTCGGCGAGTCTTCTCAGGCGACGGCGGCGGAGGCGGTGCAGAGTCCAACAGATTGATACTCAGATCGATGCCAGATGGCGGCTGACGCTGAGTAGAGATGAATGCAAGGTCTGGCACCTCTGCCTGTTCATCGCTCATCATTGATCAACAAGTTTTTTTTCCGATTGCAGACGGAAGCAGAGAAATAAGACTTGCAACTGCCTTAATTTTATTATGCAGTCCTCAGTATTTTCTTTTTCAAGTCTTCTCTTATACCCTTATACTGTTTCTAACTGCAGGTTCACCCATGGCTACACGGCTAGCCAAACCTGCTACTGCAAAAGTATCTAAGATAACTAGCTAGCTAACTATGAAGCTGCGTACAAACACAATACCGCTCAAGTGTTCTCTCGTCGATCCTAAAATGAATGTGCGCGCATGCCATATGCAGTTGTACAAACTTTTTAAGTTTGCTTGCTTGAGAAATAGAGACTGGAAGCAAATATCCAAACTTATTTTAGTGATACTTCAAACGGAGCCCACTATTATCTACTGCAGTCTGTACAGTGTTTCTATTTAATTTTCTTGCAGACACAATCGACGAGCTTTAAGAGACAAGCTTCCAGTCCAGATACCTTTAGTATTTTGGGTATCGTTAACTCTTCGGAGATAGTCATTGACGAGAAGGAACAAATCGGTTATTTGACTAGACTGAAGCCTTTCCAAAACTAACGGCAGCTCCTAATACGGTATATTTATTCACTCTAATAATATAATAAAACAAATTAAATTAAGACACCCGACTTTTCGATCAGATGTACAGCCCACGGCAATGCCGCAGCTAGTTGCGTGGCGCATCCGAGGGCTGTGTACAGCTTTCAGCCTGACGGACTGGAGGGGCCGCAACATCCACACTAAATTTACCCAGCTCAAACTGGTACCCGATCTCAGCTGGGTGGACTGAAGCAATGCGGGATTAAGTGCTTGCTCAAGGGCACAAATTGTCTCCTAGAGCCGGGACTCGAACCCACGACCTTCCGGTCATAAGGCAGGCGCCCTAGCCATTAGGCTACAACTCCTGTTTTGTACAATACGATAGCTTTAACTTTGATTTATACTATGCAGTGCAATCTTCTTTTGAAATCCGATCAAATCAAAGGGAGAAGACAAAAATGAGAGCAATAGAGGTTGTTGAAGACAAAGGGCATAGGGATTTTTGTTAAAAAAGCCAGGAGAAACGTGAAAATATTAAGAAGGCGGTTGCAATAAAAGGGCACAAAGAAACACAGCGAGCGAGCCGCTAATTAGATGGATGGATGGAAAGAAAGAAAGCTCAGGCACACTGCAGCATGAAGCCTTCAGAACGGAAGCCAAAGGCGAAAATGCGGATATTTTTTCAATCATGCATGTCACGCTTTTTGGCGACGCCGAAGACACACAGCAAACAGACAAGCAATTAGATAGAAGAGAAGATTCGTACAAGCGTATATTACAGGCATATAAATGCAGAAAAATGAGGGAGACAGTGGCAAATAAAGACTCTGAAAGTAATAAGACAGACAGACAGACAGACAGACAGGCAGACAGACAGACAGACAGACAGACAGGCAGACAGAAAGGCAAACAGACAGACAGACAGACACAGACAGACAATAGACAGACAGACAGACAGACAGACAGACAGACAGGCAGACAGACAGACAGACAGACAGACAGACAGGCAGACAGAAAGGCAAACAGACAGACAGACAGACACAGACAGACAATAGACAGACAGACAGACAGACAGACAGGCAGACAGACAGACACACAGACAAACAGACAGACAGGCAAACATTAATAGACAAAAAAGGACAGACAAGGATCAGGCCAAAAAACTAAGGATAGCTAGGCAAACAGACATAAGTTACTCACAGACACTAAAGAAGTCAAGCCAATGCCAATTTTAATTTAATTAACAAAAATTCAATTAGCCAGAGAAGAATTTATTAGGACGCATGGGCGATTAGCTTAGCCTTACACGTACTGAAATATTGCACGCATTAAAAAGACACAACGAAATAAAAACAAGGTACGCTCGTACCAAAACCGCAACCTCGTTACTTATTTAATTATAAAAAAAATCCAACTTAATAATTAAAATAACAAAAGCAAACCTTATCTACCATCAGTTTAGTAGCGCTTATTGTGTGCGTTATCCAAGCTAAATAAAAACGTGGGATTAACGGCTTTAATAGTTACAACAAATTTGTTAATAATACGGTGCTATATATAACACTTTAAAAAATACGAATGTTATCAGTCAAAAATAGTGTTTTGAGCACGATAAATCATTGCTACATAGATATCTGGCCAGGCCAAAATATACAGTTTTATAAACAATTAGAACTACGAATCTTAAACTTGACAAACGCCCAAAAAGCTCATGTCATGTACACGAGAATGTACCAAGACAGAACAGTCTTGGTACGGAGATTTTAACAACATAAAAAACGTATAAACTTGATGCGGTCCACAATAAAAGTAAAAAGAATTTCTAACGAAACATTCGACGTCAGGCAGCTGTTAAATTAAAGAACAGAATTGATCAGACTTAATGCAACTCTGTGTGCGATAAATAATAGATTCACGTATAGTGACAAAATATGTAATAAGCTGGCCTATTAATTCGATTCATTGGTGTTAGTAAAACGTCATTAATAATAATGAAGATTAACATCTGATTGTGCGAAAAACAAAAAGAAAAACAAAACAGCAATACAAGACGCGTACAAATAAAGGCTAATAAAATTGCTTTGCTGACAAACACTATTGTCGCTTTATAATAGGCAATCGGATAACATCTGTAGCTAATTTAATTGGGAGAAATATGGATTTAAGCAAAGGTCATTGATCGCGTGTAAAAAGGCCAGGTAAATAAAAGTCTCAGAGAAGGTCAACATGAGAGTCAGTGAAGTAGTCAGTATGAGAGTCAGTGAAGTAGTCAACATGAGAGTCAGTGAAGTAGTCAATATGAGAGTCAGTGAAGTAGTCAGTATGAGAGTCAGTGAAGTAGTCAACATGAGAGTCAGTGAAGTAGTCAGTATGAGTGTCAGTGAAGTAGTCAGTATGAGAGTCAGTGAAGTAGTCAACATGAGAGTCAGTGAAGTAGTCAATATGAGAGTCAGTGAAGTAGTCAGTATGAGAGTCAGTGAAGTAGTCAATATGAGAGTCAGTTAAGTAGTCAACATGAGAGTCAGTGAAGTAGTCAATATGAGAGTCAGTGAAGTAGTCAATATGAGAGTCAGTGAAGTAGTCAGTATGAGAGTCAGTGAAGTAGTCAGTATGAGAGTCAGTGTAGTAGTCAGTATGAGAGTCAGTGAAGTAGTCAATATGAGAGTCAGTTAAGTAGTCAGTATGAGAGTCAGTGTAGTAGTCAACATGAGAGTCAGTGAAGTAGTCAGTATGAGAGTCAGTGAAGTAGTCAGTATGAGAGTCAGTTAAGTAGTCAACATGAGAGTCAGTGAAGTAGTCAGTATGAGAGTCAGTGAAGTAGTCAGTATGAGAGTCAGTGTAGTAGTCAGTATGAGAGTCAGTTAAGTAGTCAATATGAGAGTCAGTGAAGTAGTCAATATGAGAGTCAGTGAAGTAGTCAGTATGAGAGTCAGTGAAGTAGTCAGTATGAGAGTCAGTGAAGTAGTCAACATGAGAGTCAGTGAAGTAGTCAGTATGAGAGTCAGTGAAGTAGTCAACATGAGAGTCAGTGAAGTAGTCAATATGAGAGTCAGTTAAGTAGTCAGTATGAGAGTCAGTGAAGTAGTCAGTATGAGAGTCAGTGAAGTAGTCAGTATGAGAGTCAGTGAAGTAGTCAGTATGAGAGTCAGTGAAGTAGTCAGTATGAGAGTCAGTGAAGTAGTCAGTATGAGAGTCAGTGAAGTAGTCAGTATGAGAGTCAGTGAAGTAGTCAGTATGAGAGTCAGTGAAGTAGTCAGTATGAGAGTCAGTGAAGTAGTCAGTATGAGAGTCAGTGAAGTAGTCAGTATGAGAGTCAGTGAAGTAGTCAGTATGAGAGTCAGTGAAGTAGTCAGTATGAGAGTCAGTGAAGTAGTCAGTATGAGAGTCAGTGAAGTAGTCAGTATGAGAGTCAGTGTAGTAGTCAGTATGAGAGTCAGTGAAGTAGTCAATATGAGAGTCAGTGTAGTAGTCAGTATGAGAGTCAGTGTAGTAGTCAGTATGAGAGTCAGTGAAGTAGTCAACATGAGAGTCAGTGAAGTAGTCAGTATGAGAGTCAGTGAAGTAGTCAGTATGAGAGTCAGTGAAGTAGTCAGTATGAGAGTCAGTGTAGTAGTCAGTATGAGAGTCAGTGAAGTAGTCAATATGAGAGTCAGTGTAGTAGTCAGTATGAGAGTCAGTGTAGTAGTCAGTATGAGAGTCAGTGAAGTAGTCAGTATGAGAGTCAGTGAAGTAGTCAGTATGAGAGTCAGTGAAGTAGTCAGCATGAGTGTCAGTGAAGTAGTCAGTATGAGAGTCAGTGAAGTAGTCAGTATGAGAGTCAGTGAAGTAGTCAGTATGAGAGTCAGTGAAGTAGTCAATATGAGAGTCAGTGAAGTAGTCAATATGAGAGTCAGTGAAGTAGTCAGTATGAGAGTCAGTGAAGTAGTCAGTATGAGAGTCAGTGAAGTAGTCAACATGAGAGTCAGTGAAGTAGTCAATATGAGAGTCAGTGAAGTAGTCAATATGAGAGTCAGTGAAGTAGTCAGTATGAGAGTCAGTGAAGTAGTCAGTATGAGAGTCAGTGAAGTAGTCAGTATGAGAGTCAGTGTAGTAGTCAGTATGAGAGTCAGTGAAGTAGTCAGTATGAGAGTCAGTGAAGTAGTCAGTATGAGAGTCAGTGAAGTAGTCAGTATGAGAGTCAGTGAAGTAGTCAGCATGAGTGTCAGTGTAGTAGTCAACATGAGAGTCAGTGAAGTAGTCAGTATGAGAGTCAGTGAAGTAGTCAATATGAGAGTCAGTGAAGTAGTCAGTATGAGAGTCAGTGAAGTAGTCAATATGAGAGTCAGTTAAGTAGTCAGTATGAGAGTCAGTGAAGTAGTCAACATGAGAGTCAGTGTAGTAGTCAGCATGAGAGTCAGTGAAGTAGTCAGCATGAGAGTCAGTGAAGTAGTCAACATGAGAGTCAGTGAAGTAGTCAATATGAGAGTCAGTGAAGTAGTCAACATGAGAGTCAGTGAAGTAGTCAGTATGAGAGTCAGTGAAGTAGTCAACATGAGAGTCAGTGAAGTAGTCAATATGAGAGTCAGTGAAGTAGTCAATATGAGAGTCAGTTAAGTAGTCAGTATGAGAGTCAGTGTAGTAGTCAACATGAGAGTCAGTGAAGTAGTCAATATGAGAGTCAGTTAAGTAGTCAGTATGAGAGTCAGTGTAGTAGTCAGTATGAGAGTCAGTGAAGTAGTCAATATGAGAGTCAGTGAAGTAGTCAATATGAGAGTCAGTGAAGTAGTCAATATGAGAGTCAGTGAAGTAGTCAATATGAGAGTCAGTGAAGTAGTCAATATGAGAGTCAGTGAAGTAGTCAATATGAGAGTCAGTTAAGTAGTCAGTATGAGAGTCAGTGTAGTAGTCAACATGAGAGTCAGTGAAGTAGTCAGCATGAGTGTCAGTGAAGTAGTCAGTATGAGAGTCAGTGAAGTAGTCAGTATGAGAGTCAGTGAAGTAGTCAGTATGAGAGTCAGTGAAGTAGTCAATATGAGAGTCAGTGAAGTAGTCAATATGAGAGTCAGTTAAGTAGTCAGTATGAGAGTCAGTGTAGTAGTCAGTATGAGAGTCAGTGAAGTAGTCAATATGAGAGTCAGTGAAGTAGTCAATATGAGAGTCAGTGAAGTAGTCAATATGAGAGTCAGTGAAGTAGTCAATATGAGAGTCAGTTAAGTAGTCAGTATGAGAGTCAGTGTAGTAGTCAACATGAGAGTCAGTGAAGTAGTCAACATGAGAGTCAGTGAAGTAGTCAGTATGAGAGTCAGTGAAGTAGTCAGTATGAGAGTCAGTGAAGTAGTCAGCATGAGTGTCAGTGAAGTAGTCAGTATGAGAGTCAGTGAAGTAGTCAGTATGAGAGTCAGTGAAGTAGTCAGTATGAGAGTCAGTGAAGTAGTCAATATGAGAGTCAGTGAAGTAGTCAGTATGAGAGTCAGTGAAGTAGTCAGTATGAGAGTCAGTGAAGTAGTCAGTATGAGAGTCAGTGAAGTAGTCAGTATGAGAGTCAGTGAAGTAGTCAATATGAGAGTCAGTTAAGTAGTCAGTATGAGAGTCAGTGAAGTAGTCAGTATGAGAGTCAGTGAAGTAGTCAGTATGAGAGTCAGTGAAGTAGTCAATATGAGAGTCAGTGAAGTAGTCAATATGAGAGTCAGTGAAGTAGTCAGTATGAGAGTCAGTGAAGTAGTCAATATGAGAGTCAGTTAAGTAGTCAGTATGAGAGTCAGTGAAGTAGTCAGTATGAGAGTCAGTGAAGTAGTCAGTATGAGAGTCAGTGAAGTAGTCAATATGAGAGTCAGTTAAGTAGTCAGTATGAGAGTCAGTGAAGTAGTCAGTATGAGAGTCAGTGAAGTAGTCAGTATGAGAGTCAGTGAAGTAGTCAATATGAGAGTCAGTGAAGTAGTCAATATGAGAGTCAGTGAAGTAGTCAATATGAGAGTCAGTGAAGTAGTCAATATGAGAGTCAGTGAAGTAGTCAACATGAGAGTCAGTGAAGTAGTCAATATGAGAGTCAGTGAAGTAGTCAGTATGAGAGTCAGTGAAGTAGTCAGTATGAGAGTCAGTGAAGTAGTCAGTATGAGAGTCAGTGAAGTAGTCAGTATGAGAGTCAGTGAAGTAGTCAGCATGAGTGTCAGTGAAGTAGTCAGTATGAGTGTCAGTGAAGTAGTCAGTATGAGAGTCAGTGAAGTAGTCAGCATGAGAGTCAGTGAAGTAGTCAGCATGAGTGTCAGTGAAGTAGTCAGTATGAGAGTCAGTGAAGTAGTCAGTATGAGAGTCAGTGAAGTAGTCAGTATGAGAGTCAGTGAAGTAGTCAGCATGAGTGTCAGTGAAGTAGTCAGTATGAGAGTCAGTGAAGTAGTCAGCATGAGTGTCAGTGAAGTAGTCAGTATGAGAGTCAGTGAAGTAGTCAGTATGAGAGTCAGTGTAGTAGTCAGTATGAGAGTCAGTGAAGTAGTCAGTATGAGAGTCAGTGAAGTAGTCAGTATGAGAGTCAGTGAAGTAGTCAGTATGAGAGTCAGTGTAGTAGTCAGTATGAGAGTCAGTGAAGTAGTCAGTATGAGAGTCAGTGAAGTAGTCAGTATGAGAGTCAGTGTAGTAGTCAGTATGAGAGTCAGTGAAGTAGTCAGTATGAGAGTCAGTGAAGTAGTCAGTATGAGAGTCAGTGTAGTAGTCAGCATGAGTGTCAGTGAAGTAGTCAGTATGAGAGTCAGTGTAGTAGTCAGTATGAGAGTCAGTGAAGTAGTCAGTATGAGTGTCAGTGAAGATCCACGTGGGTGCGAGAGGAAGTCACGAGAAAGAGTGCAAGGGGAGTTCAATATGGGTGCAAGGAAATGTCAAGATTGGCGTCACAAACTGAAGAACTGAAGACTCTAATAGCGAGATGGGCTGAGTACTTTAATTAATGCGTAGATAAACAAGATATAAGAGGAGATAAAACTGCTTGATAAAACAACAAACAGATTATAAATAAAAAGCATCTAAATACAAAGCTATAGGTCTAATAGTAATACTAAAAAAGTTTAAAAAATAGAAAATGTTACATCACAGCGAACGAGAAAATTTGCTTTCGATATTGAAACTAAATATGTTAAAGAAAATATTATACTAAAAAATACTAATAAACAACAAACAAAAGAAATAGAAAGGCAACGAAAAGTGCAAAGTGCAAAGACGCAAGCAAACTAGAGGAAACAAAAATAGCATATGCAATGAATATTAAAGCATCAAAGAGAGACAGACGGATAAGAAGTTAGAAAAAATATTGAAAAAACACACAATAGTTAAGATAAAAGCAGAAACGAAGCATAATAATCTGCTTTTTGGTAACTCGCACACAACTAAACCTGCGCAGAATGAGTCAAACAACAACCGAAAGTTGCTGCTGCTGCTGTTGATTAAGAGCCTTGGCCTGATTTCTGGCCGCAGTGAGATCCGCTTCAGTAGCCGACTGTATTAGAAAGGTCCTATTAAAAGAGCGCCACCTTCTGCACAGGCCGAAATAGGTACGACACTGCACGTACATGAATACTAAACCGCCGGTGAAGCCAATGGCCACAACAACTAGTTTAGTCCAGAATGACCATTCTAATTTGCCAGTGCCAACTTCCATAGCAGTTTTTTCAATTAGAACGTACAGAGACCAAACAACGCAGGTTAGGGCGATGACGTGGAAGGCAACGCTGCAAATCACTTTGCGCCGCTCCATTGGGGACATGTCGAGTTTGCGCCACTGTCAAATTGGGGACAGGGTTTTGTTGGTATCGAATTAACATCTAAATAGCCTGAAGTGGGGTCCTAGTCCTACTGGTTAGGGCGTCTGCCTTATGACCAGAAGGTCGCGGGTTCGAAAACCCAGCTCTATGTTCAAGAAAGTTGTAGATCAATTTTCCAATATCTCAATCTCCGTTGAGAAGGCAAAAAAGAAAGATTTAAGATAGATCGATAGATTTCATAACAGACTAAAACATCAAGGGAGATCAATAATTACCGAGACTTTGGCAAGAAGGTCCAACTAATGTCGAAAAATAAGTGTCAAATTACAACAAGTGTAAACAACCTGCATTTACGCTATCTCTACTAGCAGAATAACTAACTGCCATAACTGCACAGTACTCGAGTGTCCTGATGCAGGGACACACCCAAAATCTTTTTATATCGGAATACACAAATTTATTTTAGCTTGTACGGCAGTTTGATGCAAAAATAACATTATCGATATAATTCTTCATAGATGCCTACCAATCAATCAATTATAAAGAATCATAATAATGTATAACAGAGACAGAGCATTAAACTCACCTCGCTAATAGGCTTTGTGCTGACGCTCATTATAAAACTGAAATGGCACAGCTCGCACATTTTAATATCCTGCGATTTCACCCAATACTGCAGACAGTCCCGGTGCACATATTTCAACGTCCCGGAGCAGAGACAGGGCGATATCAACGGATTAGCATTAGCCTGCTGTTGCTGACAATCATCCCCAATAGTAACCGGCGCCGTTTCAGCCTCAGACGAGTGGCATATTCGACAGATTAGTTCGCTATTATCGGCCGCATCTGGACTAGAAGAAGCAGCGGCAGTGGCGGCGGCAGTCCGCAGTGCCAATGGCGACAGCACAACGCAGCAATCATCGATAGGACGAGCCGAAGCAGCCATAGCCGCAGTTGCCGCGTCCAAATCCGACGTGCTGGTGGCAGCCTGCTGACTACTTGGCAGCATTGTTGATGTGGCTCTCTCCTCAGTGGCTAGCATTGCTGGGCCAGTTGTCTGCTGCTGCTGCTGCTGTTGCTCTGTTGGTGCTTCCTGATGGTAGCTGTGCCTTCGCCAACAGCTCTGGTTGGCAACATTGTCTGCACTATGGTTAGCGTCATTAGCAATTGGCAGAGGCTGCGAATCGTCACTGCTAGAAGAACCCAATGCTTTGCAGCTGAGTGCATTTCTTAGCACTGCTTTGGCCTGCATTGTTGTTGCTGGAGTGAGCTTTTCTTCTAAGCTGTATAGCTAGTATAAATCTGGCAGATATTTTTAGTAGATGGATTGATTGCACCAAGTTAATCAGCCTAAAGCTATGAGCAAGAGCTGAAATGAATACCACATTAGAGTGAAGTAAGGTAAGTTAGTATCTAAAGTTTATAATAAAATAGAGTTGAGCAAATTCTCAGAGGCAACTACTTATTTAATACAAATGGAATCAATGGCCAAATAGCATAGCTAAAGAGATGAAAGAAAATAACTTTCAATATATAAGAGGCATTCTCAACGTACTTATACTTTCGCATACCAAGATAAAGACAATCTTATATATTTAATTGATTAAAAGCTAATCATATTTAGTTATTAGTAATACAATAGAATACTAAAAGACTTTTTATTTATACATAATGTTATAATTTGCATTTTCTGTAGTACAAAAAAAATTTGTCCTACTTAAGATAAAAATTAAGTAGGTCTATGAAATGAATATTTTACAAAATGGATATGAACTTGCAATTTAGATAATGGTGGTCTAACAAAAAATATATTGAATATTCTGTTTTTTTACATAATATGGGTTAGAACATACAATAGATAATCTTAGGTACCACTACATTATGGTCTATGTAGCATAATTTAAATGCTACAAAATTAGATACAATTTTCTAAATTGTTTAAAAAGTTATACATAGACCATAGACTCCATAGACAAAAAGTAAAAAAATTTCAATAAATTTCCAGAAAGGTCATAGCCATAAAATATGGCATATCTAGGCCTCCTAAATGTAAGTATAAAAGTGCCAAACAAAAATAAAAATGGCAATTGGCATGCAACAAAAAAATTGAAATTTCTGTATATAGGCATACTTTCTTGTTGGACAATATTCATCAGTGTGGCCTCGAGATCTATTTGCTAGATACTAAAAAGAAGAGAAATGAAAAAGAAACATTTTTTTATTTCTTAAATAAATTCCATTGTATATGTTTTTTTGAGTCACCAGTATACCATGCCAATTTTGAATTTCAAATGGCATAATCAAATTTAGGCAATTATGCCAAATGCCATAATTAATTTTCACAACTTTTTAATATCTAAAATGAGTAGTAGGTAGTAACCATGTAATTCATTTACATATGGCATTATTTGGAGTTGACAAACTTGACATAAAAGAATTCATATTGGCATAATCAAAATTTGGTAATAATGCCAAATGACATAACTGGGCCGGCGAAAAAACCCAGTCCATTGTTGCACTAACGTATTTGCGAAAGCTCAGCTTTTCCCAGGCAAACACGTTTTTCGAAGCTCAACAGCCGAGCTTTTGCCAGGCTAGCCTGGACATTTTTTGATCTTTTTCCCAGGCTAGCCTTGTGCCGGCGGGTGATTGTTGCTGTTGTCCATTTTAATTTTTTAAATTCGATTGTTGTTGTTGCCATAACACTATGCCCTTGCCCTGAGTCCCCTAAATGCGTTTAGCTAGGCCTAGGCCTAGGCCTAAATTTTACTTCAAAATGATCGTAATACAGCAACTTAACTATAAGTCAAGGAATACTAGCCTAGATTGGCTAGAATAGTAGAGTGTAGTATAGACGTATAGTACATGAAAACACTGGAAAATTGAACGCTTAATTACTTTTAGATATATCGATCTACGAAAATTCAGACTTTAAAAGTAGTAAATTATCGAAAAGGGTTCCTTTCTGCCTTGAGTTCAGTGTTAATACTTTTTACTATAAAGTATCAAATACATACATTAGTTAAAAAACTTAGACTTAAAATACAAAGTATTGTTATCGAACAAGTATGATTGTTTTATTAGGAATGTTTTTTTGCGATAGTTTAAAATATTAATTATTTTAATTACTATTCCAGACTGCAAGTGACCATAAGATACGCTAAAGTTTTCCTTGACCATAAGCTACTTATCCACACCCTATGTGTCCTATTTTGGACCGTTTATGTTGTTAAAAAAGTTTTCTATATAACTACTGTCTAGCAACAAAAGTTTTTGTAATTATTTCGCTTACAAGATTAATAAAAAAATTTTAATTTTCTCTTATTTTCAAAATTCAAATAGGCCTAACTAATGTGCACAGTACAATTTTATTTTCCATTTTATCTTTTAGCATCATAATGAAAAAACCGGTAGATTAGCACACTAGATTTCTGGCAAAATAAAAACATTTTTCTGATTTTTATTTAGCTTTTTTGCCCTTTTTGTAAACACTAAGGGTGATTACTTCAGGCTCCAGACATTCTGTCAAAAGTTTTTTCATTAAAGCATTTTAGTCAACTAAGAACTAGTAGCCTAATTTGGTCATTTGTCAAAGTTTGATACTTAAATGTTGCATTTTTACTGTTTTGATCAAATAATTTTTTTAAACTTTGTATTGTCTTACTATTATATTTTGGCCACAAACCACTTCTCTATATCTTCCCACTTGCTTCACTATTCTCCTCAAAATTTTTATACTTCCACTGCCCATCTTATAACTTACCTCTTTAATTTTGCAATTTACCCCTTTAATTTTGACCAAATTAGCAACTTCCCAGATAAAAAAATAGACCACACTTACTAAGACTTAATAAGTCATGTGCTTTAAACTTAGTAAGTACTTGGAAGTACTTACCAACTACTTAATAAGACTTTATAAGTCAAGTAAGTTTTAGGTACATCTTACTAAGTTTAGAGTATAACTTAATAAGTCATTGTAAGTCTTCTAAGCATTAGCCGCATCTTACTAAGTTTATAACTTAATAATATTAATCACGCACTTTGTACATGTAGAGACAAGTCATAGGTGTCAGGCAAAGAGCTAAACAATATTAATTTATAATGGCAATGTGCATGCAGTTTAAAGTATCTCTGCCCGTGATTGAAGGCGGCTATATGCCCATCGAACAGGATCAAATAAGATTATGAGTAAATTGTAGGCAAAAACTCCAGAAATTATCTTCTTAAATGGTTTTCTGTATAGGCTTCATTGACTTTAATTATACTTACTGACTCCAATGCACATTGAAGCAACCCAGTTGGCAGTCGCAGGTAACAAGAAAAAAACTTTGTGGAAAATATTTCGGCAGTTTTTAATCCAAAGTAAATAGCACTGGACTGTCCATTGGACACGAGCAGAATAAATTAAATGCTAAATGTATTTCCTTTTTGATGACAAAGTTGGCAAAAAATAAGTTTAAAGTAAGTTAAGTAAGCAGTACAGTTAAAAAATACAAAATGCAGGCAGAATGAGCCAGGGCATTCTGGCATAGAATGAGAGTGACAGGAAATGTATTTAATGGAACTCGTTTGGAAATCTAGTATATCATGTCTATATTGCCCAAAAGTAGAGTACCGAAGTTCAAAAACTGTCACGGGCATTGGTATAAGAATACAATCTCTTGTAGTGCGATTCTTGAGGGGCTACATGGAGGGCGATTTGGGGAGAGGGAGAGGGTGGAAGGGTGATTGTTGGGGAGAGGGTTGAAGGGTGATTGCTGGGGAGAGGGTTGGTGGAGGTGTTAGAGTTAAAGGTCAATTCTGCATGATCATCTCAACCACCTTACCTCAGAGATTTTGTGTAATCAGATTTAACTTTACTGGGGCCACTGGCAGCTAGATACGTCACAAGAAGCTTTTTTGGAAGAAAAACCATTATGCGAAAGTTTGCGGACAGTTTCACATATAGATATAAAGCGATGCATAACATCTCGCCCAAAATGAACCATTGTAGAAAAAATCGATTACAGTACTATAAATCAGCTAACTCGTAATTTTGACATTTATGATCTATTTAGCATCATGCAATTGGCATAAATCTACAAACATTTCATTCAAATTTAATTTAGAATATAGGTTTTTTATTTGTCCTACTTAACATGATTATGTGACAAAAGCCCAGCACACAAATCAAGCAAGAAGACAGTCATTAATTAAAGAAGCCAGTTTTCACAAAAAGATGACTACACACTAGGGTGGTTCACACAGTTAGACAGCAGGATTCTTGTTGAGATGACGCACTCGCCGGTTATTTTTGATGTCCAGTCCTAGCTGGTTCATGGCCTGAGTTGCTTCATCAAGCATGTCTTCGTCGTCTCCAAACCTCTGCTTACAAGCCTGTAACCAAATACATTGCCTGTCCTCGTCAAGGGCTTGTCTGCCTGTGTTCCGTTTGCAAGCGCCAATCCGACCAGCCTTCAATTCATCATCGGTCCAAAGACACCGAGCAACCTCAATTCCGAACATTGAAGCAGGGGCATTTCGCCGAACGCATTGCATTAGATCTTTTCCATCAAATAAAAGTGGCGTGGAGTCAACAGACTCGGGCACTGAGGCAGAAACAGCTACGCGGCCTTTCAGAGCCAGCTTGTTTGCTTTCTTCAATTCCTTCAGAATTCCTGACAAAGTTTTATTCATCTCTTTATTCTACCTCACTTGCACCCTAAGCAGATGAACTTGTAACTCGGATTTGCTGGCGCCGACACTCTGAGACAGTGAGGCATTTTGCAAAGAAGGATCTGCATGCTCAACTTCATGCGCAACCTCATGTTCACTGTCACTGCTACTACCACTGTCATCATTTCCATTTTCTTCAATGATGGACAATCCACATTCTGCAGCTTGATTTTGCTTGCGGGCCTCTTCAGCACCAAGCAACTGCAAATTTTGTGTAGCATTCAAAAATCCCATGCTGTCCGAAGATATGTTAAGGCGACCATTAGCAAGGCGCTTTTCAAGACAGATCAGTAACTTCTGCATATCAGCAGGGTCAGGGCCAATCGCAATCACTTTAGCCACAGAAGAATCCCGCAAAATCACAACATCGTTTTCAGCCAAATTCTGAGGAATCGAACCTGTCTTGAAGAACAGAGAGGAGGATGGAAGCAGCTCGTATTTCTGTTCTGCCTCCCAGAACAAAAGAATGTAGCACACTGTCATGAGCTCAAATTGATTGGGCCTCTGTTTTGATTGGCTGGACATTCGCTGAAATTAGTCAGTAGAAGCAGATAGTAAGTGGCTGCAATGCGTATTTTGTCTCTAAACATGCAGTTGCACAAGGTTAGTGAAAATGAAAATTTTAGGACTCAAAACAAGTTACAGGGAAATTTAGGATTAAATATCCATATGATAAAAATCATAAATATTATAGTTACATTTAAACCATAGACTATTTATAATGAAACTTTCATTGAATTTAGCATAAAATTGAATACAAAATAAAAGTAGCTTGAAGTGAATATAATATGCAAGTTAAAAGGATATGTAGAAGTAGACCATAAGAACACGAAATGTAAAGTAAGTGAATTCAAGTTGCATAGAGTAATGTGCCTCGCAAAAATAGTTGGTTTTCAGTCCTTCTAGTTGTGATTGTAATATGTTGTGCAATACAATGCCACTATAAATGGTCACTGAATTTACTTTCTGATTACTAAAAACCTGTCTCCAGTTGAGCATTTCAGGCAACTTTCTGAACTTAGCTGCTCCATTTACAAAGCTTAATACTTGATCATTATTAACTTAATTATATTACCTTTTCATTGATAGCTTATAACCATAAGAAACTGAAAATCAACGAATATAATACAAAGCAAATACTCTATAGGTAGCTAAAAGCTGAAATGGTGTCTAAACATCCAATAAAAGAAAAGCTATATGCATAGATTAGACAGTAGTCAGCAAATTGATTGAAAACACAATTTTGGGGCACAGGCATTGACTTTTAAATTTGTCAGTTCATTACATAAAATTCATTGAATTAATCATGCTCAAAATCAGACACAACAGGAATAGCAAAATGGCTATTTGTCTTAGAACACTTAACTGAAACAAAATGATTAATTAAGGTACTACACTTGATAACACATTGGCTTCTAGGAGTTATCATTGCCACTTGAGAATATGCTAACAACTCATTGTAGAATAGATCAGAAGAGTTAAGAAACATCTTGATAGCAGGTTCGCTGTCATATTGTTCCACCATACAATGGAAAACATTATTAAAAAGAAATATTTGCTTAATGCAAACAAATTTTAGACTCTGAAGACCATAAAATGCAAAGGAATATGATGTTTCATGGTTCTTTTGATCATTTTTGTCTATCTTAAACATTTTGCCATTGACAGTGACAGCACTAAACTCCATATTGACATCTTCTTTGTATGTTGGCTTGTGTACTGATGTTTTAGGAAGGCTGTAACTCCATCTTTGTCCTTTATACAAGGCTTATCACTTCTAGTCTTAGTCTGCTGTCCAATAACATTGGAATGGAAATGGAGAAATCGCCAAATAATAATTTTGGCCTCATCTTTGGATCCAGTGACAAATTTAGTTAGCTTTCCATAAAAAATTTCAAAGCTAAAGGCAGAATGAGTCCACAATGGCCCAAATTGCACTACTTGGTCAGGCAGATGGCAAAGTGCATGAAGTGAAAAAGTCATCGATCCAAGCCCAAACTCCTGTTTTATAATTGTCTGAAAACCATGAATCAATGTAGCAGCAATTTTGATATGTCTTTCTTCTACACATGATGATGATAGCAAATTGATTGCAGCTGACAAAAGTGCATATGATTTGATGATTGGCACAGAATTGCAATTGCAATATATAACTGGGAGACAGAAGTATAATAAGAATGATTTCCATTCATTTGCTTTCCATCTTGCAATGTGTTGCAATCCTCTTGGACCACGTTTGAAACTAGTAGGAACCACAATTTGAGTACAAAGTTGAACTGATGCAGTTGATTCAAACAATATATTTTTACTTAATAAAAAAGTTGTTAGGGTTTTGGTTATACCCAGGTAGACTAAATGCATGATATCAAAAGGAGCAGCAATAGGAATGGGTAAGACTTTAGCTAATGGTGTCATTCCTTTTACTCAATACTTTGGATTTTTATCACTTCCCATCTGCATGTGCCTTGCGTGTGATTTCACATCACGTAATTCTGCCGATTCTATTGGATAGGTCATCTTCCTAAATTCTTTAAGGTAAGTTCCTTTGGCTTTACAAACGTTGCATCCAAAATAGCCATTGAAGGCTAACATTTGTAAGCATGCTGCCTTGGCTGGCAAGTCTGCTACAAAGCCAATAACCTTCAAATGAACAGGATGGCCAGATAATTCAAGAACAAAGGCATCAAGTTGCAAAGCTACTTCATTCATGAATTCCTCAAATATAGGTTTTGTTTCACCATAGTATAACATGGCCAAGATAATATTCTCAAACCTTTGTCTAAACATTGGAGCTAGGTTGATAGGAATTAGAGTTATAGGCCAAATGGAAAATCCTTTGGACTTTTGAGCAGGTACAACACCATCACAACTAAGAAGACAATAAAGAACATTAGCAGATTCAGGTTGCTTCATAGATAGAAAAAACTGTCCATCAAGAATGTCACAAATGCCATTGGATGTTTTCCTTCTTTCAGGTAGTCTAAGGATGTCAGGAAACCTTTCTAGAAGCATTTGAATTTGCTTAGCCAAATCTAGAATAAGATAATGACCACCATTAGACGCTTTCTTTGCTTCAACATCAGTCATAAAGTCATCTAATTCTAACCTTTTGAGTTGATACAATGTAGGGCACTTGTTAGGCATAGGCAGTGTAGTAGCAAATAGCTCAAGAATATCTTTTAGTCCAGCATCAGAGATCCCATGCTTTGTAGCAATTCTTAGAATATTGGCCTTGAAAGTTTCTACACCAATATCAGCATCTTTATATAGTTCATTATCCAAAAGACTTGAAGATGATGATGTTGAGTCTAATTGATTGCTGTTCACTTCAAAGTGCTCCACATTGTCAAATGGAATTGGTGATGATGTATTGCGTGGTCTAAACTCAATTCCATGAGCCAAGGAAGAACTTGCCATTTCAACATCATGGGCCATAGATAAATTAGGATCATTGATAGGTCGGACATGGCATGGCACTGTTATCACACTAGCCATAGAAATCATTAACATCAATGAACTAGTGCTTAGGTTGCCACTTTGTTCGCTAGAACTTGTACTATCTTTAGACTCAGGCTTTGAAGCCTTATATTTATGCTTTACATGCTTATGCTTTTTATAGCACCTTGTTTTATTCACTAGTCTTTTGGGCATCTTGAGTCTAGAAAAGAAAAGAGATAATGTCATTTCTTTATATTTTTTGTCAACAAAAAGTTCAATTACAAAATGTTGCAATGTCATAATAGCAGAGTAAGTTATAAAATTAAGCAGAATAGGCCTAGTGACCATAAATCATAATATTTTTGAGCTTTTGGCATGCTTCTGTTATAAAAAACTATTTTCTATCTTTCTCATTTTAATGACTAGAAACTGCTTTAAATTAGTCAACATGAGTATAATACAAGTACAGGCATTTTGTAGGATACAAAGTACTCATCCTCATAAAAAGAAGTATAGGACAATTATATCATAGAAACTCTGCAACATAATCTATAGACACCTTACCTATCAACAAAGTTAATACAACTTTAAAGCCTATATAGATACATGCAACTTTGCAAGACTAGTCATATCAAGAAAATTATATAATAATAGGGGCCTAGGCCCTAGTGATCTAACACTATCATTTTGTATACTAAAAAGAAGTAGAAGGTATATAATAGCCATGGGTTTCATTGAAATAATAGTCTATACAATAGGCCTATATCATTATCTTCATATTTGGCATAAATGTTTTTAACCAAAGGCATAAAAATTAATTACAAAGGCTATTAAACCAACCAATATTAATGACACTAGTGTACATATCAATACTTTATATGTTAAGTAACATAAATTTTACCCTCCATAGCTACCAAAATGAAAATTGGCAAATTAGATAAGAATAGGCATAAACATTTATGCTTTGAAACTAAAAATAGCTACATAGTTCTATTCATGAAATTTGTTCATTTCTTAAAAGATATATACCTTTTATTGGCTAAATCCAAATTGCAATGATTGCGATAGTATCAACATTGTATCTATAGTCTAGACTATGGCTAGAATTGACTTTTAAGTCTTGTTGTGAGTCTTGTGACATGGCAGTGTCAATAGCTAAAATAGACTATTTTAGCTATTATAGAGTATTAATCTGATGTAGGGATAGGGCCTACAAGATTGATTTACAATTTGATGACTTCAAATGTGCTTTTCAACTATATAGACCATAGTCCATACCATGTACTGTAGTTTAGAAATGGATAGTTTAGATCTAGAGGTCTCCAGTATACATTTGGGTTTAGATCAGAGACTGCATGGTATAACTATATAAGTAAATGCTATAAGTATAAGCTTAAGTGTGTCTAGGTATGAGTAGGCATAAATCATAAAAAATAATGGTGGTATGAAGTGTAAGTCCACTCTAATCCATGACATGACATGTCTTGTCTCATACTAATGTCAATGACATGGTACTTATAAAAATCATAGTTGTTGAAATTTGTTAACTGCAAGGTAAAACAAGCTAACAAAGATTTATGTCAATAATTGAAAAGGCAACAGAGCATACAACACTGAAGATTCAGTGTTGCGTACCCTATATTGCAGGACAGTTTCTAAAAGTCACCCTCGCACAAATGAAGAACTTGCTGCAGAATGCAGAACTTAAACTTTTAAAAAGATGTAACGTCTTTTTGTTAGTAACAAAAATAAACCCGACTCCTTAGGTTAAAATAAAAATAAAAAAGGGACGTCAATGTATGTAACAAAAAAAATTTTAGTTTAAAGCTTTTCATTTTTGTCTATTTAATATGTCATGATCCCACAATTTAACTTGGGGTTTTTAGGATATATAATATTAATCGTTTTTTTGTTCTTGCAGATTGTAGAAAATATGTCTACAAGCCGTATTATGATCACTAGTCGTGTGTAACAAGCAGTTCAATAAAATATAAAATACAAACTACGAACCAGGGTTTAAATAACTGAATTTGGAATACTTAAAATTGTCAGTGTACAATTCATCTTCAGTAAACACTAGATTAATTTTGTTTCCATCTTGTCTGTCTGAGAAAGCAGTTTTTTTCAGCGATCAAAAACATTTTTACTCCTGTTTTCTGCCACGTCTAAAATTATTTGAAACATATATGCTTAATTATGTGGGGTTTCTGAAATAGAATTTATGAATGAAGTTTTTCTGCTCCATGAAAAACATTGGCTGAAACAGTGAGTAATAATACTTATGAAGTGCGTAACAAGTCTTACTAAGTTTTAATAGAGCAACTTAGCATAGTAAGACTTACAAAGTACTTAGCATGACTTACTAATTTAAGCATAATAGTAAGTCTTAGTAAGTTTGGTAAGTCGCTAGTATGGGACTTACAAGTCCTGCTAAGTTTAGTCTGTTTTTTTTATCCGGGTTACATCAGAGGTTTTGCAACTTACCTTGGTGATTTTGCAACTTACATTGGCAATTTTGTGACTTACCTTGGTTAGCCACCAAATAGCTAAGTTAGCCAGATTAGTCAACTCAGCCAACTATTATACATGTATGTTAATATATATCTAAAAAGCATGTAATTCAATATATTAATAAATATTTTCTATCTATGACTTATCAGTTGGCTGATCCAGCTAACTAATTTGGTTTCTGACCAAGGTAAGTTGCAAAATCGCTGATATAGGCCTAAGTTGCAAAGTTGCCAATGTAAGTTGCAAAATTGCTAATGTAAGTTGCAAAATCGGTGAAAATTGAGGGGGTAAGTCACAAAATCAAAGGGGTCAGTTGCAAAATGAAGGGAATAAGTTATATGATAAGTGGTGGAAGTTTTAAACTTGGAGGAGAATAGTAAAACAATGGAGCAAGTTGTAGGCATGTAACAATTGGTTCGCAAGACCTTTTTTGCTCCTACAAACTTTGACCCCAAGTAAGTCACAAATTTTGTATCAACTAAGTTGCACCAGCCAACCAAATTTTTCAAGTTGCGCACATATGACTTTGAGCCATAATTATTTTGAGTCAGTTTGAGAAATTTTCTCAAAACGTATTTTAGAACCAGAACTAGTGTTGGATCCAAATATTCGGATTTGGATTCCAAATCTAAAAAGTCACTTTTTTATGGAATCCAGGATTTTCGGATTTGGAAGATTTTTTCCGAATATGTTCTGAATGTGCTTCCAAATATTCAAAAAAATCATTTAAAAAATCAATGGATACAGTACCAAATACTGATAAAATCATTTTTTAAAAATCTGCAGATATAATTGTATACAGTTTTTTCAAATGTTGTCAAAAAGTAAACAAATACTAAAAAAACATTCCTAAACTCTTTGAGACTATTTTTTGTCAAAAATGTGTAGGCTTCTTTGTTACAATTTATTTTACTGAAGTAATTTTTTTTGCTAATATGAGCAAGTTTTCAGTTTTATTTTTTATTTCATTAAGTGTTGTAAGTGGACTTTTGTTTTGAGAAAGATGGCTTTGCCTTTGCGATTAAAGTCCACCAGTCATGTTTTTTTACCTTGTTGGAAGATCAGCTTTCGGCTACTTCTAAAGAGTGTAGAAAATGTATTTCTTAGAATCCTTACATTCAGAAAGTCACATTCGGATATTCGGTTTGAATTCGGAAAATTGATAGATCCGAATATTCAGATTCAGAAATCTCGAAAAAGTCACATTTGGTCCATCACTAACCAGAACCTAGTTCCAAACCATGTTCAAAAAATGAACCATCTATATCAAGAGCTTCAAACCAGTTCAGTTTTTTGCCCCAGCAATATGAAAAGGCTCAAACTTTATCATTATTCCTATTGTTATAATGCCAAAGAAAAGTAGCAAATTAGTTCAAATGGAAAGACAAAAATTAATGGCATAATTTACTTTTTAATATAAAATAATATAACAAATAAAACCATACTTATCCCAAATAAATGTTTAAGTTGAATTGAAGTTGAATAAAAGTTTGAATTATTGCAATTGTGCTTATGCATTATCAATTTTTAGTATAATAAATTAACTGTATTTCATTTTACTCTCTTACTAGGCTACTTTTTGTGTTATATTTAATTTAACAAAATGTCCCAGAATCATTATTTTTATCAGTAGTTTATACCTACACTAGGGGCTCCAGTGAGACTTTGAAAGTTTGTAAATTAGTAAATTTTCTAGTATAACATTGTAGATCTTGATTGTATGAGTAAAAAGACATCTCACTTGTCCAATTCCATCCAGTAATAAAAAAGTTGTCATAATTTTTTTGTCAAATTAATTTTGATGCTTGTAGCAAAAATACATTTTTCTCATAAAGGGCTGTGATCCAAAAAAAATTGGAACATGTTATATATTTTCAGTCAAATAGCTATAACTTTCTTATAAATTAAAGGATTTCAAAATTCAAAAAGGATTTTGCTTGTTTATTTCTTATCTCTAATTTAAGTGGAATTTTTAGTTATTAATATACTTTTTTATCAATGAAAAGTACAAATTTGTCAAAAAATTTATTCTGCAGTGATTTTTTTGCTTTTGAACTTAAAGTATGCAATAAATACTACTGAAATTTTGATTTAAACTATAGACAAGAAAAAACAGTTAAAAACCTTTAAAACCTTTTTGAATTTAGAAAATCCATCAATTTATAAAAAAGTTACAGCTATTTGACTAAAAAATATTCTAGTTTTTGGATCACAGCCCCTTATGAGAAAAATGCATTCCAAGCATCCAAAAAAATTGACAATGAATTAGCTAAGGAACATGTGAAAACATTTGCTGCCAGGTAATTAAAAAATTTACTCATTGTTGAAGCAATATTGGCTTAGTAATCTTTGGACTTAGATAAAGTTTTTTTCAGTTAACTTAACAAAGTGATTTTGTCTGGTTAAATTATGAATTATTTATTTAATTTTTAACTTGATAATATTTTAAAATATACTTACTACCACACTTCCTTAGAAATACATTTTCCATAGGTTTTATAATCTCTTATTCTACTTGATATTACTCTCAATTAGCTGCTTTGTAGCAAGGTCAAGGCTTTTATATAAAGCTATAGCTAATATGCACTAGTGATATATCTAAGCAGGAAGTACTTCGCAATAATAAGCACATCTCTTAGATCTGATATGTATTGCTATGTAATCTTATATCCCGCAGCTACTTAGCATCCTACAGCAGCAGCCATGGTAAGGAAAGTCCTACTAGCTATGGACGGCAGCCAGCACTGCTATCGCGCTCTGTCCTGGTATGCCGAAAATCTCAATAGCGAAGACGACCAGCTGGTGTTTGTGTACGTCGCTGAGCCGCCAACTTCAACAATTGCGGCTGGCGTCACCACGCCTGAACAGATGACGTCCGGACTGCAGGTGAAATCAATAGCAACCTTCTGATATAATAATCTCTGTGTCCGCTACTAACCTCACCCACCGCTGTTTGTCTGTGGTTTTTGTGTTTTTAACAGGAGGCCATCACCAAGGGCAAGAGCTTGGCTAGCGAGGTCACGCAGAAATGCTCCGAATTGGGCATCAAAGCGCAGACTAGATTTCTAGAGCGCATTGCCCACGGCGCCGGACCGGCCCTAGTAGATTTGTCCGTTGAGGAGAACGCCGACCTCATTGTGATGGGCAATCGGGGCATTGGCACTCTGCGCCGGACCTTCATGGGCAGCGTCTCCGACTACGTGCTGCACCACGCCCACCGGCCCACTATTATTGTGCCGCCGCCGAAGGAGGGCGCTCATTAAATACGAATTTTTTTTCATGTGTCCAGTTTTCTTCTACTGGCTAAACTGAGTTAACAGTTTATATTAATAAGTGTAAGTTGTCGGTTTTTTGCTTTTCCCGATTTTTTCCGTATTTTAAAACAACAATAGCGTACAAGTATAAAACATATATTATGGCGCCTCTTCCCAAATCGTCAAACCTTGATGTTAATTATGGCTATAATGAAATAATTAATTTCCGCACGAAATTTGCTGTCTTATTTATATTACTAGTTAGTAGTGCCATCTGAATAAATATTCAATAGCTACTATGTTTTCCTGTTATTAAACTATCTCTGTTGTATTCTTTATGATTTCGGTTTTATTTATAATTTATGCGTTAAAAATGCGTTCGGACAATTTGTTTTCTTAATTTTTTTCTCGTGTTTTTTTCTTCGTATTAAAGTATCCAAGTGTCGGTGGCTGTCCCTACTATATGCGTCTCGTTTCGTTGCTGCAGCTTATGCTTCGATTTTTATTCGCTTAATCAAATCGTTGAAAAATCTCTTTCTCTATGCCTATATTATTTGTTTAGATAGTTTAGAAACCTGTTGGGTGTTTATTGTTTTGTTTTGTTAACCGCTAACTGTTTCAATAATTATGGTATTAATACGCTTTACTTTTCCACGTACTCGTAGCTGTATTTCATGTTATTGAAATTTGCAATAAACTAGGAAATTATAAATTGCGATTATTAAATAATTTCCCTGCCTCTATTAACAGGCTTCTGTTTTTTCTCCTTCACCTACGTTCTTCGTGTTATTTTTCTGAGAAATTGTTTAAATTACATTTATAGTTTTGAGAATGTACTCGGAATTTAGGTTAAGCTTAGATTTAAGGATTGAAATCTTAGGGCAAATATTAGTGCTGTTAGTTTTAATGATTGTGTTTATTTTTTAGTAGTAAAGAGCTTAGCTTGGGCTTTGTGCCTTAGGGCCAGATGGTCTAAATTAAAAGGTTTATTATGATTTCTTGTGCTTGTGCTATGTACATTTGGCTGGCGTGGGGTAAAGGTTGATGCTCGGTATTTAATGTACATGCTGTAAACAGGGAGAGAAAAATTAAGAGTTTCGACCGGGCTCTGTACACTAGCAAGTTATTTTTAGAAACATTTTTTAGCAGTGAAGAGCTTAGATTAGCTAGGGCTGTGTGCCTTAGGGCCAGGGGGCCGAAATTAAAAGGTTTATTATGATTTTTTTGTGCTTGTGCTATGTACATTTGGCTGGGGGGGGTAAAGGTTGATTCTCGGTATTTAATGTACATGCTGTAAACAGGGAGAGAAAAATTAAGAGTTTTGACCGGGCTCTGTACACTAGCAAGTTATTTTTAGAAACATTTTTTAGCAGTGAAGAGCTTAGATTAGCTAGGGCTGTGTGCCTTAGGGCCAGGGGGCCGAAATTAAAAGGTTTATTATGATTTTTTTGTGCTTGTGCTATGTACATTTGGCTGGGGTGGGGTAAAGGTTGATGCTCGGTATTTAATGTACATGCTGTAAACAGGGAGAGAAAAATTAAAAGTTTTGACCGGGCTCTGTACACTAGCAAGTTATTTTTAGAAACATTTTTTAGCAGTGAAGAGCTTAGATTAGCTAGGGCTGTGTGCCTTAGGGCCAGGGGGCCGAAATTAAAAGGTTTATTATGATTTTTTTGTGCTTGTGCTATGTACATTTGGCTGGGGGGGGTAAAGGTTGATGCTCGGTATTTAATGTACATGCTGTAAACAGGGAGAGAAAAATTAAGAGTTGTGAACGGGCTCTGTACCCTAGGAAGTTATTTTTAGAAACACACTGCTAGCAGCTCATTTACTAAATTTCAGCGCCCCTAGCCATGTACATGGACACGGACGACGAAGAGAACGATATTGAGGTGCTTCGTTTCGCTCCGCCGTCCCCTTCGCCGTCTCCAGTAAAAGAGAAACGCAGCATCCTAATTGGCAAGCGTCGTCTACAGCGTCGCGATAGTTCAACAAATCGACGTCGTCATTTCAAACGCGAGCATCCCGACATTGTTGACGAACCCGAAGAAGAGGTGATCACTCGTCGGTACACCGATCCTCGATATACTTCCACTTCTGTTAGTGTCAAACGCGAACCGGTTGACAATAGCGCCGAGCCCAGCGAATTCGAAGTTTCTTTATTAGACGCGCTCGGCGTGTCTATAGAAGATTTCCAACGCGCCAGCAGTGGCCACCAGGCTGGCGGACTGCGCGCCGAGGCGCTGCATCTGGTTGGCGTTAGCAGTATGAACACGGCTGGGGTGTTTGATTATTTTTCCGAAGCCGGTTCCGTGCCCGAGTGGATAGAATGGATTGACGATAATTCTTGCAACGCGGTTTATAGAGACGGCCCGTCCGCTCTGACGGCTTTGTCTAAAATATTAGTTGCTAGGCGGAACGGCTACAGCATGCCGGATGTTTGCGTTAGCAACGGCAGTCAGTGCCTCAGCTGTCAATCAAATCTGTTGGCTCGTCTGGCGTTCACCTCCGATCGTAAAGGCAAGCACGCCAATTTAGCGTCGGATTATTATCGTCGCTATGGCAACCCTAACTACGACAACATGCGCGGCATAATTAGTCACAGTTTCAGGCGCCGAGTCAACTCGCGCCGATGCGCCTTAGATATGCGAAAATTAGCCGAAATCGGGACCTCATCCACTTCCTCTGCGAATAATGAAACAGCAGCCGATTCTTCTCCTAGTAGAGGCCAGCGTCGCCGGCGAAGCGAGCTCGATTCTTTGCCGCGTCGTTCAGACGATGACGCGGACGAGAAGAAAAAACGACGTCGTCTCGACGATAGTAACGAATCGACTGACGCCGTCGGGCTGGACGATCTCAGGCACAGTCTTCAGCGAATCCGGCAGATGCATAAACGTCGGACTAGTCGACGAAGCCACAACAGCGTCGGCAGCAGCAACGACGATGTTGAACTAGTGGTTGTGGACGACGCTGTGAAATCTGAGCCGGAGGACCAGCTGGACGAAGCCGACATCAAGCAGGAGCCAATCGATTACAAATTGGACCATGTTGAAGCTCTGGAAGCTGCTGGCGTTGATGGCGAAGACGATGACATTGTTGAGCTGGACGATCGGCGAGTTTTTGTCTTTGCTGGCAATTCGTCGCGTCTCGCTTCGGTGATACAGATGCCGCTGCCGCCGCCGCCGCCGCCGCCGCCGCCGCCGCCGCAGCCGTCGCCTCCTTCGCAGTTGCAGCCATTGAGATCGGCTGTTGTTTCTCGCCGAGTTCAGCCGCAGCAGCCTCGTCAACAGCGTCAACAGGGCGCGGTGTCTCGACGCCAGCAGAATTCGGTGAAACAGCGGCAGCAGCAGCGGCGTAGAACTCGTTCTCGGTCCGCTTCGTCTTCATCTTCCTCCTCCTCTTCGGCGTCGTCTGCTTCAACTTCCGGTTCGTCTGACTCCTCCGCTTCTTCCTCTTCCGGTAGATCGTCGTCGTCTTCGACAACTTCGTCGTCGGCCTCCTCTTCCTGCGGGGACGGCAGCGACAGCAACGAAGAGGATAATCAAGTCGAAGAGGCAACCGAATGGACGGACCGTCCAGCTGGCAATGGCAAGACGCGTTAAAGAACAAAGAGTCACCTTAAAATCCTCGCTAAGTCTTCGATAATAGTTCTGCGTTTATCTCTAAGTTTATCTTGGTTAAAATCGGTTGCTACAATACAGACTTTGAAGCTTTGCAATGTATTCTAACTCTGCACAGCTTGCTACCCTCATATTCGTAAGTTGAGATGCTGAAGCCCTCTTTTAGTAGGCCAGCTGACACCCTCCCAGACCCTTCAATCTGGCCAGCTGACACCCTCCCAGACCCTTCAATCTGGCCAGCTGACACCCTCGCAGACCCTCAATCTGACCAGCTGACACCCTCCCAGACCCTTTAATCTGACCAGCTGACACCCTCGCAGACCCTCAATCTGACTAGCTGACACCCTCGCAGACCCTCAATCTGACTAGCTGACACCCTCGCAGACCCTTCAATCTGACCAGCTGACACCCAGTTTAGTCTTACAGTATTTACACGTTGCTAAGCAACCGAAGCTAATCTAATTTCCCATTATGTTTTTATACCGAACATAGTTGTTGGATTGCAGCGCGTGTATTTGCTTTTTTCCAATTGGCATTTTTCAGTTTCACACTGCCCGTCAAATTTCAGTTTTTTCTTAAATCAACGTACGCTCTCAGCTGCATCTAGTATTGTGCTCTGAATGTACCTAAATTGAGTCGTTTGCCTGCTCATCAAAGAGCTACAACATAGAGAAGTTTTTTACTATGCGCTTGTTATAGCATTCAGTCAAACAACAACCTGCCCTGTTTTGTAGTTTTTTTTCTAAACTTCTTTCGTTTTTTAAACTCGTAAAAATTGATGCTTTCTACTCTATAGTACTAGTAAAACGTGTAATTTTTTTATTAATTTTTTTAATTTAGCAAAAGTTGATTTGTAGCTTCATTGTATTTCTATTAATGCCTGGTTGATTTTTAACCTGCACGCATCAATTAGTGCAACTTTTTGTTTGTTATGATGCTACGTACCTGAATGTTTTAGAAAACAAACACAATATTGGAATACAGAAATGTAACATACATCCTTGCGTTTGATTATAAAATGTAATCACAGCTCACTGTCAATATTAAAACTTTACCATACTGATTTAGTTAGTTATGCCTCAGATATTTGTTTGTGATTTTATTTATTGCAGAAACCTCTTGTAATTATTTCATTTATTAATTCGACCCACTGCTTATTCATATAGTTAACTGCTGATCTGTGCCGACTAAAGTTCAACAAGTTAGCGCATTGAAACTGTTTTTTAATTGTGGTCCTATTTTTGTTTTTGCAATTTCGTTAAATATTTTATGTAGCTATGGTTTTTCAAGGAAAAATTTGAAAAAAAATTACGAGAGGTGGAGTAGACAGTAGATAAGGAGAGGTGGATTAGGCACTAGATTAAGAGGGGTGGAGTAGGCAGTAGATTAAGAGGGGTGGAGTAGGCAGTAGATTAGGAGGGGTGGAGTAGACAGTAGATAAGGAGAGGTGGATTAGGCACTAGATTAAGAGGGGTGGAGTAGGCAGTAGATTAAGAGGGGTGGAGTAGGCAGTAGATTAGGAGGGGTGGAGTAGACAGTAGATAAGGAGAGGTGGAGTAGACAGTAGATAAGGAGAGGTGGAGTAGACAGTAGATAAGGAGAGGTGGAGTAGACAGTAGATAAGGAGATGTGGAGTAGACAGTAGATAAGGAGAGGTGGAGTAGACAGTAGATAAGGAGAGGTGGAGTAGACAGTAGATAAGGAGAGGTGGAGTAGACAGTAGATGAGGAGAGGTGGAGTAGACAGTAGATAAGGAGAGGTGGAGTAGACAGTAGATACAGGTGTGAAGTAGACAGTAGATAAAGAGAGGTGGAGTAGATAAAAGCAGTGAAAAAACGCATTCGAAACCACTGTCAGAAGCCTGCGAGCACTCTTGGCCTACTTTCAGCCCAAGCAGCAATGGAAAGATTGTTCAAAATTTTGATTATTGGCGACGGTACTGTTGGCAAAACTTCTTTTGTCCAACGTTACGTTAACGACGTATTCCGGCAAGACTATAAGAGCACCATAGGCGTTGATTTCGCATTGAAAGTGGTCAAATGGTCAGATACGGAGACTATTAAACTGCAAATGTGGGACATTGCCGGTCAGGAGAGGTGAGAGAAAAGCTATGATGCTATTTTTATAAGTCTGAACTGGCTCATTCTCATCGCTTTTGGCTTCAAGCTATTGAATCGTTTTAGAAAGTACAGAATCGCCCCTCAGTCAAAGAATCACCCTTCAACCCAACAGAATCGCCCTCCAACCCACACAGAATCGCCCTCCATCCCAAACAGAATCGCCCTCCAACCCACACAGAATCGCCCTCCATCCCAAACAGAATCGCCCTCCAACCCACACAGAATCGCCCTCCAACCCAAACAGAATCGCCCTCCATCCCAAACAGAATCGCCCTCCAACCCAAACAGAATCGCCCTCCAACCCACACAGAATCGCCCTCCAACCCACACAGAATCGCCCTCCAACCCACACAGAATCGCCCTCCATCCCAAACAGAATCGCCCTCCAACCCACACAGAATCGCCCTCCAACCCAAACAGAATCGCCCTCCATCCCAAACAGAATCGCCCTCCAACCCAAACAGAATCGCCTTCTAATCCAAACAGAATCGCCGTCCAACCCAACAGAATCGCTATCTAACCTATTAGAATCGCCCTCATTTAGTCATAAAAAATCCCCTAGAAATTACTTACTATTAACGCCTACCATATCACAGGTTCACGTCCATGACCCGAGTGTATTACAAAGACGCAAACGCGGCCATCGTAATGTTCGATCTCACAGCCAAGAATACGTTTCATTCTGCTTTAAAATGGAAGCGCGATTTGGACAGCAAATGCAGCCTAGCCGATGGCAGCCCCGTGCCAGCCATTCTGCTAGCTAATAAATGCGATTTGCAAAGAAGAGAAGTTGATCAGGTAATTTTTTCCACTGCTGCCAGGTGCCAGGGGGGCCGGGGGGGCTGGGAGCTAGTCTACTATACTAAAACGAGACAAATTTTCTATGCATAAAAATCGCAGGCCGAAGTCGAAGGCTTCTGCCGAGAGCACGAATTCATCGGCTGGACCGAGACTAGCGCCAAAGAGGGCGTCATGGTTGACGAAGCTATGCGCTTCCTTATCGAAGCTGTGCTAGCCAGATCGTCGCGTCTCGGCGACAGCGGCGAAGGCGGCGCCGGCGACACCGGGGGAACAATCAAACTGGAGCGTTCCTATAGGCAGGATAGCGACAATGGCGGCAAGTCCGGCTGCTCCTGCTGAGAAATTGACAGTGCATCTCTATTCTGTTTTTCTCATTTTCGATACATATCGGTAGTTAAAATTAGTTGCTCTTTGTTCTATATGAGCTTTTCTATTATTTAGGAGCTACATAGATTATTTAGAGTCTAGTGTATTCTAAAATTCTATGTTTCCTTCGTTTCCTATAGATCAAAAATTAGATTATTTAGTTTACGATACATATCGGTAGTTAAAATTATTAGCTATACATACTTAATGATTTTTCTAATACAGTATTTGATGGACTGCAAAGGATTAATTAGCATCGAATTAGTGGAAATTCATCGTGTGTCGTTCGCTTCTTACAATCTTAAAATTGGATTAGTTAATTTACGATACATATCGGTAGTTTAAAGTATGTAGCTTGTCTATCAATTTAATAGGGCCATAATTAATTGATTGAAGAACGATTAGCTAAATTTCTATTTGTATTATTAAAAATATTTCATAATGTTCGATATTAAATTTTCGATACATATCGGTAGATTAAACCTTTTAGCCATATAAATCTAACTAAATGATAAAAATGGTGTTAAAGAACTTGCCAGCGTAGTTCCTGTGGCAGATTAGAAGCGTATCTTGTCCTATCGAAGCTTATGGGCAGTATTTAACAATCGGTTTGAAAAATAAATTGAAAAAACCAAAACTGAATTTTATTGTTGTGCTTTATTGCCTAAGTGACGCAGCCTTTATTGCAGCGTTTCATTCCACTTTTTAAAATGCATTGTACTAAAAGTATTGTACTAATGCATTGTACTAATTTTTTTTGCTACAATTATTGGTCATCATCAACTATTTAAATATTTTAAGCACAGTATTTTGTGAATATGTTTTTTTTTAATTTAGCTCGAAAGTTGATCACACCTGTGATTTCATGATGCCAATTTTGATTCTTCCTTCTTTTGAGCTCAAAATTTTTTAACTGCCTTGATTTTTTTTCGCTGTTTTTTTATTTCAGCGCATTACATTCTCCTTAGCATAATAAATTGGTGCCATTTTTAATTGCTACATACAGTAACGTGTGGTGCAAATTTCACTTTCGATTATTTTTATGCCGCTAACGTGCTTCCATGACCTGCCCAATTTTAATGCTCTCTTATTGACAAAGCTTGTGATAACTTGTCCTGTTGCGTTTTATGTTAACTTTACTTGCGTAAAATTTGCTACAACAAAACCTTTTTTTAATTTGACCATTTCAATTCGGAACAGAGCTAAAAGCGGTGTCGCAATAAATGTTTTTCTCATTCTTAATTTTTTTTGGTTGACTGCCGATTTCGACTGGAGGTAGTGCGAAAAATTTCGTTTAATTTTAAGGCGTGAGTTTTTCATATTAGATTAGCCTATTTGAAATTTTCTGTCTGCGTGCCTGCTAATTTGTCTGTCGGTCTGTCTGTCTGTCTGTCTGTCTGTCTGTCTGTCTGTCTGTCTGTATGTCTGTCTGTTTTTCTGTCTGTATGTCAGCCTGTCTGTTTGTCTGTCTGTCTGTCAGCCTATCAGCCTGTCTGTCTGTCTGTCAGCCTGTCTGTCTGTTTGTCTTTATGTCTGTCTGTCTGTCTGTCTGTCTGCCCGTCTGCCCGTGTGTCTGTCTGTCTGTCTGTCTTTCTGTTTATCTGTCTGTCTGTCTGCCTGTCTGTCTACCTGTATATCTGCTTGCTGGTCAACTTTTCGTCTATCTGTTTTACTAACTTCCTTCTTAACTTTCTGTCTCAGCATCTGCTAGCCTCTTTATTTTTTCGTTTAAAATATGTCTCTAAAAGAGCAAATTAAATATTTGAGGTAAAGTATTGTATTTACTAGTATAAATGACTGTAAATCAAACAATGGTACAAAATGAAATTACCTGATATTTCACATAAAATTTCATTTTTTTAAATTCTGTGTTTATTCGTCCACCCAAAAGTTTCAAGTCAAAGCAGTGGATAGATCTACAGACACGCAATATTTAAATGTGCCAGCAATTGAGAAAACAAAAAAGGAACAAGTGAACTATAGAGTTGCATATGAAAAATAAGATATTTAAATATTTGACACAATCTGATTATGAAATATCGGTAAGTACAAATCACTTGCGAGTAGCCAGTTCTTGAAAACAATAAATCTTTATCAATCAATAGAAGCTCGTCTTCATGAAACTAACAAATAGCAGCTATGCCTAGTAACAGGGACGCCAATCACAGACAACAGGGACGCCCATCACAAACAACAGGGATGCCCATCACAAACAACGGACGCCCATCACAAACAACAGGGACGCCCATCACAAACAACAGGGACGCCAATCACAAACAACAGGGACGCCAATCACAAACAACAGGGACGCCAATCACAAACAACAGGGACGCCAATCACAAACAACAGGGACGCCCATCACAAACAACAGCGACGAGTCTATCTACTAATGGGATGAACGCTACGAGCTAATACGCGGTTGCATGCTAATTCGACTTTAGATCTTTCAGTATCACTCTTTGCCAGCTTCTTTCCCCTTTGCTTTCGGCTTGCTGGCTGCGGGTTTCTGCTGATCAGCTGGTTCATTCGGCTTGTTCAGCTGGTCCACTTTGGCCTTGAGCTCGTCGTGGCTCTCTTGAATAGCTTTGATCTCCTCCACTCTCAAAGCCTGCTCGGATTGGATCTTCATTCCTAGCACAGTTTTCACCGTTTGCACAGCTTCCGCCAATTTCCGCACCTGCCAATTTCCGCTGCTGGCTGCCGGCGCTTTGGGTAGAGCGTCGATTTTTGCGCGCAGTCGCTCCAACTCTTTGTTCAATTCGTTGACAGCTTTGGCCCGATTTGACAGCTCGTCTGACAGACCGGCTCGGAGCTCGTCTCTGACTGTGCCGACTAGGGCGCTGGTGGAGCTGAGCTGTTGAAGCATTGGCGGGTGGAGCTGCTTGTTGAGTTCCGTCGTTCCAAGCCCTGTTGAGTCCCGTCATTCCTAGCCGTGTTGAGTCCCGTCATTTTTATTGAGTCCCGCCATTCCTAGCCGTGTTGAGTCCCGTCATTCCTAGCCGTGTTGAGTCCCGTCATTTTTATTGAGTCCCGCCATTCCTAGCCCCGTTGAGTCCCGTCATTTTTATTGAGTCCCGTCATTCCTAGCCGTGTTGAGTCCCGTCATTTTTATTGAGTCCCGCCATTCCTAGCCGTGTTGAGTCCCGCCATTCCTAGCCGTGTTGAGTCCCGTCATTTTTATTGAGTCCCGCCATTCCTAGCCCCGTTGAGTCCCGTCATTCCTAGCCCTGTTGAGTCCCGTCATTCCTAGCCCCGTTGAGTCCCGTCATTCCTAGCCCTATTGAGTCCCGTCATTTTTGTTGAGTCATGCCATTCCTAGCCCTGTTGAGTCCCGTCATTTTTGTTGAGTCATGCCATTCCTAGCCCTGTTGAGTCCCGTCATTCTTGCTGAGTCTTGTGACCTATTACGACTACTTGACTTACAAGGTCGTCAGTTGCCGCTTGTCGATTCTGAATGGCCGCAATCTGACCTTTGACCAAGTCCTGCCACTTTGCAGACGTGTCGAATTTTTCCGTCAGCTCGCGTAAGGCCGTTGTGAGGTCCTACATGTAAAAATGATTATTTGCGTTTTTATACTAAAGTATATTTTTATGTTGACCAGAATTTAATGCTCAATTTAACTTTGCTGCTGCAGGTTGGGGGCAAGTTAGGTCTCTAGGGGGCGCCAAAGCTACTGGCTAGGGGGCGCCAAAGCTACTGGCTAGGGGGCGCCAAAGCTACTGACTAGGGGGCGCCAAAGCTACTGACTAGGGGGCGCCAAAGCTACTGACTAGGGGGCGCCAAAGCTACTGACTAGGGGGCGCCAAAGCTACTGACTAGGGGGCACCAAAGCTACTGACTAGGGGGCGCCAAAGCTACTGACTAGGGGGCGCCAAAGCTACTGACCAGGGGGCGCCAAAGCTACTGACTAGGGGGTGCCAAAGCTACTGGCTAGTGGGCGCCAAAGCTACTGACTAGGGGGCGCCAAAGCTACTGACTAGGGGTCGCCAAAGCTACTGACTAGGAGGCGCCAAAGCTACTGGCTAGGGGGCGCCAAAGCTACTGACTAGGGGGCGCCAAAGCTACTGGCTAGGGGGCGCTAAAGCTACTGACTAGGCGGTTAGGGGTTGCCAAATTTCGAGTGAACTGGAAGTCCCAAACCGTTTTCCCATATAAAGCTTAACGCTAACTTACGTCGGTCTTCTGCTTGTCCTGTTAAAAAAAAGAAAAGGATTGTTGAAAGAATTAATTAGCCTTATAAACCGCATTGAAAGTTTATAGCATTTGGAAGCGTTTGGACTCAAAATCAAGTCTTACCAAGGCTGCATTGGCGTCGACTTTCTCAGTCAAACGATCCAGCCTACTTGCTAGCGACTGCACGCGCTCATCTGTGTCAGTCGCTCGGCGCACTGTCTCCCGTCTGTAGTCCTCCAGCAGCGTCTGCAACTGCTGCGAGTCCTGTCAGTTGATGGGGAAATGGGGATCGCCACACAGCCTGTTACCTATATGTAGGTTATAAACCCTGTGTCAATCACTTTAATTAAAAAAAGTCTCAATTCGATCAAACTGTGTGTCAATTCTATCAAACTGTGTGTCAATTTCATCAAACTGTCTGTCAATTCTATCAAACTGACTGTCAATTCCATCAAACTGTCTGTCAATTCCATCAAATTTTCTGTCAATTCTATCAAACTGTCTGTCAATGCCATCGAACTGTCTGTCAATTCTATCAAACTGTCTGTAAATTCCATCAAACTGTCTGTCAATGCCATCGAACTGTCTGTCAATTCTATCAAACTGTCTGTCAATGCCATCGAACTGTCTGTCAATTCTATCAAACTGTCTGTAAATTCCATCAAACTGTCTGTCAATTCCATCAAATTTTCTGTCAATTCCATCAAACTGTCTGTCAATTCCATCAAACTGTCTGTCAATTCCATCAAATTTTCTGTCAATTCCATCAAACTGTCTGTCAATTCCATCAAATTTTCTGTCAATTCCATCAAACTGTCTGTCAATGCCATCAAATTTTCTGTCAATTCTATCAAACTGTCTGTCAATTCCATCAAACTGTCTGTCAATTCCATCAATTTTTCTGTCAATTCTATCAAACTGTCTGTCAATTCCATCAAACTGTCTGTCAATTCCATCAATTTTTCTGTCAATTCTATCAAACTGTGTGTCAATTCCATCAAACTGTCTATCAATTCCATCAAACTGTGTGTCAATTCTATCAAACTGTCTGTCAATTCCATCAAATTTTCTGTAAATTCGATCAAACAGTCTGTCAATGCCATCAAAGTGCCTGTCAAGCTGTCACGCAGTGTTTAAAAAATTTATTTTGCTTTTGATTATGATTGAATCGTTTGCTACATAGTATGTTATTCCTTCAAGCAGAACAACTAAAGCTTATCCTAGATTGAAATCCCCTTCCCAAATACACATCCGCCAGCTGTTTCTCACCGATCCCGGCAAATTGCGCAACTTCTGCGCCAGCGCAGCCAACTCGCGATCGGTTTTGTCAGCTCGAGCTTCGGCCTTGGCCTCAGCTGATTCGGCGGCTGCCTGCGCCCGTCTGGCCGCCTCCACCAGTTCCAGCGACGGAGCCCGCGATGGTGCCGGCGCTGAGGGCGGCGGCGGCGGCGGCGGCGGCGGCGGCGGAGGAGGCGGAGGCGCCTGCTGCGGCTGTTGCTGCAGCTGCTGTTTCAACGTTCTGATAGCCTCGGTGATTCGCTGCTCGAGTTCGAGCCGAGCCTGCCTCTCCCGGCCCGATCGGATGTCCAGCTCCCCCAGCAACATCCGCTCCGACTCCGTCTGGCCTCTCGCAGCCTCCTCGCGCAGCCGCACCTCCTTGGCTAGCATCCGCTGGTTCATCAGCTCGACGGCCTCTTGAATCCGGGTCTGCAGTAGCAACAGATCCGCGTCCTGCAGGCTGCCGACGTTGCCTGAGCTGGTCTTCTGCTTCTGCTGTTGTTGCTGCTGCTGCTGCTGCAACTGCAGCTCGGTCACCTGACGCTCCAATCTACTGCGTTCGGCTGCCTCGCGCTTCATCCGGTTTTTGAGGTCAGACAGGGCGCGCTGAACGCCGGAAGCCGATGCTGCGTCGCGGTTGCCGCTTGGTCGGCGGTGTTGACTCGCCTGCTCCTGGGGCGGCTGCGGCGGCGGCGGCGGCGGCGGTGGTGGCGGTGGCGGAGGAGGAGGCGGCGGCTGAGGCTGATGCTGCTGAGGCTCGTAACGTTCGTTGCGTCGTAATAAAGCCATCTAAGTAGACGATAATGTTAAGGTAAATGGTGAGATGGATTCAGACAGAAGTACCGTTTGGTCTTATCTTAGAGCTATCTGATGCTCGTACGAGCATATTATTAAGGAATATTTAGTCATTCTGAAAACTATTGAATATTTAGTCACTCTGAAGACTATTCAGTCACTCCGAGGACCATTCAGTCACGCTGAGGACTATTTAGTCACTCTGAAAGCCATTCAGTCACTCTGAAAACCGTTCACTCACTCTGATGACTATTTAGTAACTCTGAGGACCATTCAGTCACACTGAGGACCATTCAGTGGCACTGAGAAACCATTTCTCCCTCTAAAAACACTTTTTAATTGCCCATGAGGGCACTCAATGAGTGGCTCACCTCCTGGGCCAGTCTGTTAGTCAGCCTGTCCTGCTCAGCCCGACCTCGCGCCAGCTCCGACAGTTCCGCCTCTAGAGCGTCGATTCTAGCCATCGTCTGACGTTCCAGCCTGTCCACAACTCCGCCGCCGCCGCCGCCTTGATTGGCTGCCACGGCGGCCGCCGCTCGCATCACCGCCTCCTCCATAGCCTGCCGAGTTCTCCGCTCCTGTCTAGCCGTGTTAGAGCGCAATTCCTCCTGGGTTCGCGCCACTTCGGATAGCAGGGCGCGATTGGCGCGCTCGGCAACGCGTAGGCGCGCCTCCAAATTGCGCAACCGTTCGTCCGGACCTTCCTGGCCTGGCGGCGTCGCCACCGGCTGACCGGAAGTGACGCCGCCGCCCCCCGACGCGCCAACCAATTCGTGAGACGGCCGCGTCAGAGTTGGAAACTCCCAGGCCCTGAAAGTAGGGTGAGGCGTTTAAATGCTGGCTGCGCTGGAGTGAGGTGGGTGCCTGATTGGTTGAGGCGTTAAAAGATTGGCTGTGGTGGAGTGAGGTCGTTGCCAAATTGGTTGAGGCGTTTAAATACTGGATGAGTTTGCAGTATCAGGTGAGGCGTTTAAATACTGGCTGCAGTGGAGTGAGGTGTTTGCAGTATCAGGCTAGGCGTTTAAATACTGGCTGCGGTGGAGTGAGGTGGGTGCAGGATTTGGTGAGGCGTTCAAAGATTGGCTGCAGCGGAGTGAGGTGGGTGGTGGATTGGACCAGGCGTTTGAATTCTTTTTGCAGCGGAGTGAGGTGGGTGGTGGATTGGACCAGGCGTTTGAATTCTTTTTGCAGCGGAGTGAGGTGGGTGTGGCGTTTAAATGCTTGGCTATAGTGGAGTGACTTAGTTGCATGAATTTTTTGGGCATTTTGTAAGCTCGGTGCATTATTTTGTGCAACATTTCCCAGCGCATATTTGATATATTTGCCTTGGAATTTTTTGAAGCGCTTTGATTTTTATTTTATTTTTATTTTATAAAAAATTGTTTCTTAAACAACATGCCAAGAACAGATTTTCTTTGATAAACTCACGCTTTGTTGACAAATACATAGTCTAAGAGAATTAAAGGAAGCAACGAACTCACCTGATTGTAGGATTTCTATTCCTGACGACGTAAGTCTGCTTGACCCCATTCATTATTGTCTTTGAATTTTTTTCAAGAAAAAGACGTTTGCCAAGTAAAAAGCGAAGCAAAAGCAGTCAATTTGAAGCTAAGCTAAATACATGTATCACACAACGGTAGTATTTCCTCCCTAAAGATAAAACAAAAGGCTACCTTTCCCCCTTGCGGCAAAAACTCCTAGCAACGGAGCCCAGCAACTCAGCCGGAATTCTCTCCCTAACTCCGCTCTGGCTTCATCCAACCAATTAGGACAGGCCGCTTACGTACTGTATTACAACCTTTTTTTAAGTCCATGACTGGAAAAACTTCAAGCCATCGGTTTTCTGTCGCTCAGACACCCCATCCCCAAAATTGCTCGTCCCTTTCCATCCCCTAAAAGCAGCAGAGCAGAGACTGTACATTAGCAGCAGCTGCTGCAGTTCCTGTTGCACGCCAAGTCTTGTACCCAATGGACTGTCAACATTCTTTCTAACCCAGGAGCTCAGACATCTCCCCTCTCCCAACATGACTGCTCAACACCTTAATCTCCCGTGCTTTGTTTTCTTTGTCCCAGAAAAACTTGTTTCATTCCTGCTAACACACTTTAGGGGTTCTGAAAAATTGGCCTGGTCTCCTTGTACACCTAAGGAAGAGAAACTCCGCAAACTCTAAAAAAATGGAAACGCACGGGGACTGTTTGATACTCCATCGGTCTTTTTTAGCTATTCTTCTTTCAGTTACCAATGGCAACTAGCAGTGTACTCATCTTCACTGAATCACTGATTGCATGCCTAATAACCACAGAAAAATATTGTATCATTTAAACTTGATTTTGAAAGCAATTTATTTGGAAATTATCCTACTAGTTACACTCATCGGATAGTAATATTATTATATAACCATTCCCACTGAGGAATAGAAAAGACAATAAATTTTCGGTTAGTAATGATTAGTCGCGCTTTGTTCCGCCATCATTTGGTTCCGATAATAAGCACTAAAGATAACTTTTCAATGCCCGTGCACTTTAAAACACCCCAACCCTCTGCCCCAATGGCTGGGGTGGTGGGTGCGCCCAAACAGCCAGCCTGCTTATCTCACTCGTTCTCTGATTGGCCCGTCAGGCTACAATATGCTCTACTAGCCACTTGTAAGGTGTGAAATTTAGGGTTAAAATAAAATTACCGCTGTTTATATTGGAGTCTTAGCAAGTTAGCCGTAGTCCGACGATCAGTCGTGAAATCAGGCCCAACCCACACAAGACGCTAAATAAGGATGAAAGCTCTGTGATTATCATTTTATATAATAAATTACAGACTTAACCATTCTTACCAAACCACAATAGCTTCAGCACAAATAATTCAACCAAGTTTATTTGGTTATTTGAAAGCTTTTTATAGACATAGAAAATTACCGCCTTTTAAAACGCACACCAAAGCAAAACAAAACAGAAATGACAATTGCGTAATATAAGACAACTTCCAATTTAAAGGCTTGTTATAGCAAAGCAATTAAAAAGCACGTGCCATGTGTTTTAAAATAATTAAAAGATCAACATTTAATTGTTGTTTTCTTACTAGCTTTTTCTTTAAGAACCGACCAGCCATTTATCAATTCCTTGATAAACAAGCATAATTTTAAACCAGCAAATTGCGACAGATTTTGTGTGACAATTGACAACTGTGGACGACGTGGAAGTTTGCGCGCGAAAGACCAAAATACGGAGCGAATAGTAAATAGTACAACAAAGCAGACAGACCTACAGCCTTTTACAGAGACCGAAATGCCCAATTAGAAACAGATTGAGATGGTAAAAGACAGACAGACAGACAGGCACGCAGACAGACAGGCAGACAGACCGAGAGGAACTGCAATGGCCAAGAAAATCAAAATCGCTTCCCTTAAACATGCATGCAAGGGAACGGTGTGACTAGACAAAACTTGTCCCTGATTAAAAAATAAATGAACATGTAATTCACTCCCAATCAAATAAAAAAATTACCAACATAAAAATCTAAAACGTTGCTTTCTTATGATATTAGGCGGACTAATGAACAGTCGAATGACGCACGCAGCCTACTATGAGTAGGCAAATCTAAATGGAAACGCAACATAGCAGCGGATCGATCTGACAGCACGCAAAGCGACGCTCAGTTTTGGAATTGAACTCCGCCGATTGCGCTTGTTGCTGATCAATATGGCTGCCAAATAGGATCAACAGGCGAGGATTAACCCGACAGATGATGTCGCTAGACCTGAGCAATTCGCCGTCGCTATTCCAAGCCGACGAAGACTGGCTGGCGCCGCCGCAATGATGATTGCGCAACACCCGAACAGAGAAAGCGCTAACCCGACGAGCTGTTACGCTGTCTAGTTGAAATTGTGTTTCAACGCCTTCGTAAATGTTCGAGCTCGACGAAGTCAAAGACGATGAGGAAGAGGATAAATCGAAATCTTTCTCGGATTTTAATAGCCAAGCTGGCCGACAAGTTAGCCGTATTAAATAGTGCAGAAAGTGCAGCCGGCTGCGACCCGGCACGGCAACAAAGTCTGCCAGGCCATTGGCTAGATGGCCATAGGGAACGGCGCCGTGGGGACTTTTTGCCGAACGGCAGGGCATTGTGAAGCTGCTCACCGATGCGTACCGTCTGCGAGTTTGACGCCAAGCGTAGGCGTTACCGTTGCTAGGCAACGAGCTGACCGGTTGGCAACAAATCGGATCTGTTTTATTTGAAGCCGGCGGGCCCAGATCGCGAACAGCTTCGCGGCTGACGTCCGGATTGGGAGGCTGGGCGCAGACGAGGCAGCGCCGATGGCAGACTGTAGGCTGGCTGGGTGGGGGCGTTGAGGAGGGAATAGATAGTATAAGAGAGGATTTAGATGATGTTGGGATCAGAGAGGATTGGGATAAAGTTGGGATCAAAGACGATTAGAATGAAGTTGGAATTAGAGAGGATTGGGAAGGAGTTGGGATTAGAGAGGATTAGGATAAAGTTGGGATCAAAGAGGATTGGGACAAATTAGGGATGAGAGAGAATTGGAATAAAGTTGGGATCAGAGAGGATTGGAATGAAGTTAGGATTAGAGGATTGGGATGAATTTGCGATCACAATGGATTAGGATGAAGTTGAGATTAAAGAGGATTGGAACGAAGTTGGGATTAGAGAGGATTGGGATGAAGTTGCGATCACAATGGATTAGAATGAAGTTGGGACCAAAGAGGATTGGAATGAAGTTGGGATCAGAAATGATTGAGATGAAGTTGGGATCAGAGAGGATTAGGATGAAGTTGGGATCAAAGAGGATTGGAATGAAATTGGGATCAGAAAGAATTAGGATGAAGTTGGGATCAGAAATGATTGAGATGAAGTTGGGATCAGAGAGGATTGGAATGAAGTTGGGATTAGAAAGGATGAAGTTGGGATCACAATGGATTAGAATGAAGTTGAGATTAAAGAGGATTGGAATAAAGTTGGGATCAGAAATGATTGAGATAAAGTTAGGATCAGAAATGATTGAGATAAAGTTGGGATCAGAGAGTATTTAAATGATATTGAGATCAGAAAGAATTAGGACGAAGTTGGGATCAGAGTGGATTTGGGATCAAGTTGGTTTTAGGGGGATAGACTGCAATAAGCAGAAAAAGTGCCTCACCGCACAGGCTCCGACTCAATAAGGGTGACCTCCAGCAAGTGCCTAGGCAGGCGCATTAAGGTCAGCGCGCCCATCAAATCGTAGCGCATGGGACCCAGCCAGCGCATCGACTCGCTGCCCTTGCAAATGTCGCCGAAATAGCCGTACGAAAGGAGGCCGAGATTGTAGGCTAGAAAATCGCCAGTGTGCATGTCGTAAACTGAGGTGACGTCCATAGCAACGCGGTTGCCAAGCAGAATGTGCACTAGAGCCGTTGTAGGGTCCGTGTTGTTGTTTATGCTGTGTACAATAGCGTCCGTGCTGCCTGCGTTAGATATGGGGATGGGGATCCTTAGTTTATAGTGGGGATCTTTAGATTTGGGATGCAGATCCTTAGATATGCGGATGGGGATCCTTAGATTTGGGATGGGATCCTTGGATTCGAGATGGGGATCCTTGCATTTGCGATGGGATCCTTGCATTTGGGATGGGGATCCTTGGATTTAGGATGGGGATCCTTGGATTTGGGTTGGAAATCCTGAGATTTGGAATGGGGATCCTTGGATTTGGTTTGGGGATCCTGAGATTTGGAATGGGGATTCTTGGATCTAGGATGGGGATCCTTAGATTTGGGATGGGGATTCTTGGATTTGGGATGGGGATCCTTGGATTTGGGTTGGAAATCCTGAGATTTGGAATGGGGATCCTTGGATTTGGTTTGGGGATCCTGAGATTTGGAATGGGGATTCTTGGATCTAGGATGGGGATCCTTAGATTTGGGATGGGGATTCTTGGATTTGGGATGGGGATTCTTGGATTTGGGATGGAGATCTTTAGATTTGGGATGGAAATCCTTGGATTTGTGATGGGGATCCTCGAATTTGAGATGGGATCCTCAGATTTGAGATGGGGATCTTTGGATTTGAAATCGCTTTCCTTAGATTTGAGATCGGTTTCCATAGATTTAAGGTCATGATCGGAAGATTTGGGATCAGGATCTATAGATTCGGATCAACTAACCAGATGGAATAACACCGATCGGCTTGTCAGCCGGATGCTCCGCGTCAAGCTTTGAATGCCCATCGATGCCGAGATCGAGTCGTCGACGAAGCAGCAGGCCGTGCATCAGCTCCGACAGGATGCCGTCGCCGCCAACGCAGACTATGCTGCGAGCGGTTATATAATCATTTTTAGTAAAAAAAGTCGAAAAATACTGTCCGGTGCTTACCGTCTACTTAAAGTAAAAATGAGTGATTTTTTAAATAAAACTAGCAAAAATTCAAACCCGTCAAACGGAGTCAAGCATTCGCGCAGCAGGTAGTCTCTGGCGTGATAGCGACGTTCAGTGAGCACCGTGACAGCTCGAACGCCGCACGCGTCTAGCCAGGGCAGCACCAGGCGTTTGGCCAGCGCCTCGGCGCCGCCGCCGCCGCTAGTTGGATTAATAAACAGCAATAAAGTAGTTGGACGCCTGCAATGAAAAGCATGAATAACAATATGACAGGTCAGATTTCAATTTTTAAGGTTAAAGTTCGAGCTCAGATAAGGTCAAAACACGAGTAACAAGCATGCAACAGTTGTCAGACAGGGCAAAAATGTAAATTATTAAAATAATTCTCTACTGAGTATAATGTCACTTGTGTTCCAATACAGAACGTTATCTAAAGCAGAGCTGTATGAGTTCATGGGCAGATAATGCTTGCAAACTGTATAATATTTGCGCTATCAGTTTACTAACAATAGGTCAGCTCATATTAAGCTGTGAAAGATCCAACTTCAACTGACCTATCAAATGCAGTTCTAGAATAAAAATAAAAGAATCTACTAATACATTTGTAAGAATTGTAACTGAGTATTACCTAACTATTACAATACAAGAAATTATTAAAATCCTATTATTAAAGCAGCTTGTTTAGACATAGAGCCAGACACAGACAAACAGACAGACAGACAGACAGACAGACAGAAAGACAGACACACACACACACACACAGACAGACAGACAGACAGACGGACAGACAGACAGACAGACAGACAGACAGACAGACGGACAGACAGACAGACAGACAGACAGACAGACAGACAGACAGACAGACAGACAGACAGACAGACAGACAGACAGACAGACACACAGACAAACAGACAGACAGACAGACAGACAGACAGACAGACAGACACACAGACAAACAGACAGACAGACAGACAGACACACAGACACACAGACAGACAGACAGACAAATGGACAGACAAACAGACAAATGGACAGAAAGGCAGGCAGGCAGACAGACAGACAAACAGACAAATGGACAGAAAGGCAGGCAGGCAGGCAGGCAGGCAGACAGACAAACAGACAAATGGACAGAAAGGCAGGCAGGCAGGCAGGCAGGCAGGCAGGCAGGCAGACAGACAAACAGACAAATGGACAGAAGAAAGGCAGGCAGGCAGGCAGACAGACAAACAGCAACAAAATACGCAGTCAGATCAAAAAAAGCAGCGTCACAGACAAAAAGAGAGGCAAATAGAGAGAAACAGACAAGCTGGCGGTTACAGACAGATGGGGTTCTCATTAGACAAAATATTTATGATAGAAAATCAATGTAGAATTTCCTACCGAAAAAGTTTCAATCGATCAAGCAGCAACCGACTGCACTTGGCTGCATCGGGCATGTCAGTAAACAGCAATCGATTTAGTGACCATAACGCCTCTTTGCCATGCAATCGTTTAGCAACAATCAGCTCTAGAGTATAGTTTGAGGCGAAACTGTCTGTGGGTGTGGAGGCATTTAGCACTTGGCTGAGCTGCAGACTGCCAGACTGTCTGTTGCTGCTGTTGTAGGTCCAAACTAAACGCTGTTGGTGCAACTGATGGCCAATTGGATCATCTGCACTGCAGCCAGTAAGGCTCAACCTGCACATCTGACCCATGTGCCGACAGCCAAATACAAACTGGGCATTGCCAGAAGCAGCAGTACTGACTGATTCTGACATCTGACACTGCACAGGGATATGGTGGGCATGCTAAAAAAAGTTTTTTAGGATAAATATTTAGGATTGTAAGATTTAAAACAATTGATAATATAAGGTAGAAAAAAGTATAAATTGTAGTAAGTAGGTAAAGTATAGTAGGCCTTGGTTGAATAAAATAGTTTAGAAGCTGTGGACCCTGTATAATAGAATTATTTCTAATTATAGCAATTGATGTAGGCCCTAATAAATTTCAAATCTGCATTCAATTAATGAATAATAGTATAGTAGTATAGTCTGCATCAAGTATTATTACAATAAATTTTGTTATAATGCATCATTATAAAGTAGCTTTATTGTCTAAATAATATTACTATATTATAACTGTTAAAACCAATAAACTGGTATAAATACGAGCTCTCTAGATGGCCAGAGAGCATAAGGTTTCAGCCCTTTATAATAAAAGAGCTTTACAAGCAAAACCTGTCTAGTGTTTTGGCAAGTAAAGGCCTTAGTTATTTGAGCAGAGGCTCAAGAAGTAAGAGTGTTGGAAATTTGCAAATTGGTTCTCAGATTGATACTCAGATCCTGCACATTAGGTGCATAAAGTAGGAGTGACATCAGAGTGATAATAGAGTGAAAGGCTGTGATCCTTTAATCCATGGTGCACCTTTTCAGGGTGGAAATCAGTGCTTGCCACTTGGCACTGTGTGAAATGCTATTAGATACATGTTAGTAGGATAGTTGATCTAAAGTGATATTATATGAGAATTATTTTAGAGAAGAACAGGACATTGATACCAGCAGTAGAAGAACCCCACCACATAATTAGCAAATAGGCCTAGTCCTAGTCAGTGACAGGTTGTTTCAGCAAAAGAAGTGTTGGCAAAAGTCAGGAGTTTTTGGTGAAAGGAAAGAAAGTATATATACTTAGAAAATAAGAAAATTATAGAAATGAATACTAGAAATGTAAGCTTAGTTTAAAATAAGTCAAGTTAAAATTACAATTAAATTAAAATTAAAACTAGAAATGTAAATGTCTATCATACACAGTTACTTAAAACTAGTAAGCTCAAACACCACCTTGACTTGGGGCATTTAAGCAGCTATAGGCAAGTAGAAGCTGCTGAGGTGTTTGAAAGCCAGCCCGATGCTCTGCCCATAGTTTGAAAAAACTTTTTTGCTGGTCTCTCTGTTTGGTGCACTGATAGCATTGAACAATGCCTTAAGACACTAGATGCATCTCAACAGTAACAAGCAGTGCCTCTTTGAAAAGTAGGTCAACCTTGGAATAGAAGTTAGGAGAGCCCAGGTGGCCAGGAGTGTTTAGGCAATTGTGCCATCCCTTGACATCATTGTTAGTGCAGATTGCCTAATAGTACACTGATAGATTTTCAGTGCTCCATGTTGAACTTGTCAACCAAATCGACTGAAAGGATTTGCACAGTTGGACTAGCTAAACATCAGTGATGACACTATGTATATACCAAAACTATATTTGCTGAAACTGTATTCACCGAAACCTCTTGGATTTATCCTAGGTCTATTTGACTAGGCCTAGTAATTTATGATATTTTGCCAGTTTTGAGATGCAATCTGAATGGTCAGGATGTATTTTTAAGTCCTACAATATTGCTAAAAGGCCTAATTGCAAAAAATATATAATTTAGATAGAAGATTATATCCTAGGTCAAATTTCAATTTAACATTTAAATACTTAGGAACAGGAGGCTATGACATAGTATTCCTATTTTTAAAAAACCTAGCTAATAATAGTACATTATATATTTGAAATAAAAAAGCTAGGCCTAGCCTAGGCTAATTGATTTTCTCTTTTAGGCCTAGCCATTATTTGGATTTGGTTAAGTTAAGCAAGACTATGAATTTATTAATACCATAGGATAGGGCCTAGACTTGAATATTGAAACACTTAAGTTTCGAACAATAGAAATTAGGCCTACTTAATGCATTATGTTTCAGCTATAAATCTAAATTTAGGTGGATTCACCCATAGTCATACACATGCAGCATAGCTAAGCTAGATAATATATATATATATATATTATCTAGCTTAGCTGACGTTCCTAATATATTATATATTAGGAACGTCAGCAAAGTTATTAATCTTTTAGTATGAGTTACACTAATACAGTAGGCCTAGTAGGCCTAAGTATTATAGAAAGTATAAAGTTAGTTTATCAAGTAATTTTTTGCGATTCCACAATTCTGGAATTGAGACTTCCAATAAAAATAAGAGTTGATATGAGATACGATCACGAGAAATGGGAAATTGAACTGAAACTGAAAGAAAAGTATGCATGAAGGGCGTAGGACAGCTACATGGCCCTGGCCCTGGCTGGCTGGCTGGTTGGCTGGTCAAACGACTCTAAATTCGAGAAATTTCTCGAACTTTTGAATTTTTCCAAGAACTTCACCCGCGCTGTCGTAAACGCTATACCCGTAACTATAGATATACTTTGGAATAAGGGAATAAGAGATTTAAAAATGAAAGCATCGCAGAAACAAAACAATTATGTTCTCATATTGCACGTTCTCATACTAATCTATGTATAATATAATATAATGTTACGTATATAGCTACTAAATAATATCTGACATACATGTACACAATAACTCTAATGAACGAGTACCGATTCTTGCTGCAAGTTCGTGATTTTCTAATAAAAAATAAGTTTAGCTGACCCTACTGCGCACAGTCTCATGCAGCAGCTCTCCTTACCCGTTGATATAATCCTCTGTAAAAAAATTATTGCAGTTTTCTCAACTTACGAAGTGCTAATTGTGGAACGTAGTACTAGTGCGAAATTGGTATAGGTGTTTTGAATTGATGATCGAACTGCGCGCAGGCCCTGATGAGAGTGGAGCAGCGCTACATCATAAGTTATTTGTAATTAAAGTTAAAGTTCTGTTCTGTACAATTGAGAACGGACGCGTTTCTAGTCAGGCGTACGTTAAACCCGAAGAAGTCGGGACTCGGGGCCTCACGCAGGAGCACCTAGCAATCTGACAGACGGTCGTGGACGATTATGAAGGTTCGGGTTACACGTAGATGCCTTAAAATAACATTACAATAACAACGATGGATTTTTTATTAATGGGACCATTTTTAATGAAATATCGTAGCAAGGACTACTTAATCAAGATGTCCTTGTATTGTAGTTGCCACCGATAGCCATCTGCTTAGCTGTACTTAGCCACGGGAAGAAATATGGGAGGAGGCATAATTGGCTTCAGCAGGTCTACTAGCTCGGACGTACCGAGGCACCTTTGAACTCTTTAGGCAACTCTTGCAGGCTGCCACCCGCGGATCTCAGCCAGGTCTGAAGCAGCTCCCCCTTGATGTTCTATTGTCTTAGGTAACGCTTGATCAGAGGGCCCAGGCGGGATTTTAAGGTAAAATAATTTGCGGCAGCTTAATTAATCGTGTTTGAGCAACATTAGAGACAATAGCGACCTTGTCTATATAGATGTACATGTACTGAGTAGGCACAGATGGAAATCTACACTACAGGATCATTTGGAAGAGAGAGGAGGAGAGTGCGTAAATTAAGGAAAGGGAAGAGGGAGGAGAGTGAGAGGAAGACAGCAGAAGCTACTGAGGCTACGGAAGTATGTGAATACCGGAGAAGTAATACGAGCCAGCGAAGGAGGAGAAGATTTCCCACTCAACGTGACTGCCCCCCTCTCTCCGGCTACTGTCACATCCGAGTTGTGTTAGGGAATTAGAAGAACGGCATGACCTGTCTTTATCGCCCGCGGGCCGCGGATACATCCCTGTTTCTTATCTGCAAGTAAAATGTCATAATGGATGTATTTTTATAGTCGTTTTTGTCTATTAATGGTTGTGAGACATTGTTGTTGTCTATATGCTTTTTTCATAGACAATCATTTATTTGGTCAAACTCCGAAACCATATAATAGGCAACATACAATTGCATGCATTGATTAGCTCTTTCTTTATTCGAGCCAAGGGAGCTATTTTTTGTTTAGTGCGTGACAACCATAAACTATGAGAATTTATGCTAACAAGAATTATGACTTGACTTGAGCACATCAACCGTATGACAGCATCGACACTAATAAAAAAAGCTTAAAGTACTAAAATAATTTTTGTGAACCTGATTGACGTGAGCGGCAACGTTCTTGCTCCACGGGAGGCAATCATGGCATCGGCTGGCTTCCATCATCGCCGCCATTTTCTGTGCGCATTAACAGCGCTTATTGTCACTCTGCTCTGTACAGCCGCTATTCAAGACGATTCGATCAGCCGTCCTCTGCCAGAATTTCCTAGAGACAACATTACAAACATATTTTTGGCTAGTGACGAAGTTTGGATACCAAGTTCAAATACCCGAGTGACAATGCGAATGGTTGAGGAACCGTTGGAAATTTCAATTAAGCTATTAGACAGCACAAATTTGTTTGGCAAGCCGAAACTCTACTTATTGTTCAAGTGCTCGGATAAGATGGCCAGCTTCGTTGAGACTGCATTGTCCAGTCCGGAGTACGACAAAAATTTCGCAACTGGTGATCGGATTTTTTGTAAACAGCGTCAACCATTCACCATTGAAAGGGTAAATAATCGTAGCGACAGGGTCATGCTGAGACTCATTAACAACGAAGGCAAGGTTCCATTGGAAGAATCCCTCGACGTGTCTCTGGAGATCATAGTCGGTGTAAAGTACAACGAAATTGAGCTCAGGTCTGGCAGCTTGATAATTTATAACTGGGATTCGGTGCTCTATTATGACGCCGCATTTGAGCAGTATCAAAAGCTGAGCCACGCTCTGAATCCGTTTTTTGACTATAGCGGGATTGTCTGCATCTCTGAACATTTTGGATTGTTTGCTTATACATATGGAACGATAAAATTTTTACAGCATAGCTTTATCAAAATGATCAATGAGTCGTCACTTCTAGTGCGCAGTCATTTCGTATTTTCAATTATAATTAGATACCATAGTAACTCCTGCTGGGATCCCTGGGATCCATACACCGACTTAGTGATATCTACCGGCGATCCAACATTTACAAACGAAACTAGCAAAATTTCGGCACTACTTGAGCCAGCTTACTATTTGGATTTGAGAACAGGAGATCTGGAACCAACCAAGGAACTCATGCTTGAGTTGACCAACGAGGCTGTCAAGCAGCGCTATAATATGAGCGGAGACCCGCCCAAAGTTCTGTATTGCCTCCGGGTATCCACTAACAATAAGCTGTGGCGCTATGAATCCGTGAGAGAAATGAATTTTACACGTTTTAGTTTCACGGAGTTCAATCTATTTATCAGGCGCCGGTCGCCCTTAATTGGACTATCGCACGAATGTAGAAGCGTTCTTGATCGCATTGAAGTCAATTTAATATCGGGCATGACCGATGTGCTGCTTAAAACGCCGATTATTTGCACGCTAAGCGAGACTTTCTTAATTCGTTTATTATTCAATGGCGCAATTTGTGCTGGCGGCGTTGGAAGAGAAAACTTTCGCAATTGCGGTCACTATCTGGTCAGCAGATACTACACGGCCATTAAATTCCAAGGCAGGCTCGGAGTTGAGCACGCAGGCGTGTACATGTTCGTTGGTCAGAACATTCGATTCGAATACGTTGTCAACGTGATCAGCTTGCCATTGTTCTACGCTGATAAAACCATCGGAGCACTCAAATCGAAAACTGTAGTCACCGAATTAGTGGAACTATTCAATCTGACTTGTTGCACTTTTCAATCTGGCGTTGCTCCAGTGAGTCTGAAACCGTCATTTGTTGTTAGCACGAATCAGAAGCCAAGAAGGTTAAGCAGACACGAGTTCACCTCTTACTTAGAGACCGCACCGTCGAATTTGCTAGTCAAGCAGTACGGCAACGCAAAGAAAACCTGTCTGCAAATGTTCATGCCCTACGTGGATAAGCGTGGGGATAAGCCAGACGCTTTCGTTGTCTCCTGTCAGGCCTCCCTGGATGCCTCCATCACCAAGGAGCTGTTGGGTGCCACTATTGATTATTCAAGCGAAACAACAGCGTTGGTGTATTACGAAAAACACGTCAAGGCTTTTAACGATGTCGTTCGGAAGCTGGTGTCCTCTGTGTCCAGCGTTAATGCCGGCTTGTTGTTAATAACGACAGTATTTTCTGTCGCAACTAAAACCATATTTTGATTAATTCTGCTTTTATATGCAACCGAAAAAGCAAAATGCTGAGTAGATAGCTTCATAGACGTGTAATCAAAAGCAAAGTAAATTTTGTTTTTTTTCATCCAATTAGTAATTGACTGCGATTTTTTACGGTCATTTGCCGCTTGATTTTTGTAGAGAACACTGAAATCGGAATTTTTAATTAAAGTGATAAATAAATGAGCATTTATTGATTGACAAAGTGAGCAACTATATTATTCTTGTCTATAATTATGCAATTTTTTTGTCGCTTGTACCATGATGGCAGCCCTAACTGTGGAAAAGAAGTGCCATGGTTGTTGACGGTAACTGCAAAGCGCAAGAACTGAGACGGTATATATATTTTTAGAGACGCTAAAGTCCCTATTTCTGAATTTTTCATCTAAAATTGTGTAGAATGACTAAAGTCATTGTTAGTAGCAAAACATACATCCTTCTCCCAGTTTCCTTTCTTCCCCGTTTACTTTCTTGCTACACTTCACTCCTTCCTTCCTTCCTCTCTTCCTTCCTTCCTTCCTTCCTTCCTTCCTTTCTTCCTTCCTTCCTTCTTTGCTTCCTTCCTTCCTTCCTTCCTTCCTTCCTTGCTTACTTCCTTCCTACCTTCCTACCTTCCTCCCTTCCTTCCTTCCTTCCTTCCTTCTTCCTTCCTTCCTTCCTTCCTTCCTTCCTTATTTGCTTCCTTCCTTCCTTCTTTGCTTCCTTCCTTCCTTCCTTCCTGACTTCCTTCCTTCCTTCCTTCCTTCCTTCTTCTTTCCTTCCTTCTTTGCTTCCTTCTTTGCTTGCTTCCTTCCTTCCTTCCTTACTTCCTTCCTTTCTTCCTTCCTTCCTTCCTTCCTTCCTTCCTTCTTTCCTTCCTTCCTTCCTTCTTCCGTCCTTCCTTCCTTCCTTCCATCCTTCCTTCCTTCTTTGCTTCCTTCTTTGCTTCCCTCCTTTCTTTCTTTCTTCCTTCCTTTCTTCCTTCCTTCCTTCCTTCCTTCCTTCCTTCCTTCCTTCCTTCCCTCTTTCCTTCCTTCTTTCTCTGCTTCCTTCCTTCCTTCCTTCTTTGCTTCCCTCTTTGCTTCCCTCCTTTCTTCCTTCCTTCCTTCCTTTCTTCCTTCCTTCATTCCTTCCTTCCTTCCTTCCTTCCTTGCTTAAGCCCTTCCTTCCTTCCTTCCTTCCTTTCTTTTTATAGACTTGGCACCTATCTCATAGACTTAGCGCCCATGTCATAGACTTTGCGCCCATCTAATAGACTTGGTGCCCATCTAATAGACTTGGCGCCCATCTTATAGACTTGGCGCCCATCTAATAGACTTGGCGCCCATCTTATAGACAGGGACATGCATCTTGATTTCGAACACAGATGAGGAAATTTTCACCCTCGCAACGGACGCCAGCAGTTCACCCATAGGGATTAGACCGACCCAACTGCTAGCGTTGTTGCTAACCGACTAGGCGAGTCGTGACCATCCAGCACTGCCTGCTCGAGTGTCAAAGCGTGCCCGCCTCCGGTGGCTAAGCTGTTCTATTCGAAACCAACGGTGGTGGAGGCTGAGCTCAACAGTTTGGCGGCCGAGTTTTTGGTCAGGCTGTGACGTCACCTTCTGGGTCTAAAAATAGCTACGATGTAAAAAGTAATTGTGTGAGGTCTGGATTTATCCGAACTTTAAAATTATACTCGTAAGTAATTTTATTACAATGATTTTCATCAAAATCCATTTTTGAATTAAGTAGATTTTTGGGCTTCTGGGCTTTTTGGTTTTTGGGTTTCTGGGTTCCTGGGTTCCTGGGTTTTCTGGGTTTCTGGGTTTCGGGCTTGTTGGTATTTGGATTTTTGGGTTTCTGGGTTTCTGGGTTTTTGGTTTTTGGGTTTATGGGTTTTGGGGTTTCTGGGTTTTCTGGGTTTCTGGGTTTCTGGGTTTCTGGGTTTCTGGGTTTCTGGGTTTCGGGGCTTGTTGGTATTTTGATTTTTAGGTTTCTGGGTTTCTGGGTTTCTGGGTTTTCTGGGTATCTGGGTTTTCTGGGTATCTGGGTTTCTGGGTTTCTGGGTTTCTGGGTTTTCTGGGTTTCTGGTATCTGGGTTTCTGGGTTTCTGGGTTTCTGGGTTTTTGGGTTTCTGGGTTTCTGGGTTTCGGGGCTTGTTGGTATTTTGATTTTTAGGTTTCTGGGTTTCTGGGTTTCTGGGTTTTCTGGGTATCTGGGTTTTCTGGGTATCTGGGTTTCTGGGTTTCTGGGTTTCTGGGTTTTCTGGGTTTCTGGGTATCTGGGTTTCTGGGTTTCTGGGTTTTCTGGGTTTCTGGGTTTCTGGTTTTTCTGGGTTTCTGGGTTTTCTGGGTTTCTGGGTTTTCTGGGTTTCTGGTTTTTCTGGGTTTCTGGTTTTTCTGGGTTTCTGGGTTTTCTGGGTTTCTGGGGTTTCTGGGTTTCTGGGGTTTCTGGGTCTAAAAATAGCTGGGTTTCTGGGTTTCTGGGTTTCTGGGTTTCTGGGTTTCTGGGTTTTCTGGGTTTCTGGGTATCTGGGTTTCTGGGTATCTGGGTTTCTGGGTATCTGGGTTTCTGGGTATCTGGGTTTCTGGGTTTTCTGTTTTTTGGGTTTCTGGGCTTCTAGGTTTTTACTACGACTAGAGAACAGAAAACAGAACAGGAAGGTTTGATTTAGCAGCTCAGACTGAAGATCTGGCAGGTTGACAGGATTATAACATGAGGATATAGGAGGCTTAACAACCCATTAGGACCTAGTGGGATACTTAATCAAGACTTTTGAAGTAGAAATTTCGTGCATCTGCCTTGAAAGACTTGACCTTAGCTAGCTAATTAAATTAATGAATCAAGGAAGTTATCATCGTTCAAACCGATAACGCACAAACCACAGACAAAAATTTCGACTTTAAAAATAACTCGAACAATAAGGCAAAGGAACGCAGTCAGCAGCTCACGGCGTACTCGATCAGGCACAACATTTTCTTTGTAATAATTTCTAAACCAAAACGAAAATGCAGCTCGGCAATTTTCAACTCTACCCGGAGACCGACGCAGCCGAATTGTTGTCAACCGAGCCGGATGTCGAGTGTCGAGTCGAGCACACCGGCCGCCTAATCCTGCCGGATCGCCTGCTGCACCGCCTCGCCGCCTGCCAGCCGCCGTTTTTGTTTCGCCTGTCGAACTCCATCGGCTCGGTGCACCTGGGCTATCCGGTGTTTCGCTGCTTCAAGCCCAAACGTTCAGACGGTCGGTTAGTCGGCAATGCGGCCATAGTGCCCGAATGGGCTGTCAGACAGTTGACATCCGCTAACGAGTCGGCCAACAATTGCAAGGTCTCCCTGTCCATCGTGACTCTGCCAACCGGCAGTTTCATTCGGCTGCAGCCGACGCAATCGGAGGAGGTGCTCGGCTGGGCAAATCCGGCGGCTACGTTGAATAAAAAGCTGCGAGATTTTGCCTGCCTATCAGTTGGAAGCGTGTTCAGCATTCTCTACATTGACAAGTGCGTGGCTTTTGTGCGCTGATCATTCGGCTATTGGGGTTCGGCTTCAGCTGGGGGTTAAGTAAGGGTGGAGAAATGGCGCCAAGTTATTGGGGCGGAGAGAAGGCGCCAATTTAAAATGAAATGATGTCGACCAGGTTAACTGTGTAAGGATGTTGAGTTAGGAATAAAAAATGGCGCCAAGTAAAGGGTGTTAGGATGGCGCCAAGTAAAGGGTGTTAGGATGGCGCCAAGTAAAGGGTGTTAGGATGGCGCCAAGTGAAGGGTGTTAGGATGACGCCAAGTAAAGGGTGTTAGGATGGCGCCAAGTAAAGAGTGTTAGGATGGCGCCAAGTAAAGAGTGTTAGGATGGCGCCAAGTAAAGGGTGTTAGGATGGCGCCAAGTGAAGGGTGTTAGGATGGCGCCAAGTAAAGGGTGTTAGGATGGCGCCAAGTAAAGAGTGTTAGGATGGCGCCAAGTAAAGGGTGTTAGGATGGCGCCAAGTGAAGGGTGTTAGGATGGCGCCAATTGAAGGGTGTTAGGATGGCGCCAAGTGAAGGGTGTTAGGATGGCGCCAAGTAAAGGGTGTTAGGATGGCGCCAAGTAAAGAGTGTTAGGATGGCGCCAAGTAAAGGGTGTTAGGATGGCGCCAAGTAAAGGGTGTTAGAATGGCGCCAATTGAAGGGTGTTAGGATGGCGCCAATTGAAGGGTGTTAGGATGGCGCCAAGTGAAGGGTGTTAGGATGGCGCCAAGTAAAGAGTGTTAGGATGGCGCCAAGTAAAGGGTGTTAGGATGGCGCCAAGTGAAGGGTGTTAGAATGGCGCCAAGTGAAGGGTGTTAGGATGGCGCCAAGTAAAGGGTGTTAGGATGGCGCCAAGTGAAGGGTGTTAGGATGGCGCCAATTGAAGGGTCTTAGGATGGCGCCAATTGAAGGGTGTTAGGATGGCGCCAAGTGAAGGGTGTTAGGATGGCGCCAAGTGAAGGGTGTTAGGATGGCGCCAAGTAAAGGGTGTTAGGATGGCGCCAAGTGAAGGGTGTTAGGATGGCGCCAAGTAAAGGGTGTTAGGATGGCGCCAAGTAAAGAGTGTTAGGATGGCGCCAAGTGAAGGGTGTTAGGATGGCGCCAAGTAAAGGGTGTTAGGATGGCGCCAATTGAAGGGTGTTAGGATGGCGCCAAGTGAAGGGTGTTAGGATGGCGCCAAGTAAAGGGTGTTAGGATGGCGCCAAGTAAAGAGTGTTAGGATGGCGCCAAGTAAAGGGTGTTAGGATGGCGCCAAGTAAAGGGTGTTAGGATGGCGCCAATTGAAGGGTGTTAGGATGGCGCCAATTGAAGGGTGTTAGGATGGCGCCAAGTGAAGGGTGTTAGGATGGCGCCAAGTAAAGAGTGTTAGGATGGCGCCAAGTAAAGGGTGTTAGGATGGCGCCAAGTGAAGGGTGTTAGAATGGCGCCAAGTGAAGGGTGTTAGGATGGCGCCAAGTAAAGGGTGTTAGGATGGCGCCAAGTGAAGGGTGTTAGGATGGCGCCAATTGAAGGGTCTTAGGATGGCGCCAATTGAAGGGTGTTAGGATGGCGCCAAGTGAAGGGTGTTAGTGTGGCGCCAAGTGAAGGGTGTTAGGATGGCGCCAAGTAAAGGGTGTTAGGATGGCGCCAAGTAAAGGGTGTTAGGATGGCGCCAAGTAAAGGGTGTTAGAATGGCGCCAAGTAAAGGGTGTTAGGATGGCGCCAAGTAAAGGGTGTTAGAATGGCGCCAAGTGAAGGGTGTTAGAATGGCGCCAAGTGAAGGGTGTTAGAATGGCGCCAATTGAAGGGTCTTAGGATGGCGCCAAGTGAAGGGTGTTAGGATGGCGCCAAGTAAAGGGTGTTAGAATGGCGCCAAGTGAAGGGTGTTAGAATGGCGCCAATTGAAGGGTCTTAGGATGGCGCCAAGTGAAGGGTGTTAGGATGGCGCCAAGTAAAGAGTGTTAGGATGGCGCCAAGTAAAGGGTGTTAGAATGGCGCCAAGTGAAGGGTGTTAGAATGGCGCCAATTGAAGGGTCTTAGGATGGCGCCAAGTGAAGGGTGTTAGGATGGCGCCAAGTAAAGAGTGTTAGGATGGCGCCAAGTAAAGGGTGTTAGAATTGGCGCTAAGTGAAGGGTGTTAGTATGGCGCCAAGTGAAGGGTGTTAGTGTGGCGCAAAGTGAAGGGTGTTAGGATGACGCCAAGTGAAGGGTGTTAGAATGGCGCCAAGTGAAGTGTTAGGATGGCGCCAAGTTAGGATTGTCAGGATGTTACTAAGTTACGGAGAATGGTCAGAATATGATGTAGTACATCAGATTTCTATTCCCATTCTAAGAAAGCGCGCACACCGCAACTCAAATACACTACTTCAGAACATTCAACTTCGCAGTGAAAGCTTTGAAGCCAGCCGACGCCGTGTGCATCATTGACTGCGACATGCAGCTGGAATTCGACTTCAGCACCTCGGCGTCATCGGACGCGCCTACAGTCAAACCAACCGAAGACGATGTCGTACTAAACGACGATCGTCTCGAGCGATGCGGCGTCACCGCCCAGACCAGTCAACCTGGCGATTCATCGACGAGGTGCAGCGACCTGCTTCGAGACGCTCTCGATCGAGCCAGACAATCAGCGGTCGTTGCTGCACAGCGCTGGGGCTCCGGAGTGGAACTGGCCTCTGGTCAGACCGTCTGCAGCGAGCTCGGCGCCAACACCGATGCAACTGTCGAGTCGAAACAATCAGCCGCTGCCGCAGCCGCCGCCGCAAAAGCAGAACTGGACCCGACGCCAAACCTGGCCTACCAATGGGGCAGCCTGAATTTCCTGCGGCCTGGCGGTCGCGTTGATCCCATGAATCATCCCGATCGGGGTGTTGCGCAAGAGTCGCCAAGTGCCGGCAGAGGCGTCCGACTCAAGGACCGCCTGTGACGCAATAATGCCACCCATTAAAACAATTCAAATTAAAGAATTTATTGAAATTTTAAGTTTTTGTTTTATTTATGTCGTTAAAATTAAAAATAAACAAAAAGCGAGGTTTTCAATTTTCAATTTTATGTTTAAACGGTCGAAGTTTTACGAGGAAAAGTCTAATGTTAATATTAGAATGAAAGAGATATTCGTGTTGGGTTCGTTAATTTGAATTTAATTTAATTTAGGTCCAATTTAGGTCTCCAATTTGAATGTTTACTGTGTAACTTTTAAATTATACAAAAAAAGTATGTTTAATTAAGCAAATCAATACTGCAACTATGAATAAGTTTAGTTAAGGTCGTTCCGTAAACTTCTTGATTAAAAATGATAAATCTAAATAATTAATCAAAGTTGTATAATTAATTTTAAATTACAAGATATCTTTGCAACCATTAAGCTATTATTGAATAACCGTTAGATTATACCTTTCACCGAATTTCACTTTAAGCCATGATGATAGGTAAGTAAAAAATTCTGTTTACCTTCGTTAATAGCCAGTCCGTTGATGTTATTGTCCAAAAAAGCTAATGTAACTTCGTTAGCCTAAACGGCGTTAACTTTCAATTAAATTAACGGCTTTTAATCGTTGAAAAGTTTTTTTTCTATTTTTTTTACCGCGATTTTCCCCTACCCGAATTTTCTTCTTCATCGAGACAGCTCCTTTCTTGTATTATCTGTCAATATTCATTGATTGATTCAAATATACTTGCTTGACTACTTATGACTACAGTAGTGCCTGAAGCTGCTCAACCAATATGAATGAAACTAGCAGAACAAGCCAAGCAGATTGAATGAAAACTAACGGATCTGATTAACTTTAACGGACTACCCCACACTAACTTTTAGTCGTTAAAAAGTCAAACAAGAAAGAAATCAATAAAGACAAAATCAAAGCAGAAAGCAGATCAGATTTAAATCAAAATGTCAATAGAAACTAAGAGATCGATATTTGTCTCCAAGTCAGCATTCGATCCTTTTCTTCTTCTTCTTCTAAAAGGAAGATTTTGATTTGGCAAAAATGTATATCGTGCGAGGCGAACGGGCAATTCAATTGTCAGAAGCGCAGCTTAACTCAATGTCATCACTAAAATGAACAACTATAAAACTTGACTGACTGGATATTAGTCAAGCTAAAATATTATAGCGACTCGAAATGAAGAGAAATTAATGGCTTAAACAGGCAGGCTAGAAAAATGAAATCAATAATATAAAACTGACGTGACGAAAGTTCACCGTTCACAAGAAAAGCGGAACGTTGCAAAGTTTTATAGTAACAGTTTTAATTGGAAATTTTTTCCCGGCTCTTAGTTCACTTTTCATTTCCTTCATCGTTTTCCTCTGATTCCACTTGTTGCCACTTTTGCTTCTGCTGCTTCGTTGGTGTCTGCTTGCTAGCATTGGGATTTTTCTTGCCATCCTGAGCCTGATCCTCGCCCATCGCGTACTTTCTCAATATGGCCCAAACTTTCTTTTTGTACTCTTCTTGGCACTCTTGAATCTCCTTGCGCATCCGCTCGGAGTTCATGTTGATGCCGAGGCATTGACCGTGCAGGAACGGATTGAAATAGCATTCTGGGAACTTTGGCCGCTCAGGCATGCAGCAGGGATCTAGAACGGCTCCGCAGTTGGGCGTGCAGTAGGGCCGGCAGCAGCCTGGATTGTTGTAGCTCATGCTTGATATCGGCTTCGGTTTTCTTTTCACGGGCGCATAAATCGTGACGTAAAATAAATGACCTTTTTGTCAAATGAAGAGATTAACGGTGAACTGATGCTTTAAACTCGTTATTGATGCGCTCTGAAGCTTATCAGCTTAAACTTAAGATAAATTGTCTATGGCAAAAACTGTTTTTCTTATCGGTATACGCAAAGGAAAAATCCAATCAGTTAAAAATCAGGAAAAATTATAAATCAGTAAGTATTTTTGCTGATTTTGTTGGCTTTCGGCTGTCGTTTTACCGACGCGGTCGTGTAAAAAGCAGACGTGGAGTATTTTTACCATGATAAATGGTAAATAATGATATACCATGACAATTATAGCTCGTAAAATCAACAAGCAACGCACAAACGCTTTTTAAGCCAAAATGGTCAGAAATTCATTCGTGGGAAAAATCTCATTTCGAAAACTTAGAAAAAATGTACATTATTCGATTCTCAAAATCAAACTGCGTGTCACAGCTCGTCGTAAGCAAGGATGACTATTGCATCGTGTCGCCTATAGGATCGCTTAGCCTTAATAAGCAAAAGCCACGTATCAATTTGTTTGAATCAGCTAAAGAGTTCATAGAATTCGGCACTAACTCGAAACGCAGAAAATCGTACAAGGCCGGACCTCAAGGACTTCTACGTAGCTGTCCTTGGTCGCTAATACATATTTTCAAGATATAACATTATTTGAGCGTGCGCGTAGCGTAGCAACCATCTTTCACCCAGATTTTTAGTTCGCTTAAACTGACTTGTGACTTGTACCTACTTAATGAGTAATGAATAACGAGTATTGAGTCTTATTGACATGACAGTCTTACTCATAGTCATAGGTATAGTCATTCTAATCTTCTGTCATTAAATTATAATTTCATACAATAAAAGCAGAAATTTTAGCATGTTTTCCCCCTAATTTTAGCATTACAAGTAGGGGCCTATAGTCTATAGGCCTACTGTGCATGTAAAGGCTTTATTGGCGAATGCTTTATTATTAGGCTTAGCCACTTAACCAACCAGAACTGATTATATAGGCCTAGTAGTATGCATATAGGCGATGAAAATATCCAGCTAATGCAAAGTTCGATTAGTTTAAAATCTCTATCAACTCTACCAAATAAGTCAATGCAATGATGTATGCCAAGTCAGTCAGTGCAAGCATTGAAAATGTGCATGCTTATTTCGCCACACTTAGAGACATGGCAGCTGTGTCTATAATGCAAGAGCTTATAGGTATGGCGGCTGTGTCTCTAATGTTGACTAGGACTACACTTATAGACACGGCCGCCGTGTCTATAATGTAAAAGCTTATAGGCATGGCGGCCGTGTTTCTAATGTTGACTAGGACCATACTTAAAGACACCGTGTCTGTAATATTGAAGCTTATAGACAGGGTAGCTGTGTGACAGTGTCCCTAAAATAGAAAGCTCCCACACTGGAGACACGGTGGCCATGTCAATGGGAGCCTTCACACTTACAGCAGCAGTGTCTATAAGTACTCCATATTTATTTTGAATGTTTTATGGAAAAAAGTTATTATAAAATAGTATTAATATTACCATGGCTCAATGGAATATCTATAGACACTAATAAATTAATAGTTTTCTTTTATTCAACACTAATGCCATGCTTAGATCTAGGATTTTTTCCAGTAATACAATGCAATTTCATAATTGTTGTATATCCCTATTATAATTGTATTAGGAAATAGTTTCAACTTTAAAGGATTACTACTGGATTAGCCATCATTGCATTGCCATTAGGATGTATTTTTTATGTCTCTAATTTTTTTAAATTATTGCAAAACTTAAAAAAACCTGGATATAATTCTAGATACATTTTAGGTTGTGATTCAGAGTCAACATGCTATATGCCTATAGCATCCCTATTGCACAAAAAACCTTAGAATTAGGGCATTCTTTTGGTTTAGGGGACCTGTGGATACTCATAGTTTCGGTTTAGGGGACCAACATTTGAAAGGCCCCAAAACGTAAGAAGGCAATTTTCAAATCCTTGGCATGCATGAAAGTAATTATAACAACAATTATTTATTGCAGAGCAGCATCAGTGACAACAAGAACTCAAAAAATCACAAGGATGGTCATTATAATATTGTTTTGGTTTAGGGGACCTACAATTGAAAATTTGCACTGAAGGTCCCCTAACCACATTTCGGTTTAGGGGACCTTTAGTATAACTTCTCCATTGCCGGTCCCCTAAACCAAAACAATATTATAATATCTGTCTTCCTTTTTAGACCTCATTTTCACTGCCGCTGTTCTGAAATAAATAGTGGCTTTTACATTTACTTGCATGCTTAGGAGTGAATAATTGCATAGCTACTGGTGTCACAAGGTTTTTTGTTGGTCCCCTAAACCGAAACTACAAAATTTCAAAGGTCCCCCAAAGATTTTTAGTATCACTCTGGTCTGCTAAACTGAAAGAATGCCATATAGCAAAATTTACTAGGAACTAGAAACTATTCATATAATTTGTGTGACATTATTTTCTAAATTAGGCCAAATGCTTAATGCTTTAATTATAGGTATATTACTAATCCTAAATCAGTATATCCATAATATAAAAGTATATCTATTGTACTTATAATTGTCCCTAATAAACTTAATGGTTTATAGAAAATATATTTAAATTAATATGGTTATGCTAGTCTAATTTGACAATATTTTGTTTTATAGTACCTATACTTTTAACAAAGCCAACCCCTTCTACAAGCATATTTCATTAAAAAGAATAAAGAAATATATTTTTATAGAAAGGCTATAATGTTTTTGCATTTATAAGACTAAAAATATAAATTTTGCATATATATAGGTATATATAAGTTAGAGGTTTCTTTTATTTTGACTATTAAATCAGCACTAGATTCCTCAAAAGAACCAATTAATTTTAAAAATCATTTCCAATAATTGGGCATCTCTTTCTACTAGGAACCTAGTAGAAAGAGAAAGTCTAGGGGGGGGGGGGGGGTAGTTGATTAGTAGCTAAGTGCTCTCCTAGGGGACATTGTGCTTGATGTTTCCTAGCAATGGTAGCTTTATTGGGAACTTAAAATCACAGTAAAATTCAAATACTTTTGATAATTAGTTTCTTTTGCAACAATCTCAGCAAATGTCTTCAGTATTATTGCTAGTAGGCTGCCACTAGAGAGAGTATAATTATTTTAACTGAAGATTCTATTTCTTTTCTTTCAATGAATCCCTTATTGACCAGAGACTACTGTGCTGCCAGATGTCTTCTTCAACATTGTTCTAAAAGTTAAATCTTCAGGAGGGCTATAGGCACTTTGATGCTTAAAGTGCCATTGTCCCACAACCAGTGTCCAGTGATTAAGCATGACTGTCCATTGCACTGACTCCTGGAGCGCATTCAATCACACTAAATATGGTATGCAGGCATAGACACAAACACAAGCTAGCATTCAGTCACGCACTCACATAGGGTGTACAAGCGGCGGTTCCAGGAATGTACACTCTCTATGCCTTGGGGGGTTGCCCTCATGGGCGTAAATTGCGCAACTGGCCCATAGCCCAACCAATTCGTGCACAAGGCCCGAAATTAATGTGACCCTGCACACGAACGCAGGGTCGAACCTGGACCAGTAGCACATAAGGCAGACGCGCTAGACTGCATAGCCACTCGCTCCCTCCAACATTGGGTACCAGACCGCCAAGGTAGGTGAACTGCTGGCAGCGTGCGAGCATGGTCTTCTGCCCATCTGGGCTGCGAAATGTCAGCTTGGCTGAAATGTGAGCACCTCGGTCTTCAGCATGTTGATTAGTTCAACGGTTGATTCCACAGGAACTTCTCAGACAGGAGGGCGAGGTCGTCGGCGTTGCCCAGCACGCTAAGACATTTCTCGGCGTGACGTTAACCAATATGTCGGCGAAGCAGGAAACCATCGCGTTCCGGAGCACCCAGTCCAGCAGCAGCATGGAAAGAAACGGCGCTAACGTGTGTCCCTGTAGAACTCCTGACGAGGTCTCGAACAGGTCAGACAGGCCGTCCGCCATTACCACAGCAGCGCGAGTTTGGTTGTACAGCGACATGATGGCGTCAATGAGCTGCTGAGGCACCCGATAGGCTCGGAGGACGAGTGGAAGCGCGGCTCTCGTCACCCAGTCAAACCTCCTCAATGACACGGCGGAGTGCGAGGATCTGGGTCACTGTACCGCGCTGGCATACATGCCCAACCTTTGGAATCACCCAACCGTTTCTAATAGTTTACACGCACGGTAAAGTCGCTATTGGACAGAATGGCTATCGCATTACAGCCATGAACCAATTGCGATTAATTGTGTGTGTAACTATTGAAAACGGCTGGGTGATTCTCACGGTTGCGCCCATACATGCGTTCTGGGGCCGAAATCCATTCTGCTCGTACCGCAAGTACGGGTCCAGCACTGACTTCAGTCGATCGAGAAGCAGTCTAGCGAGCAGCAGCAGCACAGGCGCCTTTACAATGTCGGTGAAGAAGTCGCGCATTTTATTCCTGCGCTTCTCAGGGGTGTCGCCGGCCAGGTTCAGCGCCACATGCTTTTTTCGCTCCGTCAGAGTCTTGACGGCGATCCACACCGCGCGGCTCCTCACGTCGGGGCCAGCGCCTGTAATGGAGTGGACGGCAGCATCGACGGGCAGCTTGTTGGCGTTCGTCCAGAAGACTTGCAAACGTCTCCTCGGCGTCGCGGGTTGGCCGTTGAAAACAGCTGGACGCAGCGAGCGCGCAGGCGCAGGTCGACCCGCATCAAGCGATGTACGAGGGGTGTTCCATAAGTCCTTTCCCTTTCCAGTGTAGCTCAGGCTATGATGCTCAGATTTTAATGCGGTTTTCAATTATTTTTAGACAATTATTCTGCACAGCTTGTGCAAGCAAAATTTTTCAAGCAAATCAATCTGCTTTCGCTAAATTTAGTTTCTGGCCATAGACACCTGCTACTAGAGTTACAGACTGATTCATTGAAGGTAGAAACAGATTTTCGCCACACAATTTGGACTCAGCCCGAGGCCCTAAGAACAAAAAAATATTCCAAGCAACCTTCAGTATCAAAAGCACAAATAATTCTTTGTTTAGACCAGCCATTCCCAATTAAGTTTGTCTCTATTCGAGGACCAAGCTCTTTGGTGAACGCCGCCACAGGTCGCCCTGAGCGTGGTTGATCGGTCAATTGCTCGTGGCCCGACTCAAAGCGCTCAATCCAGTTGCGAACTGTTCGAATGCTGACAGCTTTATCTTGATGCGCCGTCACAAGCGCTTCATGGATCTTGGCTGCTGGTTGACTGCTTTTCCAAAGCGCAAAGATCACTGCTCGCTGCGACTCAGCACTATGGACATCCATGCTCAGGGTGAACCTCGAATAGAGACAAACTTAATTGGGAATGGCTGGTCTAAACAAAGAATTATTTGTGCTTTTGATACTGAAGGTTGCTTGGAATATTTTTTTGTTCTTAGGGCCTCGGGCTGAGTCCAAATTGTGTGGCGAAAATCTGTTTCTACCTTCAATGAATCAGTCTGTAACTCTAGTAGCAGGTGTCTATGGCCAGAAACTAAATTTAGCGAAAGCAGATTGATTTGCTTGAAAAATTTTGCTTGCACAAGCTGTGCAGAATAATTGTCTGAAAATAATTGAAAACTGCATTAAAATCTGAGCATCATAGCCTGAGCTACACTGGAAAGGGAAAGGACTTATGGAACACCCCTCGTATATTGGAGACTCTATCCGGCACCAAGATCTTCTGATTGCAAGCCTGGCTGGGTTGTGATAGAGACCTCTTGGAGCATGACGAGGTCCAGTTGTAGATCGTGGGCCAACTGGACAAGAGCAGTCCCGAGCGACCACCTGGTGGGTACAGCCAGGGCTCGATGGTATTGGGCCTCATGGTCACAGGCGCCACTTGTCGGACGGCTGGAGCTTGGGGCAACTGGCGTCTGGCAGCACCACGGAGTCGCCCTCGTTGGTTGCACTCACACCGGCGTTCTTTGCGGCGTTTCGCACTGCGCTGTCCCCTGCGTATCCCTTATTTGGGATTCCTAGATCCAAAAATCTTGGGAACATGCCTGAACGGCTACTAGCCAAAATACAGACAAGCCAATAGGATTTCCTGTCCTATCCAAATTCATATTTTTTGCCACGATCCTGTGTATCCTTAGGATCCCAAATTTTTCGGATTATTATTTACATCAAGTGACAGGCTTACCGTAGCTTATGCAAACCCAATTGATCAGTAAATATAGTTTGTCATGGACATATTTAATAGTGCTTAATACCCATATTAAAATTTTCAACATAATGGCATTTCAGAAGGTAAAGAAATAATAAAATCCTTGTGTATTAGAAAGTGCAATAAAGCAATAATTGCAGGCGTTGGGATTAAGGATTTTTCAAGATAACAAGCATTCTTAAACACCAATAGATTTTAATAGTTTCTTTCTAAATTTTCCTTTATTACTACTTTTGAGTATGCAGTATGGCATAGCAATATTAAATAAGTAAATTGACACAAATTGGGTTAAATTACAGCGCCAATGAAGGTGCTGTGGCAGGACTTGCTCAGCTATTTAGCGGTCTGGTTTGTCTGGCTCTATGGAGCTATCGAAGTTCCTAGGCTAGTGATGCTTCCTCGTCTGGCTGAATTTAGTGCAACTGCACTGATCTGGTACGCGTTCGTGCTTATCACCACACTTGTCTGCTTCCTAATGGCTGGTCGTTCTAATCCCGGATACGTGACTAGCGACGAGGATGTGAAGAATTATGTGGCCAGATTTTTAGTTCGCGATCGACCCGGAATGGAATTCTGTCCCAAGTGTAACCGGGAGCGGCCAGTAAGGGCGCATCATTGCTCCAGGTCTGTCTGCCTGTTGTAATGCCGGTTGTAAATTGTAATTGAGGACTGGGAGTGACATTCTGATTAGTGAAATTGTAACTGGGGACTGGGAGTGACATTCTGATTAGTGAAATTGTAACTGGGGACTGGGAGTGACATTCTGATTAGTGAAAATGTAACTGGGGACTGGGAGTGACATTCTGATTAGTGAAATTGTAACTGGGGACTGGGAGTGACATTCTGATTAGTGAAATTGTAACTGGGGACTGGTAGTGACATTCTGATTAGTGAAATTGTAACTGGGGACTGGGAGTGACATTCTGATTAGTGAAATTGTAACTGGGGACGGAGTGACATTCTGATTAGTGAAATTGTAACTGGGGACGGAGTGACATTCTGATTAGTGAAATTGTAACTGGGGACTGGTAGTGACATTCTGATTAGTGAAATTGTAACTGGGGACTGGGAGTGACATTCTGATTAGTGAAATTGTAATTTGGGACTAGGAGTGACATTCTGATTAGTGAAATTGTAACTGGGGACTGGGAGTGACATTCTGATTAGTAAAATTGTAGCTGGTGACTTTGGAGTGACATTCCAGCGAGTGAATTTGCAGTGACATTCTGGTGAGTGAAATTGTAGCTGGTGACTTTGGAGGCACATTCTGGTGAATGAAATTGTAGCTGGTGACTTTGGAGTGACATTCTGGTGAGTGAAATTGTAGCTGGTGACTTTGGAGTGACATTCTGGTGAATGAAATTGTAGCTGGTGACTTTGGAGTGACATTCTGGTGAGTGAAATTGTAGCTGGTGACTTTGGAGCGACATTCTGGTGAGTGAAATTGTAGCTGGTGACTTAAGAGTGACATTCTGATTAGTGAAATTGTAGCTGGTGACTTTGGAGTGACATTCTGGTGAGTGAAATTGTAGCTGGTGACTTTGGAGCGACATTCTGGTGAGTGAAATTGTAGCTGGTGACTTAAGAGTGACATTCTGATTAGTGAAATTGTAGCTGGTGACTTTGGAGTGACAATCTGGTGAGTAAAATTGAGACAGAAAAATTGAAATAAGCATAGATACCAGAGAAAATAACAATATGGCGGTAATAACACCCCCACCCCAATATCTGTGGCCAGATGCAACCGATGCGTACTAGAAATGGATCATCACTGTCCATTTGTGCTCAACTGTATTGGCGAGCACAATAGGTGGCGCTTCATCCTGTTGCTATTCTACGCTTTACTGCTCTGCTCCACCGCCCAGTACCATTTGTGGCGCGATCTACTTGGCTATTATCCCAATCCCGGCTGCTCGGCCAATGACGTCATCATCGACAAGTCTTCATCATCGGCATCGTTGCCAGCTGATTCTTGTCCCCAGCATCGAGTTGCTCGCCTAATTAGCGCCATAGTGATCTGCCTAGCAACGCTGATTGGTCTGGCGATGCTGCTCACCGTACAGAGCATCGGCATCCGGGAGGCCAGAACCACGTTGGAACTGTTAGAGATGGTTAAACAGCGTCAGATGCCTCTGCCGGAAGCTCGTCGTCAGACGCTATTTGAATCGGCGTCCCGCGTGTTCGGGTACGATTCTCCCTGGCTGTGGCTGCTGCCCTGTCGGCGACGCAAGGATCGGCTTATTAACGACGAGATTGTCAAGCTGAGTCGGATTAACGTGTGATGTTGTCCTTCATGATCCGATTGATTATTGTGGCGCTTTTTCACGATCTGATTGTTCTCTAAGGTTAACAATGTATTTTGCTTGTGTTTTAGAGTAGATGTGGCATTCTAATTATTGTGGGAATGACATAATTAGAGTAGGAGTGACATTCTAATTAGAATGGGAGTGACATAATTAGAGTAGGAGTGACATTCTAATTAGAATGGGAGTGACATAATTAGAGTAGGAGTGACATTCTAATTAGAATGGGAGTGACATAATTAGAGTAGGAGTGACATTCTAATTAGAATGGGAGTGACATAATTAGAGTAGGAGTGACATTCTAATTAGAATCGGAGTGACATAATTAGAGTAGGAGTGACATTCTAATTAGCATATTTTAATTAATTATAATTGTGGGAGTGACATTATAGAGTGGAGTGACACTATAATTAGAGTAGGTGTGAAATTCTAATGAGATTATTCTAATTATTTCTAATTGTGCGAGTGACATTATAATGAGAGTGGGAGTGACATTATAATTCAAAGAGGAATGAAATTATAATTAGTGGGAGTGATATTATAATTAAAGTTGGAGTGACATTGAAATTGTGATAGGAGTGGAGTGTTTAACAATGTCTCGCGCCTGTTTTCTGTCTCAATATGTATTGTAGTTTAGGTTTTAGTTTTTCTGAAATTTTTGTGAAGACAATTTTTCTAACACTCGTAGAAACTTTCTATTGAATAGCTATCTAAATATCCACGAAGCTGTACTTGTTAGTAATAAATACCGTTTTTTAGTTTTATCTCTTTATTGCAGCTTATTCTGTGTTTTGACTCTGCCTAATTTTCTATGCGCTTCCGTCTGATTCCTAAAAGGCATATATAGCTACTTTGCTGTGGCGTATACACTGTCTTAAATTAAATAATACCCGTTTAGTAGCATTAATACTTTGCTTAATGCTTTCTTTTTGCAATGACTTGTGCCTTTTATTTGTTATGTTATGCCATTGGCAAATCAATCATAAGCTCGTATTTATTTACGGATTTTACGTACTTTTAATATATACTAGCAAAGTAACTAACCCATAAGATACTTTGCGTTAAGTAGTTGATGATACCGCTTTAAACGAACCTAAACAACCAGAGAATCGCCCTAAAGCCACTCAAAAAATTTTCCTAAATCTCGATAAGAATCGCCCTAACCCTCCTTCCAAGAATCGCCCATTAACCCGCTTAAGAATCGCCCGAGAACCACTCTAAAATCGCCCTAAATTCCTCAAGAGTCTCCCCTAAAATTCTTAAAAAATCTCCCATAAACTCTCTTTAGAATCGCCCTTAAATTCGCTCAAGAATCGCCCTTAAACTCCCTAAAGAATCTCTCCTAAACTCCCTAAAGAATCGCCCCAAAGCTCCCTGAAAAATTACCCCTCAACCTTGATTGGAACGACCGCTAAACGAATTTAGACATACATTACCCTTAACTGCTATTCTATCATCAAACTTTGTTTGCTTAAATGTCGCAATGCATTTCTGATTTTGTAAGCCCAGCTAGTTGCGTATGTCTATGTAGCTGCTTTTATTCCTCAGGCTGGCCTTGAAAATTAGTAATCTTTTGTGTACTGTTTGTAAAAGTGATTTTTAGAAAAAAAATTGCAGGTTTGATTTTTTTAAATTTTTAATTTGATGATTATTGACAGCTTAACACTCAGCCAGTCTATTTAACCATAATGCTAGCATATCTATGTGTATAAGAAGCAAATGTTTATATCCACTTGATTCTCTGCTTATATTATTTTCACAATTGCGCTACAATGTTTGCTTCTTTTTTTAATGATCTTTTTTCAAGTTTCGTGTTTCTCTATCTGCTTTCGCAATCATAATAAACTGATGATTAATCGATTGCTAATCCTATAAATTTGTAACTAACAGCCTACATGGGATTGCGTAATTATCTTGAATCAATTAATCAGATAACTAATAATTTGGATTGCTAATCTATCTAGTAATAATTAACGACCAAATGTACAGCTGCTCAGTCCTGACGGGCTGGAGGGGCCGCAACACCCACACCAAACATTTTCCCAGCTCAAACTGGTATCCGATCTCAGCTGGGTTGGACTGAAGCAATGCGGGATTAAGTGTCGTCATGCTCAAAGGCACAAGTTGTCTCCTAGAGCCGGGACTCGAACCTACGACCTTCCGGTCATAAGGCAGACGCCCTAGCCACTATAGAATGGATTGCTAATATACATCTCTTAGTTTATATATTGAGTAAAATTTAATTTTACTCAAGGAAAACTGCACATGGACACTAGAATAATTTCTACAGAACACAATATTCACTTATGCGCTAATTAGGCAATTCATTTAAACAAATTAACGTAACTATTTTTCCCGCCGAGTTAGCTCTAATTGACAGCCCAAGGGATAAAAGTGCTGATGGGCGCTCCGATAAATCAAGATATTGCTTTGTAGCTGAGCCTAACACCTGGCCTAATTCTATTAGCCACCTGTGCCTGCGGCCGTGAGTTAATTATTGATGAAACTCAATCACTACGTCCTTCCGCTTCTTTCAGCTTCTTTTTCTTTCATTGGATTTTGTATTATTGAAAAAATCGCTCTTTTTTTAGGGGGGTTTTTGCTAGCGAGAAATTTGTTTTAAATCTGGGATTCTACATGATTAAATCGCTGATTTAATCGAAATAATTTTTCCGCTTGAAGCGTCACCTCAGAGCGCGCAGTCACAATTGAAAATGCAATCATCGTAGCTAAAGGTGCTAATCTCGCTTCGTTTCCTTATTTAGATCAAAGGCAAAATTTCATTACACTTGATTGTGAGTCCAACCCAGAATCTCCCTTCACCCATCCTCCTGCATCTCCCTCCACCCATCCTCCTGCATCTCCCTCCACCCATTCTGCATCTCCCTTCACCCATTCTGCATCTCCCTTCACCCATTCTGCATCTCCCTTCACACATTCTGCATCTCCCTTCACACATTCTGCATCTCCCTTCACCCATCCTCCTGCATCTCCCTTCACCCATCCTCCTGCATCTCCCTTCACCCATCCTCCTGCATCTCCCTTCACACATTCTGCATCTCCCTTCACCCATCCTCCTGCATCTCCCTTCACCCATCCTCCTGCATCTCCCTTCACACATTCTGCATCTCCCTTCACCCATCCTCCTGCATCTCCCTTCACACATTCTGCATCTCCCTTCACCCATCCTCCTGCATCTCCCTTCACCCATCCTCCTGCATCTCCCTTCACACATTCTGCATCTCCCTTCACCCATCCTCCTGCATCTCCCTTCACCCATCCTCCTGTATCTCCCTTCACCCATCCTCCTGCATCTCCCTTCACCCATCCTCCTGCATCTCCCTCCACCCATTCTGCATCTCCCTTCACCCATTCCGCATCTCCCTTCACCCATTCTGCATCTCCCTTCACCCATTCTGCATCTCCCTTCACCCATCCTCCTGCATCTCCCTTCACCCATCCTCCTGCATCTCCCTTCACCCATCCTCCTGCATCTCCCTTCACCCATCCTCCTGCATCTCCCTTCACCCATCCTCCTGCATCTCCCTTCACCCATCCTCCTGCATCTCCCTTCACCCATCCTCCTGCATCTCCCTTCACCCATCCTCCTGCATCTCCCTTCACCCATCCTACTGCATCTCCCTTCAACCATTCTGCAAAAATCCCTCTCCCTATAAGTGGTTTACAATTTTCCACTCGGAAATTAATCAATCGTAGCAACGCACTGCAATCGGTGCACTTTTACATTTTAAAACGAAGTAGAGAATGGCGCTATTTTTTTCATATGTTTAGCAATGAAAAACGATGCGACGTGTAAAAAATGGCTTCATTGGAGAGGAAACCTTTGACAAGCAGAATAATTTTTTTTCAGTTTCTATTTCTCCATGCTTTTGAGGATGAATCTAGATGGGGCGGTCGTGTCGAAAGGGTGATGGTGCCACTGTGGCACGTTTTTTGGGCTACGCCCGAATGCAATACTTTTATTTAAAAAGTTAATGCGAAAAACTAAACATTTATGAAGGACAAAAAATTAGACTTTTAAGTACGGACCGATTGAGAGAAAAAAATACAGATGAAATTAATCTACATAAGCAGACATATTAAGACTCTTCTCCAGACAAACATTTAACGAAGAAAAGTGTGGTCTGTGATGGGGCTGCACATTAAGGGTGTCGCGGGAGGTGGGGTCTGAGAGGGAGGCTGCACATTGAGGGTGTCGCGGAAGGTGGGGTCTGAGAGGGAGGCTCCACATTGAGGGTGTCGCAGAAGTTGGTCTGTGAGGGGCTGCACATTGTCGCGGGAGGTGGGGTCATTGAGGGAGCTGCACATTGAGAGTATCGCGGAAGGTGGGGTCTGAGAGTGAGGCTGCACACTGAGGGTGTCGCAGAAGTTGGTCTGTGAGGGGCTGCACATTGTCGCGGGAGGTGGGGTCATTGAGGGAGCTGCCCATTGAGAGTGTCGCGGAAGGTGGGGTCTGAGAGTGAGGCTGCACATTGAGGGTGTCGCAGAAGGTGGGGTCTGTGAGGGAGCTCCACAGAGGGTGTCAAATTCTGTAAGTTAAAACAAGTGACTTGTGACTGCATGCTGAGCTGAGACATTTCACGTTGGTTAAGATGTTTAAACAAATCCGTAAATTCAAGCATCGGCCAAGCTCTCAAAAGTGTCCTGCGCCATCAGCAGCGGCCGCTGACCAGTCGGCTCCCTCGGCGCTCCCTCACGCAGGCTGTATCCCTCGGCTGTGTGCCCAGTCGAGTCGCCGCCATCTTCGCCGCACTTTCGCCATCGCCGCCTGAGCCGATTTAAAATTCTAGCCCGCAGGCAGCAGCCGGTGACGGCGCCGATGATGCAGAAGGCCGCTGGCAGAGTCAGCAGCATCACGGACGGATGAATTGGCAGCGCCGCGAAACGACGAGGCAACATTACCATGGCGACAGTCAGCAAGATAAGCAACGCCGTCAGGCATACCCAGATGTACCGGCTGGCTATGGACAGCTCTTGACGGTCTGTGTCGGTCAGCTGGAGCCGCTTGTCAGGTCGGAGCGGTTTGCATCGAGCCAGACGGCTCAGGGTGGAGTACAGGCGCCTGACTGACTGTCGGAAACCAGCCGGCCTGCTGCTGGGTGACTGGCGGAGAGGGGCGGATTCTTTCTGGGAGTGTGTGTTTCAGGGGCGGATTCGTTCTGAGAATGTGTGTCAGGGGGCGGATTCTTTCTGGGAGTGTGTGTCAGGGGGCGGATTCTTTCTGGGAGTGTGTGGTAGAGGCGGATCCTTTATGATAGTGTGTTTTAGGGTGCGAATCCTTTCTGATAGTGTGTAACAGGGGGCGGATCCACGGGCCGAGTGGCTCGGCGGTCTAGCGCGTCTGCCTTGTGTGCCACTGGTCCAGGTTCGACCCCGCGTTGTAGGTTGGCTATTTTCCCTAGCGCGGTTTCGTGTGAAGGGTAACATTAATTTGGGGCCTTGTGCACGAATTGGTTGCGCTATGGGCCAGTTGTGAAATTTACCCTTACGCTTATGAGGGCAACCACCCAAGGCATTGAGAGTGTACATTTCTGGAACCGCCGCTTGTACACCCCTATGTGAGTGCGTGACTGGGTGCCGGCCTGTGTGTGTGTGTCTATGCCTGCATACCGTATTTAGTGTGTCTGAACGCGCTTCAGGAGTCAGGCATGGACAGACATGCCCCGTCGCTGGTTGTGGGACGATGTAGCCTCAAGAGTCAGAGTGCCTACAGCCCTCCTGCAGATATATAGCTTTAGCTTTTAGCAGGGGTGGATCCTTTTTGGGAGTGTGTGTCAGGGGGCGGATTCTTTCTGGGAGTGTGTGTCAGGGGGCGGATTCTTTCTGGGAGTGTGTGTCAGGGGGCGGATCCTTTTTGGGAGTGTTGAAGTGTGTGTCAGGCGCGGATCCTTTCTGGGAGTGTGTTTCAGGGGGCAGATCCTTTCTGGGAATGTGTCAGGGAGCGGATCCTTTCTGAGAGTGTGTCAGGGGGCGGATTCTTTCTGGGAGTGTGTCAGGGGGCGGATTCTTTCTGGGAGTGTGTCAGGGGGCGGATTCTTTCTGGAAGTGTGTCAGGGGGCGGATTCTTTCTGGGAGTGTGTCAGGGGGCGGATTCTTTCTGGGAGTGTGTCAGAGGCGGATTCTTTCTGGGAGAGTGTCAGGGGCGGATCTTTTCTGGGAGTGTGTGTCAGGGGGGCGGATTCTTTCTGGGAGTCTGTGTCAGGGGCGGATTCTTTCTAGGAGTGTGTGTCAGGGGTGGATTCTTTCTGGGAGTGTGTCAGGGGGCGGATTCTTTCTGGGAGTGTGTCAGAGGCGGATTCTTTCTAGGAGTGTGTGTCAGAGGTGGATCCTGAGAGGGGTGTATTCAGTGGTGTGTTTGTATGATTATCCGCATGCTGTACACAAATACTCTGGAATGAAAATCTCTGATAGACAGTTTCTGGCGTAATTTTCACATACGAGTACCTGCTGCTCAGGCATCAATTTAGCTTCGCTCCCAGTTCCAACAGCGGAATCTTCATCTTGACGACGATGATTGTCAACTAGGTTGTCCTGAATGTCGGTCATTTCTGTCGCCATGGTAGCAGCGGATTTTTTATTTGAAAAGAAAAGAAGCTTGCAGTCTGGCGCGCTCACATATATAGGATTGTTGCCCCTAGATCAATTTCTAAGCACGCTTTGCGCCTTTGGCTACATATGAGCCGCTTCTCCGGCGTATCCCCTTGTAGCCACGCAGCCGACTCCCCCAGCAACCCCATCATCATCCATGCTCTCCTATTTTCGTTCTCAAACCCCCCCCAAGCCACCCCCGCCTACCTCCGCCAATGCATCGAGCCCGCGGGCATCGCATCGGGAGATGAAATCAAGAGTAGTAAGGACTCAAAGCTTGCCGCTCTTAGTCGTGTATTTTTCCTCCCAATCTATTAGCAGTCATATAGCTGCTGGCTGTGACATACCCCCAGTTCAGTTTTCTTGTCCCAGATTCTCCCCGCCTATGCCTAGTAACCAATCTGTGGCATTCAGCTTGGGCTAATTATTATTTCCGACTGTGCTGACTAGATGAGAAAAGAGTCAGAAGCTTTGTCTGATTCTAAAATAACGTATAGCTAGATATCGCTACAGGTGTCGGTGATTTTTGATAGGTTCAGTGTGGATAGCTTGCAGAGAGGGGGCTGCGCCAGAGTTAGTTGGGGCAAAAAAAGGCTGAGGGAGCACAAGGAAGAATAGAAAAGGGAGATAGAATTACTAGGGAGAGAGAAAAGATGGGAGGAGGAGAGGAGGAGATAATTGTAAAACGCGAGAAATATACCATCAAGTTTTCCCAGAAAGAAGCCCCCGAAGGGTTTCTGAAAATAATGATTAAAATTGATAAAAAGCAGACATTAACAAGGCATTGAAGCTCTGCAGCACCCGCGCCAGCATCCTTACTTAGCTGGATGGTGAAGTCCGTTGTGTGCGCGCATGTTTTTATCCGTCAAAGTTGCTGCTCCGGATGACTGCTTCTTTTAGTCCGGGTGTCACGCTTTGCCACGCGCCAGAATCTCTTCTTCCTCATCTTGCGCGTCTTCCGGAAGAGCTGCTGTGCGCGGACTCAAAGCTGAGTCTTCTCTTCGTGTGCCTGTCAGTCAGCCATGGAGCGCGGAACCCTTGCATCTGGTGTGGAAAGCCCTCCTTGCTGCTAATAGTTTTTCTAGGATTTTGAATAAATTATTTTTCTAATTTCGGGTTAGTGAATTTTTTGGTTTGTTAAATTGGTGAGTTTTTTAGTTTCAGCTTTATCTAGCGACAGGTTCAGTTTAGCGTGTAGATTTTAGTTTGTAAAGTTTAGTGATTGTTTAGTTTTTAATTTTCGTTATGTTCAGGTGTTTAGGGCTGGTTAAGTTTAGGGGTTTGTAGAGCTGAAGGTTTGTGAATTTTTTGGTTTGTTAAGCTTTCGGTTGGTTGATTAAGTTTAGGGCTTGCGACGTTGTTTATTTTTTAAGGGGGGTTTTATTTTAGTTTCGTTGATTTAAGGGTAATTAACGTTTTAATTTGGCAGATTTTGGCACTATCAAAGTTTATGATTTTTTAATTTCAATTTGTGGAGCTTTTGGATCATCAAGCTGAGAGATTTGAATTTTTTGGTTTCTGAAGGTTTAGTTCTCTTGGAGTCTAATCTGCCTTTCTGAAACAAGACAAAAAAGCTAAATTTGATTGCCACAGCCAACACAAGGATAACTGAAGTATATAACGTAACTTCAGTTGTCCTTGAGCCAACAGACAGAAAAAAGCCGATGTTTTTGTGAAAAAATATTGATAAAATTTCGACAATTGTGGCTTGACTGCTTGTCCCGGGCTCTATCGTAAAACGAAACGTAAATTGCAAGTTTAATTGAAACTCTATTTCGCCTACTGCGAGTAGAGGCATTGGAGTATGTCAGTGAAGTATTGATATAAAAATATTTTTTATAATTTAGATCGACCGAGCAATCTAGAGTTATTGGAGCCAGCAGGATTTCATGTTGAAAATTTGTTTGCATAGGTGTTAATTAGATTTGAGTTGTTGAGTTGTTTATCCTAAAAGAAGCATAAAAATAATCATGGATACCCTTGCGAATGTAGCATTTTAATGATTTGAAAACTATTTTTTTCTAAATCCTACTGAGATAGGAACACAACGTTTGTCTGCCAGACATTTGCCGGCCGACGTTTGCCCGTGGAGGTTAATGGCCCTGAGATGTACATATGTGTACATATATGTGCTGTTAACAGCACGAAAATGTTAGTGTTAGACGCATTGTAGAAACGCGAAATAGTTTTCCTCGTAGCCATAGACATCGATTATCTGTATAATTTTTGTATAGCATGAGAATAGGCGTTCATGGTCATATGGTCTAGCCAACAATTAACAGAAGTCATTGGCGCAACCAATTTTACCATAGACAAAACGAAAAAAAGCGTGCTGCAAAGCGATTATCACGCACACTACTTCAAACTAGGGTGACAATTGTATTGCTGCTCGCTAAATTGGTTTGTCTATGGTTAAATTATCGTTATTTCGTCTCTCTTTCCCCTAGGCACGAACCAATCGGGTTTTTTGACCATTTACTGACGATTTCGAGGGGTGAATGCTTGCACATTTAAATTGTCTATGGGTTTAGAGCTGGAATACAGAATTAGGACAGTCTGGAGAAGTTTTTAGTGTCGTGGTAGGGAAAAGCGAAAACTTAAGACAAAAACTAGAGAAGACTAGAAGAGCAGCAATGCAGCGCGAAATCGGGAGTGAATGATTGTAAGTTGTTAATTGTCAAATTTGTCTATTTAAACCAATTCATTTGAATTCGTTCAGTGAATTGTTAAATATTTCTTATGTTAGTATTATCGCAAAAAATAACCTAGTTTTTGTATTTCTCTTAAAAAGTGCTAAAACGTACTCTAGTGTTTTTCAATTTGATCTTTTTTGTTGCGAAAAGTGGCTATTATAGAGACAAATGAATAGAAAATGTACAAAGTTGTAATAAAATTATATTATGAAAAAAGGACAGTAAGTTACAATATTTATTCAGTTGAATAAACACTCGCAATTTCAATCCGATGCTAGCTAATTTTGCTATCACAAGTTAAGCCTTGCATCTGGACTAACCTGTAGGTCAAATAATCCAAGTCCCCCCTCATTTGGACAGCTACCCTAGACAAGCTTATATACGGGAGCTAAGTAAAATTACACTATATTATACAATTGAACTCCACTCTACTGTACTGGGTGCGAGTAATTGCGGCATGAGTACAATTCTAAAACCAATTGTCCCGAACAAATTCTGGGTATATACTCGTAGGAGTCCAGCACTTAAGTCCCTCAGTAAGTCACTTAAGTATGTTTATAGGAAAATAAAACTTAGACGCGAAGATAAATCTCTTGCCCTTGAGTACGAAAAATTGGCCAAAGTATATAGAGATGACCTTAAAAAATAGAAGAATCACGACTTTCGTTAGTGCATGAGCAAGCTGGGCTTTCTAACAAATCCTCGTTCATTCTGGTCAGAAATTAAAAATGCGGGGGAACAATTATTTCCAAAAAATGCGAAAGACAAATAACCGCGAACACCAATAGGAGAATTCGAGGCTGCACTCAGGGAACTTTTCAGCACACAGAAAAAAGGGCAAATAGCACTCCGAAGTACTCCGTCGAAAGTATCAGAGGCGAGTACCAGAATGGGTGAGCTTGAGAAAGCCATTAAGGGGTTGCAAAAAATAAAGCCACTGGCATTGAAACCAATCCTTTTTTAAGTTTTTTAACAGCATTGCTAGAGCTTGGTAAAACCTCGACCTAAATTATGGTCCTCAGCCATTGTATCATTTTTTAGTGTCTACCAATCAAGCTCGATTTTTGCACACTTCGGATGTCTATGGCCGAAGCAATTATCTAAAGCCAAAACTTCAAAGCTATATTTAGCATTATGTAGCGTAGAATGAAAAAGGTAGTGACAACATGCATAACTAAGCATTGTCGTTTGACCACGGCGTGCAGGAATGCTTTTTTCGATTTATTATCGTGCAGGAATGTCTGTGTCTATGGTAGAAACTCACTTGACAAACGTTAACTTATCGTGCAGCAATGACTTCATTCCTGCACGATTTAACAATTTATTTTTAGAATCAACTGAATAAGTAATCACTAACAATATGGAAGAACAACATGAATAATAAGTGGAACTAAGAAAAATCAAACAGTTAATGAGTCTGTAGACCAACTCACACCCCTCTCGGCATTTACTCGAAAATAAACTGCACAACATTCGTTTCGCCGTTTGCCAAAATCTTCATCCGCTTAGTGGGGGCTGCTACAAGTGTGGTGGTCGATTCTTCAACAACCAGTGACTTCTTGACAGTTGACATTGACGCTGATCCGCACGGGTCGGTAGTCGCAACAGCCCTTGTAGGAGCGTCCATCAGGGCGCACGGGTCGGTACTTGTAACAGCCCTTGCAGGAGCTTCGCTCAATGTAGAACTTGGTGCCGGCATAGTTCCAGCTAGAGCGACTGTCAGCTGATCACTCATCCCTGCCATGATCGAGTCCCTCTTCTTGCCTCTCCGGATGTAACGTTCTACCGACGCGCTTTTCTGTGAATAGAGGTGGTGTTTGATAAATTCCTTGGCCATGTGTCAATAAACTTACTAAGAAAAAAGAATTGCTCACCTTGTGACCTGTCACCTTCGCAATTTTTTCGACAGAAAAGCCAGCTTCATGCAGCTCCGTAACAACTGTAGGTCTCACACAGTGCAGAGTGTACAGCTTGGACAGATTAGCATTCGAAGAGATCTTCTTGAGCAACGCCCTCAAAGTGTTGATTCCAACAGGTACTTTGGTGTACCAGATGCCATCCGCATTCACTCGTGGTTTCGGACGCAGAAAGAAGTCCTCCTGATTCCAACCCGGCACGGCAGAAATTTTCGACAAATAAAGCTGGAAGGCCTGAACTGGACAGTGCCTTGACTCCGGCTTGGCCACCATCAAGGCCTGTTTATTGTCGTCGCAGAGTCGCATGTCACTCGAGCCTTTTACATTCTTTGAGGTGCTGCCTTGCAACTCGATCGCCATAGCTCCGTTTGATAGGACCTTCTCTCGGAATGAACGAACAGTGAGACCTCGTAGCCATTCTCTGCCGCGATTGCCGAAATAAAATAACACATTGAACTTTGAAGTACACCTCTTCTTGCAAACGTGTTGGAGTGCTTCTGTCGAAGTAAGAAGCAAGCTTGACAAGGTCGTCCGACTCAATGGCTTCGTAATGCTGCACTCGACCACCGGACTTCAAATACGCATTGCAAACATTCTTCACCATCAAATTCGCGCTATGAAAAGCCTCGTGAGCGATGATGTTGAGGCCACGTAATTTCATAAAGTACCTGAACAGTGCGGCTCGAATTCCCACAATAGTATTCGGCGAATAGAAGCTGCCGTCTGACTTACGCAGAGTCGCATAGAAGTAGCGGATCCATTTGGCAATTTCTTCTACCGAAGCAGTCGCGTAATCCACTTTTAAATTATTCTCCGCCAACCAGGCCGTCAAGCAGTTGATCACAGCTTTCTCCTTAGAGACAGTCGACTGACATTCGTTGTCGCGTTCCAGTTGAGCGGCCGGACTTTCCAATTCGTCAAGGTTACACAAGGTTTCCGGATCCGAGCTGAAAAGTTTCTCTAATTCCTCGCTGAACGTGCAATCCGCTATCAATGCAGTCAAATCGTCGCCCGTCCTCTCAAATTTGCTGGACACACTTTCAATAAACATTTCGTCGCGACTTAATCCAGACACCGTAGCGTAGCGAAAATCAATTAATGGAGGATTCAGAGCCGAGTCGATTACAGACGCCATAGTCAATAAGCTTTATACACTTTTCTAAAAACTCTCCCCTCAATTTTCATCTCTTCATATCGTTTTTCGAAAACCGTGCAGGAATGACTTTGTCTATGGTCAAAAGACAATGATATTCCTACACGCAAACTCGTGCGTCTATGGCAAAATGCACTCGTGCTTTTGCCATTGACGCACTCGTTTTCGTGCACGAATATTACAACACTGAAACAACAAAAATCCGTGCCCTAAACAAAAAATGGTCAGTATTATCGTCCAGTCAAGGAAGTATGCCGCAGTTGGACCACTTCATGGCTTATTTGTAACGTACACGTGAAGCTGACTGTTATTAAAGGTACCAGATATTGCCGCAGCTAGCGTCTGCTGTGCCTCCAATCCGTAGCAGCGATTTTAGGCTCTCCGATTGAACTGATCGTCGACGATAGTGCGGCCATCTCCCCCTCGCGTTTTCTGCTATGCCGGATGCATCTTTCTACAGAGCTTTCACTTTTGTGTCCGGTAACTGCGCTGATATCCCGCAGGGAGACTCCAGCTACATGCAAATCGGTGGTCAATGTAACCCGTACACAGTGTCCGGTATAGGCTTTGCTCAGACTGGCTGCTTCTGAGATGACGCGCTGAGATGAAGTTGCCGAGTTTGTTGATGCCAAGCACCTGCTTGGTAAAATATCAGGAATCGGTTAGCCCTCGCACTCTTGGACGGAGGAATAACGCAGAGCTTGACACCCCTTCTTTGCTCTTCGTCTCTTCGATATTCTTCAGATGCAGATCAACGCACTTATAGGGACATCCGCTCTCAGTTGTTTCAATGAGCACGCTGTGCTTGCGTTCCTCAGAAGTTCACGTCTCTAAACTTCCACGGACATTCTTGGTCTCCATTGGCGCCAGTTGAAATGCGCGTCGCCCATTGATTGTACATCTCTTAATGGATTCTATAGTCAGCTTACGAAACTATTCGCGTTCTCGCAACCCGAATTGGAATGCTAGCACAAAGTAGATTTCCTGTTGCAATTTTGTCTGCGTACTTCTGTCAAAATTGACGCGTAACTTTTCTAGGTCAACATTCTCAATTGCACAGCACTGCTTCACGGAGCCACCTACCTTGATAAACTTGGCAGCAGTAGCTTTCAGTTGAAGGTTGGCCTTTACAAATCGTTGATCATTAATTATGTTCAATACGCGCAAGCAAAGCTAATAGCGGTACAAACCGGCGCGAGCAGTGACCAAAGAGGCTGGGGCATAGAACCCACCGTGGATCTTGCGTAAAAAAGCGTAGAATATACGCAAGGCGGTAACCAGCAGTTGATTAATGTCGGCATTCGCTAGATTGATGTCATATTTCTTGCTTGCAAGCACAGCAGCAAATTTCCGAAGCGCCCATTCCTCTTGCTTCAAAACGGATTTACTACATCATCGTTACACCAGTTTACAAAAAAGTCTCACTAACGGACCCAAAGAACTATAGGCATATTAGCGTGCTCCCGACATAGGCAAGGATCTTTGCGTCAATTATGTGACAAAATGAGTGGTTACGTTAGTGATTCTGTTTTTCTCTCCCCAAACCAGATTGATGTCAGAAAAGTATGCAGAACAGCAAACCACATTGCCACTCTACTAAAGAATGCTTTTGATACAGTCAGTCACGAGATTCTGGTTCATAGCGCCTCTCAGCTCTTAGTGTAAACCGAGCAAGCACCCAAGTCATTACATTACGTTACAAGTATGTACAAGGAAGCAAGTTTTAAGTTATTGATAAAATAAGCGAAGGGGAAGCCACAAAGCCGCACCCGATCACAAATCGGGTGAGACAGGGGTGCTATCTTTCGCCGTTGCTATTCTTACGGTATATACATGTAGATCCACTTAGTGCTCGACTAAATCCCGATCTTTTTGACAGCAGCACCCATGTTAACGGAAAAATGATAAACAATAGTTTATATTGCCACGGCCTCGTCTTATTTGGGGAGTCCTTACTGCAACTGCAACGACGAATAGATGAAGTGAACAAATTCTATCAGATCAACAACCTGACTGTTAATGTCCTGAAAACTAAACTTATAAGCTCTAATGTTCAATCTCCAGAAAAACAACAAAAACTGATCTTTCAAGGAATGCCCATAAAAAGTGTTCAGTCGTGTTAATATCTCGGTTTTATTTATCAAATAAACACGAAAGGGAATGTGGACACTCATGCGGTAGAAAAAAGCAAAAAAAAATGTTATTATCCGATCTTCTTCCAGAAAAACTGGCCTCACAGAAGACCATACAGTAAAGCATCCTACATGTGGTGCAAGTGCTGATAGCAATGGTTGACAGCATTGTCTCGTATGCATCCTAGAGGCGGGCCCACTTACTGACAATACAGGCGCCAGATCTGAGCTGGGCAGGCTCCCATTACTCTACAATATCCATATGCTCCGAAACGGAGCAAAAGTATTGGAGTTCTATTTCAAATAGGCAAGACTCCATAGCTTTCAGCATTTTAAGGGATCCCACTTACGAACAAGTAGGAATAGTCTCTAAGATCAACACAGATATTGTGAAAGCACGCAAACCCATAACCTCGCAGAGACGATCCACAGAAATCGAAAAATATTCGACAACCTGTTCTTTGAATATTGGAAAAACAGTGTCGAAAATTCACCCAATCTAAGCCAATGTTTAATAATGATAATAATAATACGCTCGTATTAATAACAATCTGCGACTTTGTGGTGGTGCATGGTGGGCGCCGGCGCCACCGAGCTGTTGATCGAGCGCCGACTCTTGGACGGCTTGCAGACCTTGTGGCAGTGGTCGCCTCTACCCGACGGCCTGAGCATCATCAGCTTGAGCATCAGCTGCTGCGGCTGAGCCTGCTGCTGGTAGCAGCTGTCGTCCTCGTCTTCGAAGTCCTCATCGCACATCATCAGGCTGGGGCAGCGCCGCTGCTGCTGGTGTGTCTTCGCGTCCGACTGTGTCATCATGGGAGGGCATCTGGCACGCTGTCACACTACAATGGGAAAAATGCCCATTAAATAAACCTCTTAAAAAATACCTCTTCAGCAATTGAGAAATCAATCTTTTGCAATGGAAAAATACCTGAAAAACGCTAAAAGATTAAAAATTACAAAATAAAATTTGTTTTGCATCCAAGCAGAAAAAGCTGAACCATTGTTTCTCTGGGGGCTGTGCAACAATGCCATGCAACAATGCCGTTGCTGCACGCTAGCGAAAGTAGTTTATTTTAAAAACAAAGTAAATAGTGAAACATGTAACAAGTAGCGTCAGGTTCAGTCACTCATGTTTATGTCTGTTCAGCAAAACCAGAACTAGTTAATGGAACTGGACCGTGCAATGCGAGAAGCAGTAGTTTCCACTCCGTGTCACCGTTGCCGCCAATGTCTCCGGGGGCTCCAAGATTCATCGAGACGTCCTGAGACCTGACCATGAAGCGCCCTCGCTTGGATGACACATCGGGACCTTCTGGGCAGTCGCCACTTGCTGTTAGAGAATCCACCACCTTCAGTTATGAACTCCTGGCGTGGTTCTTCAATGTCTCGTTCACAGAAAAGAACATAGGGAAAATAGCCAACCTACAACGCGGGGTCGAACCTGGACTAGCGGCACACAAGGCAGACACCCCCTAATAGGAGAGCATCTAGAAGTTTGATTGCCTGCCACTGGAAGAGAAGGCTTGCCAAATGACTTCCCTGATTGAGGAACAGTAGGGGGAGCAATGACGGTCACAATTCATAATGAAAATTTTGGAAATACCTACTTTGAGTAGCGGAGCGAGTTGTAATGTTGGCAAAAACACAAGAGCATTTGAATACATCTGATTTTTTTGTCACAATGAAAAACGGTGGTGTAAATCCTTGTTTCGGTACTCTGCGGTTTTCGGAAAACTCATTAAATGCTGGCACTAATTCTTGCCCTTGACTGGAGGTAGCTTTCACTGGTGCTGTCAGTGGTGCGACGCCGACTGGTGTTGCTCATCTCACTCGCAGAGACTATGTGGAATCAATGACAGATCCTGTTATTAGAGCTGAGTATTTTAGAGCAGACAACATGCGCGTGGCAACTCTCAGCAACACCGCGGGGGTGTTTCTACTGCCCCCAGATCGAGTTTATCACTTTGTAAACTGTCCTTCAACTTATTTTCTATTCAGGATTACCGCTAATGCTGATTATAACTTACTGCTGGGATAAACAGCACATTCCCCTATTCTAAATATTAGCATCTGTCCACTGCAGATTTTGAATATAGTGCTTAACTAAGTGATGATTATACATGTATGCTGGTGCTTTGAAAATCAGTTAGTTTGACATTACCTACCAAGAGTTTGATGCTGGTCTTGCGGCCGAGTCTGATACACTATCTAACAGATACACTATCTAACAGACACACTATCTAACAGACACACTATCTAACAGACACACTATCTAACAGACACACTATCTAACAGACACACTATCTAACAGAAACACTATCTAACAGACACACTATCTAACAGACACACTATCTAACAGACACACTATCTAACAGACACACTATCTAACAGATACACTATCTAACAGATACACTATCAAACAGACACACTATCTAACAGACACACTATGTAACAAACACACTACCTAACAGATACACTATCTAACAGATACAATACCTAATAGATACACTACCTAACAGATACACTACCTAATAGATACACTACCTAACAGACACACTATCTAACAGATACACTACCTAACAGATACACTATCTAACAGACACACTATCTAACAGACACACTATCTAACAGATACACTACCTAACAGATACACTACCTAACAGATACACTACTTAACAGATACACTATCTAACAGATACACTATCTAACAGATACACTATCTAACAGATACACTATCTAACAGATACACTATCTAACAGATACACTACCTAATAGATACACTATCTAACAGATACACTACCTAACAGATACACTACCTAACAGATACACTACCTAACAGACACACTATCTAACAGATACACTACCTAATAGATACACTATCTAACAGATACACTATCTAACAGATACACTACCTAACAGACACACTATCTAACAGATACACTACCTAACAGACACACTATCTAACAGATACACTACCTAACAGACACACTACCTAACAGATACACTATCTAACAGATACACTACCTAACAGATACACTACCTAACAGACACACTATCTAACAGATACACTACCTAACAGACACACTATCTAACAGATACACTACCTAACAGACACACTATCTAACAGATACACTACCTAACAGACACACTACCTAACAGATACACTATCTAACAGATACACTACCTAACAGATACACTACCTAACAGACACACTACCTAACAGACACACCATCTAACAGATACACTACCTAATAGATACACTATCTAACAGATACACTACCTAATAGATACACTACCTAACAGATACACTATCTAACAGATACACTACCTAACAGATACACTATCTAACAGATACACTATCTAACAGATACACTACCTAACAGACACACTATCTAACAGATACACTATCTAACAGATACACTATATAACAGATACACTACCTAACAGATACACTACCTAACAGATACACTACCTAACAGATACACTATCTAACAGATACACTATCTAACAGATACACTATCTAACAGATACACTATCTAACATATACACTACCTAATAGATACACTATCTAACAGATACACTACCTAACAGATACACTATCTAACAGATACACTACCTAACAGACACACTATCTAACAGATACACTACCTAATAGATACACTATCTAACAGATACACTATCTAACAGATACACTACCTAACAGACACACTATCTAACAGATACACTACCTAACAGACACACTATCTAACAGATACACTACCTAACAGACACACTACCTAACAGATACACTATCTAACAGATACACTACCTAACAGATACACTACCTAACAGACACACTATCTAACAGATACACTACCTAACAGACACACTATCTAACAGATACACTACCTAACAGACACACTATCTAACAGATACACTACCTAACAGACACACTACCTAACAGATACACTATCTAACAGATACACTACCTAACAGATACACTACCTAACAGACACACTACCTAACAGACACACCATCTAACAGATACACTACCTAATAGATACACTATCTAACAGATACACTACCTAATAGATACACTACCTAACAGATACACTATCTAACAGATACACTACCTAACAGATACACTATCTAACAGATACACTACCTAATAGATACACTATCTAACAGATACACTATCTAACAGATACACTATCTAACAGATACACTACCTAACAGATACACTACCTAACAGATACACTATCTAACAGATACACTATCTAACAGATACATTATCTAACAGATACACTACCTAACAGATACACTATCTAACAGATACACTATCTAACAGATACACTATCTAACAGATACACTACCTAACAGATACACTATCTAACAGATACACTACCTAATAGATACACTACCTAACAGATACACTACCTAACAGATACACTACCTAACAGATACACTATCTAACAGATACACTATCTAACAGATACACTATCTAACAGATACACTACCTAACAGATACACTATCTAACAGATACACTACCTAATAGATACACTACCTAACAGATACACTACCTAACAGATACACTACCTAACAGATACACTATCTAACAGATACACTATCTAACCGAGGTATTAATCCCCCAGCACAAGAGCATCCTGATTCGAACTCATTTGCCCTGCGGCCCCGAGCTGGCTGGCTCTAAAACTCACCTAGTCCTAGTGTCTTGCATTCGCCAAAGTAGCTTTTTTGTCATGCCCTTTTCGTAGCTGTGATAGTGCACGACACCAAAAGTCAGGCTCACAGCCAAGCAACCTGTCACGCGCCAATCTTCTCCATCTCCAGGGTCTCCTCAAAGCACAGCCACTCAGCAAACTGGCGTCGGGTCTCAATTGTAGCAACCGAATTTCTCTCAGCAGGTACGTCGCGAACCAACTTGGTTGTGTACAGAGCCCCGTCAAGCTTGATGCTGATGGTCTTGTCCGAGACATGCGGCTTGTTCGGGTATCTGTTGAGCAACATGCCGTTCATCTGCGACAGCATCAGTAGAGGGTTTTGCTGGACGATTGCGCACAGAAAGCGTTGCATTTCGTCGTCCCAATTTGAATGCTTCGCGCCTCCCTTTGCTTTCTTCTGAGCTCTGCCGGTCCGAAAAAATTGCGTAAGCAGTGGTCCTCTTTTTCCCTGATGTCCTCTCCGTTCTCGTGTGCCGTAATCAGACGCTGTCGGTCCTGAACAGAAACTGACTGGTTTCTTCTCCGTTCCTGCTGCTGCTCTTCGTCAATCGGATCATTGGTTGACTCAGCTAGGGCCTTCTTCCAGCAACGATTCCGCGTCCTCGTCGATCATTCCAGTTTTCTAAAGCTATGGAGTATGAAAAAATACGGAAAGGAAGCAAGCAAGGGTTGCTGACTGAACCACAGAACTTACACAGAATGCTCAATCAGTGATTTTATGAAATTAAACTGCTTGGAAATAGAGATGCGCACAAACTACTAATCCGATGAAGAAATATAAGTAGCCATAGACTATTACTCAAATTTTGTAGCAAAAGATATACTCATTTAGGAGTAATAGAATGACTTACAGCAGAATTTTTCACAGAGAATTTGTGTTTGGTTTTGCTGCAGTGAAGTATGCCTTCTGCTAAATCGCGAACACAATGTGCTGCTTATGGCTGTCCAAATTATTCCTATCGTTGTCCACCAGAAACCAGGTTTCACAGCTTTCCTTCAAACCCTGCCCGGTAAGTTTCGTCGACTATTGACCAATATTACTTGCATGAAAATTTGTGTACAATGTGTGTTGTATTTTACGCTATAGGTGTGAAGACTGGGCTCGTCGTATTTTCCGTGCTGACCTCCTGGGGAAGAAGTACGAGCACAAGTGGGCGAATGCAGTGGTGTGCAGTCAGCACTTTGCTGATCACATGTATATGTGCCCGAAAGACCGTCATGAGCCGCACAGTCGACTTGTTTGGAATGCGCATCCAACACTGAAGTTATATAAAGACACGGCTCAGGAGCAGAAGACCCGCCCGCCTCCAAAGCAAAGAGCCTCTGTCTCAGACGAGGTACATCGATCCCAGACACAAAATCAAAAGAAAGCACAAATTTGCGGAACGACTGTCAGTACACTGCCACTGAGTTCGCCGGGCAGAAAACGTGCGTCAAGGACAGAAGTGGTTCAGAATTTAAGGCAATGTCAGAGCAAGGTGAAAAACTTGCAGCTGCGAGTTTCTTCGCTTCAAGCCCGCTGTCTTAGATTGCAATCTACGAAAGCAGCTTCCTGTGTCAACTCTTCCTCCGCCTCAACTCGGTGCCAAGGCTTGAGCCCTCTGGTGAACGCATTTATCAACGATCAACAAAGAAATGCGAACAGGATTCGACCAACGTGGTCACGCTCGTCACTTCGAATTGCAACAGGACTTCTCCATTATAGTCCCCGTTGCCATCGTTTCCTGTGAGATATTGGATTTAAACTGCCAAGCCGCGTCACTATTCGCCGAAAGATTCGAAGTTGTCTGCACCAACCTGGAGTTTGTTCTACGATTAGTAGCAACATTTCGAAGATTGTCAGCACTATAAAAGATGCAGAAAAGAATTGCACGTTGAGTCTTGATGGCATGGCACTGCGACCTTCCCTTCGCTATGATGCTGCATCAGACAGGATTGTCGGATTTGAAGATGGAGGTAAAGCAGCTGGTGGAAGAACTTCAGCAACTGCTGATGAATTAGTTGCAGTATGGCTTCGAGGCGTGTGCTTTAAGTGGAAGCAGCCAATCGGCTACTACCTTATTCGCCACGCACCCGGAGCTGCAAGGTTCAAGCAAATGTAAATTGAATGCGCAACTGCTATCAAGAAAGTGGGACTAAGCCTGTGCGCAGTTGTATGTGACCAAGAGGCAACTCAGTGGCAATGCATTCGACAAATGGGAGCCGACACTCATGACTCATCAGTCCGCATTGACGTAGATGGAGAACAGCTGAAAGTACCAGTGTTGGTGGATGTTCCACATTGCATGAAAAACATGCGAAATGCTCTTAAGCGACATGACGTTGTGTTCGATGACGATGGTAAGCGCTGCATTGCCAGATGGAATGACATTGCTGCTGTTGCAAGCCTTGAACTTGGTAAGTCTGATCAGCTTCGTCTCGTCCCAAAGTTGACTGATGCGCACATTAGTTTACCTGTTGGGAAAAACATGAGTGTCAGATTGGCAGCGCAGGTGTTGTCTTGTACAATGGCGCAGGCTCTAAGAACCTACCACGCTCATGGAGTCATTCAATCTGCTTCTGCACTCCACACGGCCCGATTTTGTGAACTAGTAGACAAGCTTTTTAATCTCTCAAATGGACTCACGTCACTTGACGCAATCAGTGCTCAGAACCTGGTGGAGAAGCAAAGGGAAATTGACAGTTGGTGCGCCTGGCTGGCATCGCTGAGCTTCGTAAAATCGAATGGCTCGAGCTCAAACAATGTTAAATTTCCTACTGGTTGGCAGTTCAGCCTCAATTCAATTCGGTCAATTGCATCTTCTGTCATTGCGCAGAATGGTACTAACAAGCTGTTGGTCCGCAACCTAACTCAGGACCATGTCGAAAACGGCTTTTCATGCATTCGACGTAGGGGTGGCGTGGCTTCAACGATCGCCCAGAGTGCAGAGAGGCAGTTGCGGCATTACGATCTCTTGCTGTTAATCAGCTGCTGAGCTGCAACCCTCAGTCAAAAAATTGTGCTGAAGACGACTGTGCTCTGCTCAACTGTGTGACGCAGCCAGCAGGAAACTGCGACCAGCACCAGAATGTCGACAGTCAAACTTCTTTGTGCGAAGTAACCTCCGATTCTAATTTTTCTGAGTTGTTTGAGTCAAATGGAAATGCAATCGAAGATGAGAAGCTTTCTTATGTTGCAGGCTGGTTGCTACGCAGACATCTGACTTCCTGTTTGGATGCTCCATGCGGTGAATGCACGTCAGAATTGCAGACTGCTGATAATTCCTGCAGACTCTTCATCCATTTGAAGAGCATTACTGAGTCCAGTCTGATTTTTCCAAGTGACAAGTTGGTATCTGCCGTCAGGATCATGGAGCAAATCTTTCTTGGCAGTGATAAATCCTATTTCCAACAGAAAGGCGTTGGCAAAGACCTTCAGCGAAAATTTGCTGCAGCGATTCAGCCCGCCCTCAATCTGCACAGTGAGTCCCATTCGGTAAGTTGTGCAATCAGCTTAGCAGCGCTGTATTGCCGCCTACGGCTGCATCATTGGTGCAGCAATCAGCGTCGGGAAACTCAAAGGCAAAGGAAGAGGCAGCAAGTGTTCGGCGCAGACGCAGTGACTAAGAAATTTTTGCGAATGAATGTTGGCAACTAATGACAGTGCTTTAATTACACTTTTCTACTTTTTATCCTACTTTTCGAGTTGCTTAACCACAAAACTTTTTATACTCTAGTTAAACTAGTTTCTATGTTTCATGTTTTATGTTTCGATTGCTGGCTTTGGTTACTGACTTAATAATTCAAGCGGTCTTGTGCTACACATTTGAGTGATGTCTATGGTTACTACTTATATTTCTTCATCGGATTAGTAGTTTGTGCGCATCTCTATTTCCAAGCAGTTTAATTTCATAAAATCACTGATTGAGCATTCTGTGTAAGTTCTGTGGACTGAACTGGACTGACTGCGTCAAAATTGAATGAATGCTGTGTTAAAACTGAAGCTGACTTTGTTAAAACTGATTTTACTTTCGTCTTGCCCTGCCATAGATTGTCGAAATTAAAAAGGAGTTTGTCACCATAGAAGTTTTCGTTGTTCAAAATTGAGGGTAACATGGTGGAGTATAAAAACGCAAATGTTGCAGCGTGCTTAGCTGCAAATGTAAAATCGCTTGATGTAGAGGTTTTGGTTCGTTTCTGCAGGTTTATTGTTATCTTGCTAATGGGCACTGTTCCCTTGCAGTGTGACAGCCGCTATCCCTGTGCAATGAGTGCCTTTGTGTCTGTTTAATACAGTGTGACAGCCGCTATCCCTGTGCAATGAGTGCCTTTGTGTCTGTTTAATACAGTGTGACAGCCGCTATCCCTGTGCAATGAGTGCCTTTGTGTCTGTTTAATACAGTGTGACAGCCGCTATCCCTGTGCAATGAGTGTCTTTGTGTCTGTTTAATACAGTGTGACAGCCGCTATCCCTGTGCAATGAGTGCCTTTGTGTCTGTTTAATACAGTGTGACAGCCGCTATCCCTGTGCAATGAGTGTCTTTGTGTCTGTTTAATACAGTGTGATGTATATGATGTGATTAAGAAGCAGCAGAAACGGTAGAATTTGATAAATAAATTATTGAAAACTTTTGTTAGTTTTGTTTTTTTGTTTGTTTGTTAAGTATTAAGCTTAAGCTTCACACAATTGTATTAACACTCGTTTACTACCGTTGGCTATTTGCACACAAGAAGCGTTTTGCCTCGCTCGTATCTATAAAACCATATAGATTTATTGCGACCTGTTACACTAAGAGTTTACTTACTGTGCATGCAAGTTCCTTATAAGTTATATGTGTACATCTGTACGTAGGTATATATGCAATGCATATGTGTACATCCGGCAAACTTGCTACCGGCAAACGTCTCAGCGGAAAAATTCGTTGACCCATTAAGATAGCTAACCAGCCTAATAGCCTAATATAATAAACAATCAATATAACTTCCTAAGTGTCAATCAAATGACAAACTATTGCGCAGTAACTGCCCGAATTAGGGAAATGAAAAAGCTGCGCAGTTTCTGCTCTAAGCTAAGATTTCTGAACCTAATTAGGAAAATTGATTTTTATTTCTTAACGAAATTAGCGACGTATAACTGCTAAGAGTGGGTGCTACTTAAGCAAGTAGCTTAAAATTGAATCAAACAGTTAATGCAGTTTGGCAAATTCCTTTAGGGCAATTCTATTAAATACTTGATGAAGGGAGTAAATTAACTGATAAAAAGACAGGTTTTTACCGATCAGGAAATGGCTTGAACCGGAAATTGAATTTTCCGGCCGAGGATGGGGCAATGTTGAAAGTTGAATTGTTGATTGTGTGAGGCGCAGCAACAGGGTAATACCCTAACTCCCCTTCTGTGATCCTTTGGCGACAAATGAAAAAAACATTTCGACACATCGGGCCTTTCGACCAGATCTACTGAGAACGGCACATCCGCAACTAGATGCATGACGCATCCAGGGGCTGTGTACAGCTGCTCAGTCCTGACGGGCTGGAGGGGCCGCAACACCCACTCTAAATGAACTGAATCAATTCTCGAGGACACAAATTTTCGCCCAGAACTGGCGCTCGAACTCACGACCTTCCGGTCATAAGGCTGATAAATGCCCTAGCCACTAATCTAAAACTTCTAATGACAAATTAGTGGCACAGTACAATCATATGAATAATTTTAGCGACCTTTGACGTCATCATCACTTTAGTAGAAAAACAAAGATGAATAAAAAAATTGATACATATTAATTTTATTGACAGATCAGTTAAATATCACTAGAGAATAATTTTTTTATAAAAATATCTGTAATTGTTGGGTGGCTGGTCGTGAGTTAATTGACAGATCTATGTCAAATCAGTGTCCGGTCAGTAATAGTATTTCATTCATAACGTTGGTGACAGTCTGTGAACAGATCGATGAAAGATCAGTGACAGATCAGTGACAGATCAGTGACAGATCATTGAAAGATTAGTGAGAGATCAGTGACAAATCAGTGACAGATCAGTGAAAGATTAGTGACAGATCAGTGAAAGATCAGTGACAGTTCAGTGGCAGATCAGTAACAGATCAATGAAATAAATGTGACAGATCAGTGACAGATCAGTGAAAGAACTGTGACAGATAACGAAAGATTAGTGACAAATCAGTGACAGATCGGTGACGGATCAG